>JANAVB010001800.1:30660287-30689260 GCA_029216955.1 Iris pallida
TTTTAATAGAGAACGATAATAACAATAGGGTCGCTAACCTTTTGCACATAAGTATCCTATATCTTTTAGTCTTTACAATTTGAATATAATGCATATTTAGTTTAATTAAGTCCAGCTGCAGCGAGAGACTCGACCGGGGACTTCCTTGCTGCATCATGGTCGTCGAATGAGCATCCTACCTACGAGAGCAGTCTCCAAGCCGAGATGGAAGCTGTTCGGTTGGGGGCCGTGCTAGCTAAAAGATTGAGATGCGGATCCACCACCATTGAAGGAGACTCCTCACTGTCGTCAGAATGTTCAAAGGAGAAGCTCGCCTGGTGCCGTGGAGATTGCAGGACGTCTTTGACGACGTCTCGAAGGAGCTACAGGAACATAGAAATCTATCTCTCCAGTTTGTGCGAAGAACGGGGAACGAATCAGCACATCTCCTGGCCAAGCATACTCTCAACACAGCTACATGTGATAGCTATGATTTTCCACCTGAATGTATCATTCAAGCATTAGCAAATGACTCTCCTAGTATTGTACCCAGCTTTACAAGCTCCCCTCATGATTAATAAAAGTTACCGCCCTTGAAATCAAAAAAGAAAGTTTAATTAAGGCGTGAGGAACATGAAATATCTAGACCAATTATTTACACAAGGCAAGCATCACCTCTAATTTTTTCGATTCGTGTTTGATGTGGATGTTCCTTTACAGGTCACTAGAGCTGCATGTACAACTCTAATAGATACTTAGACCAACGTCGACTTTTGACTAGATTGGATGCAAATTTAATTTATTATGCTTATTGGATATAATTTTAAAAGGTACAAACTTTATTCAGATATCACCAAAGTGTGGCTCTCATTTTGTCTCTGACCTCCCTCAATCTAATTCAATTTGATATTGTTAAAGATACTGTTAAAAAGATTTATATTTAAAAGCTGGTGAATTTAGTTGTGTACCATCATCTAGATTTTTGCTTTGCTTGAGCCAACATATTACAAATTTAGTCAATTAAGCAAATATGATAGGATCATATTTCTGAGAACTACTTTAATCCGCAAGTTCCAGGAAGGCCAAAACAAAAGCTGTGCACCTTCCTTGCCTTTGTTGAATATTCATTTGCCCAATGAACCTTACGAATGAATCCTGTCAAAGTTCAGGGTGGCTTACGCTTCTACAAAAGGAGAACAAAACTTTCGTGTTAGATTCATTCTTAATTAACTCCAGAATTTGCTTGAAAATGGCTGCTGCAAATGCAAATATATAAGAGTAAAATGGCACTGATTAAAATGCTTATAGCAGTTGTATGCATAATGTTATGCAAATATAATCCGAGTTCCCAATTATACATTTAGATAGGTTACATTTCTGATCCATGACCTATATGTATAATGTATACTGAGACTAAACAATACAACTGGCACATATCAATGGGAAAAAAATGAAGATCAACTACTTGAGCACCGGCAGGAAAGTCTCCCTGTGAGACAGTGAATGAACAGCCAGCTTAAGATGAGAACATTTTCAACCAGCAAGTGACATAAGCTTCATATCTGCCTGCATCGGAGAAAAGGACAATCTGCCCCCAATTTGTTCTTTTTCCTCTTTTACTTCTCAGTTGGCGTACAGTATAAGCTTAAGGTTGATCTCACATTCTCATTCTCAGTGGTGCATCCATCTTTAGATAAAGAATGCTTGCTGCTGCTAATCCACCACCCTAAATAATCACTTGGGGATTTGTTCCCAAACTTCCTCCTGTGTTTCTTGGATATGGATGATTTGTTAGATTTTGACACCACTGAAGCACGATTGAGATTCCTTTATTTGTATCATTCCTCTTTACTCTTCGTGATATCTTGTCTACAACTTGTTTCTCATCTGGTTCCTTTTCCTTTTCTCTCTCTTCCTTTCAACTGTGATCTAAGTGGCCTTTCAACATTTGAAGGAACATTGTCATTTGCATGTACTCTCTTGTCATTGATCTGGCCAGTCCCTTTGTTTATGGTGAAAGTATCAAGTTTCTTTCCTTTTTCCTTTCTGAAGATTATTCAGTGTATCCTTGCAATGCTTCCCTTCTCTCCAACTGCATCTTCATATGACCTCTTTTGCCCCCTGCAAATAGACATCAAACCGGCAAAGTTTAGAAGGAAGTCCAATTAAGACCTTGGGAAACAGAGATGTATCTACAACAAAAGGCCCCACACCTTTTCTTTACAAAATCTGACTCTAGTGGCATGTCCGAACTAGAAAGCCCTTCAGATTCTTCTTGCTTTGACGTCCCTGAAGTTGGAAAGATATATCAAGGCATAACACAAACTTCGTACAAAACAATGAAGAATAGACAATACATGAATTCAGATTATGGAATCAAGCTCAGAAGACTATGTAGTGTTAAATAGAGTAGGTGTTAGTGCTACTGGGAGAACAAGCTCAATTTAAAAAAACATTACAGTGGCCTGCAACTAAGGCTACAATTTTGGTATTTGTGTAGCACATCGTAATGTATTTGGAATTCCTCAGATATGCGTCAAGCGATTTGAAAATTTGATAATCAGCAGCTGTTTAGCTCTAAAGGGTGAGCTAATGATATTGCATCTTCTAGTTGGTTTATATACATAACCAGATATTCTTTAGTAAACTGGACGATATTGATTCTTCTTAGATTCTTCGGAAAGAGTCAAAACTTCAGAATATTCTAACCTTCCAAAATGATTATAATTATTTTTTTCCTTTACATATTGCTGAACTAATAAGATATCTTTATATAAAATAAAAAAGCCAATAACGGTGCCCATAATTGTTTTTGTACCGGAAAAAAGACAACAACGTTGGCAGTTGGAAGAACAACAATCGTGAATTCCAACATAATTTTTAAAAAATGCCAACTTATCAGTTTTTGGTCACACTCATCTTCTCCATCCTTCCTCAAGCCCTGAGGGTCTCTGCAACCCTTGTGCACCATGCATTGGTGTGTGCTTCATTTGGGATGCCGTGTCCCTCCAATTCATTGGTATCGCCAAATCCATCTGCATGGGATTGGTCCGTTCGACACCCTGGCCATGGGTTAAATGACTGGAGTTGGTTTCTTCGAAAACTCAGGAGGTTCCAAAGTCGAGAAGGTTGACTTGTTTGGTTTAAATGCCAGGACTTGTGATGAAGTTCTCTTTTTTGTTAAAATATTGCCTTGTTCACTCATATGTGCCCCACTTGCAAAGTGATTAGAAAAAAAGCATGGAGAACATCGCATGTCATAAGCTGAACAGGCGTAGCAAAAATATAAATACCCATATACCTCATCCGCCAAAACTGTATGGACTATCATCAAAGGACAGAAAGCCAAGTGGACTGGAGGACGACTGTGTGGTACCCAGGAGGATATGCTTAGAAATGACCTACTGCAGTATTAGGGCTGTTAAAGAAAGGCTACTCAGTGAATATAAACAGATTTGATGAACATACAAAACTGCTGTGGGCTATGCTTAATGAGAAGTCTATTCTCGCATTTGTCAACTGCAACTACACAAAAACTATATGGGATGAATGCAGAAAGAGATTGGGAATGCAAACAAGAGGATAGTATAACCTGAATGAGGAAGCCATCGTAATCATAAATCAATACAAAGGAAGAACCAATCTGCCACTTCAGCCAGACACTTTGAACGTGGCTTGTTGGCATATATGGCAGGAGAGGAATAGAAGTCTTTCAGCAGGACAAATTACCACAGAAGTGGCTATTTAGAAATGGAGGGAGACATACAAATATGCAAAAATGCACAAGATCGATGCCAAGGATCATATTGGGGAATATCAGTAAATCTGTGTAAAGCAAATAGTACAATAGAATAAATACCATTGTATTATTATTTTGTACATCAATAAAGCTCTTTTATCTGTTAAAAAAATGCTCCAGGTTAGCTTACAGCCTTGTTATAATGTACCCTTAAGAATAGTCTAGGTATATGAAGATTTAACTTACGATACACAGGGAGTATAAGAGTACTTCACTACTAACAAACATCGGAAAAATAATCGGATCGTAGTATAGTATCTTCATCTATTCAAAGTTACCAGATAGCTAAACCCTTAGCTACTTGCATTCTGCAAATTTTTGATCCGAATCAAGGAACGAAAACGATCTGAAGAATAAATGAAACCATTCATATCAGTCCAAAGACTAAGGCTTGGTTTTGGATTGCTACTGAGTTTCAAAAACCACAGCAGCAGCAGCATTGACAGCAGCCTCCCACCTGCTGTCAAAAGTTGCCCCATTTTGAAACTGGTTTTCAAACAATTTTGATAAGCTTATGTTACCAAACCGATTCTGAAATTGCTTCTTTTTTTAAAAGAAAAGCAAAAGAAACCATGCTAGCAATCACAAACCGAGCCTAGGAAGAAAATAGTACATGAAATGTAACTTACAACCAAATGTCAAAAAGATAGTTCAATAGTTGCTAACATTAAGGGCTCGTTTAGATCAAGTTTTTGTATTCCTAGGAATAGATTTTCAATTCCTTTCCCATAGATTTTCATTCCTTTCCCATGGGAAAGGAATTCAACATTCCCATACCCATGTTTGGTTAGGTTGGAATAGGTAGTTCAAAATTTTAAAATTTCCATTCTAATGTTTGGTTCACACAGGGTGGGAATCTTAATTTATTTAGTTTTCCTTTAATACCCTTTCGCTAATTTCATGATGATTCACATGTTTGGGATAAAAGTTAAAATTTTGAAAATAAGAGGGTATAACCGTCCAAACAAAATAGAAAGCAAATCTATTCCCAAGGGGGGCCTTGGGAATAGCTTTCCCACATCGATAGGAATAGCTTTCCCACATAAGCCCCTCCTCATTCCCAATCCTAAACATACTATACCTGGATAAGGAATTCAAAACCCATTCCCAAGTCTCAAAAACTTGAACCAAACGCCCCCTAAAGGTAGACCTAAATGAACTTTTGGATTGAAGAGGTAAAGGATACAACTTTTTTCAATGTTACATAGAAATAGCCCTTAACAGAGCCTATCAGAAGAAAATAGTTCAAATAGCTGACCCAAAAGATTTGGGATCAAGGCTTTGTTACTATTACCTTGCAAATACAAATCCTTACCAATTATCAACAAGGCTAGAAAACACAAACATTAAGATCATTGGATTGGATATCACAACAATAATTATCACAGAACATTGGATCCTCAATCATAAATAATTCATATTTTATGCTGCGATTTCATCTAAATGATGCACAGTGATTTTCAAGTTAATTTTCTATAGCAGTGTTCCAAAGGAAGGATTGGTGAGCTGTTAACATGCCAAGTAATCACCGCCATTCAGATTTATTGGGTGGCTGGTTACTTGAGAATTCCATGTGGACGTGTAATAGCTATTAATCATCCGACTAATATGATCAATTCTTGAGGCCATGGACCGAGTGTGCAAGAAACAGTTTCATTATGACATTATTCAATAGTTAACCAGAGCAAAAAATATTAACATAATGCATTACTTGATATCAATGGTTATAACTTTAAGCATCCAATACCTACCCAATATTTCACGTGAATGATTGTTTAAAATTACATATTGTAAGGCTGGTCATCTTCGCAACTCACCACAATGGTCGGATAACATTATTGGTAGTACACAACTCACCCGCACCCTCCTTTCCTCCCTAACAGGCTGACAAAAGTTCTGAGAAGGCTTGGTCTTACTTGTGCATACTGCACAAGTGTAAAACTCACAGGAGCCACTTTATGGCAATCTAATATGTGATTATGATAAACACTTCAATAACATTTAGCAGATTAAGCATGAAGACGATTCCAAAGCATAGGTTAGATCAGCTTGTTGCTATGAAGTGTTTCATAACAATCTCATGCATAAAAATTGCTTTCACATATAACACCTTAATCATAGAATTTAAGTACTTTAGATGTTGCCGATACTGATTTTATTGTGTTTTCACCCTTATTTTCAGTATCTCACCAAGGATTTGTATTAGAACTTGAGTATGAGGTCTAGTTGTTACTCAAATATGAACAGTTCTACTCAAAATGTGGCTCAAACATGAACCCACAGGATTACGGATGAAATTGTACTTGGAAATGCCATTAAGTTTTCAATTAATCAGCATTTGATATACTTAGGACTAGCTCACTCATTTTCAGGTATCTAAGAAGAATTCTCCAGTATATAAGGATTAATATGCACTTATTTGAAATTAATTGGTGTTAACATTTATAGCATGTTTTGTAATGCATATGGCAAATAATTTGAGTATTTGCACACAGAAAATAGCATATTTATGTGTGGTACAGATATATTATAGGCTAATTTACATTTAAAACCATGAAACTTTCCTTAAAAAGGGTGTCCCCATAGTGTGGCTGCCTACATTCTCTCCTCCACACACACACCCCAACCCTCCGCCCAATGTGGCCAGCCTCCCCCCTTCTCCATCCCTAAATGGCTATATGGCCGTCATCCCCCTCCCCTACTTGCTGCAACCATGGTGGTGATGGGACCGTAGTTGTACAAGACTGCTATGGGGTTTGGTGGGGATGTAAACGGTTTGAACTCTAGGGACATAATGGTCATAATTAGTCACACTTTTTGCACATGAAGGTCAACTCTAAAGGTTGACTTACTAAAGGTATCAAAGTGATAATAGTGGAAAGTTCACGGTATTCATATAAAAGTTTGTGGTAGTTTAGTGATAATAGTGAAAAGTTCATGGTATTTAAATACAAATTAGCCTATATTATACGGAAAAAAAAATGTAAACTACTTGTAGATATGTGTTTGTCTATATATTTATAAGGCTGGCAATATGTCGGTGTTGGAACGGTGCTGGAAACAATGTTCTAAATGGCGGTCGAGGCGGCGCCTTATGCGCTAGGTGACGCTCTCACCGCCTTTGCCTTTGGAGGTGGAGTATGCGGCAGGCGGAGGTTTGGCGGTGTAGGTGGAGGTGAGGCGGGCACCTAGGCGGAGCAAAACTTGAGTAGATGTTTTGGAAAAACAATTTTGCAAGCATTATAGACCTATGTTTCACTTTTACAAGACTGAAAGTTCATAAATCTTTGTTCTACAACTTAGTTATGCATATTATGCAAAAAAGAAGTAATACGATAGTAAAAAAATGTATCAGGCGTCAAACGGATCCTCTCCGCCGTTTAGAACCTTGGTTGGAAATACTCAGAAGCCTTGACCTAGATCCAAAGAGGGTCAACTGTAACAGTTGACAGTTGACCGACTGAAGGTAGCAAAATGATAAATAAAAGTTCATCGTATTCATATAAAAAAGAAGTTTGTGGTAGTAAAGTGATAATAGTGGAAAGTTCATGGTATTTAAATGCAAAAGCACATATTAGATGAAAATGTACCCTATTAGTAACTATGCACTTGTCTATGTTTTGTGTAAGGCTGGCAATACGTCGGTTTTAGACATACTCATAAGCCTCGACCTGGATGCTTATAGTACCTGAGCAAAGATGTAGATCAGTAGAAAATGCAAATTTTAGGCCCAAAACCCGATGGCTTCTGCAGGTTATATGTCTTCTACGGGGAACACCTTGTATCATTTTATAGGCTTCTACAGAAAAACAATTGGGTTAGGAGATACTTTACCATAGTAGGGAAGCATTCTGCTTGTATCCTGGAGGGTGTGGGTTTTGAGTCGCAGAAACAGCCTCTTACTGGTGTTAAGACTGTATACGTCTTCACCCTCCCTAAATCTTGCATTAGTGGGATCTTTGTGGCATTGGGAAGCCCTATAGATATTTTACCATAGTAGCGGTTGCTTTTGGGTAAAAAAGTGATAGCCGGAACAAAACTTGATGGAAACACAGAGATAAAGATATCAAGTATCTGTTACACCCAAGTATATAGGCCGGTGTTCAGTTTTCACATTGTGCCCTGGCATGGTGGGCCAGATTGTCTGACCCATATTAAGATGTGATAAGGACAGTCAGGCCCGTTGATGAGGGGGTCAGTTATCTACTCTACATTAATTCATTATTCTCTAAGAGAGTTTGTATACAAAAAGACTATACTGATAATGACATAAAAACTCCATTTGTACTGATTTTCATGCAAAAAGTTCAAAATATACCTCTTTAATATTGTTGAAAAAGCTTTTGTATTTCTTCGGGACCATTATGCTAACAGCATCAGTTCCACACTTCCTCATCAAAATTTCAAAGATAATTCCTACCTGCCATTTTATTAATAAGATTGTTATGTAAATAAAAAAGCTTAACATCTGATAGACGCTAAATAACCACCAAAAAAACAATCTGTACTTTAAAATAGAAAGTACCTTTGATCTGAAATGATATTTTGAAACAGACGACCAAGGCGAAATTCCATCAACGATATCAGGTAAGAGTTTAACTAAGTCGTTGGAATCTAAAGAAGATGCCAAAACTTTAATGAAGCCCAAAGCTGCCTGTCCAGTGATATAAAGTGAAACAAGCCTTGAGCAAGTCATAGTACTATAGAAAACCAGAAAACCTAGATGAAGAAACTTACCTTTATTACTTCAGTAGCTTTATTTTGAAGTAAAGTCAAAACAGACGCTATCAGATTTGGCACAGCTATACAAAACCTCGCATCATTATGTATCAATAGTGAAAGTGCAGATATTGCTCCACTAATTACGTGAGGAGACGAACTAGAAAGATATCCCATTACCTGTAAATGAAGGCAAAAAGATAAGAAACTAAAATAAGTATGATAAAAGTTAATTAAAACAGACTCAAAACTAAGGTTCTATCCAGATAGCCTACGATTATGTTACAATATAATGTCACATTAGAGAGTAGATGTCTTGTTCTATTTCCATCAGTTAAAATGTTCGAAGACGTGTCCAACTTTGCATAAGAGAAGTGACTTAAATTCCTACCGTTTTATATGTTGCTGATCGATTTACCGTGATGGAGGAAATATAGTGGCAACACCAACCTATGAAGAGCCATTTTGATGTCTAAATTGTTTGAGACGAGCCTTTTAAATCTTAAATAAGTCAAATACGACGTTGAGCCTATCTATAACACTTGAATTAACTACAAAAGGCTTGTAAGTAGTGCTCAAATGATCACAGATCATGAAAAATCCAGGCAGTAGACTTACTGTAAGTTAAAACCTCCGGCAGTGAACTTATTGTAAGGTGTCTCATTTCATATAACAATAAATATTTTCAACCCTGTCCTGACACAATTGTGTTGTAATGACTAGTCATAAGTTGTAGTACAGAAAACAACTCATCCCATTATGGGTTGGATTACAATTAGAAGCATTGCATAAAATCTCATAATAGCGTTCTTGAAGAGCATATGAGATGGAATCTACCAATCAATATATTTCATTTTTCTGTTTTTATCACTTCTATACTTGTTCTCGTATATAATCTGACTTGTGAGTTGATGCATGTTTCATTGAATATTGCAAGTAAACCATGTCTAAAATGACAACATTCATTCTGCCACAAGGATGGTGGTGCATGTTGTAAATTTTATAATCTGAATCGTACCCATGCAATGCAACAAGTTGCGATTGGATAATGTATAATGCTTCATGGACTCTCGGACCGAGCGAGGAATGAAACCTAGTAATTTATCCTTGATTCATGCAAGTGCCATATTGAATGGATAAGAAGGAAAATGAAGCAAATTAGGACACAGCCCCTCCGAAAAGCAGTATTGTGTCTGTGTCGTATTTGGTGTCATGTTTGTCGCGTGTAGGACACGTATAGGAAACAAATGTCACGGATTATTTAATTAGAGTAAAGGCACGAGTGTTGTATAAGAGTATAAATAAAAAAGATCCGTGTACACGGGCGTCTAGCCATTGCATCTGAATGAACTGGATAAGACCCTTCATCAGGTGGCACCACCATGAGATATTTGAACTTCATTGACGTTAAGGGGACCCATCAGAGACTTTCAACAGGTATTCCTAACTCATGTGGAGATCATCGCTACTGAATTGAATACTCCTTCGGGCAGTCATTTGTACTAGGCAATGAATGATTGAATTGCTATGTGAAATATATTATCCTTATGATTCTTGGTTCGTAGATGCAATTATTATTGACAAAGTACTATCATGTTACGAAGTCTGCCTAACCATGCTATATATCTGACTGCGATTTGATACTTGAAAAAGTGAGCATGTTAGCAAAAGATGATAACAAAATATGGGTCAAAATCTCGTGGATTTGAGTAATTGAACTGGGTAATACTTGTTGAGTTGTGGTTTGCTTGCTCATCCATTTATGGGAGAACATTTCAGATTAGCACAGGAATGAGGATTTCTTGAAGCTCCATAGTTGTGGAACTAATGTCAGATAGGCTAAGTTACAATGCTGATTGGATTCATATTGCTTGTCGAAAGTTCTAATCTACAAGTGATGTCGAATATAAAATGGACTTTGGATTGTTATATTGGTTTATACAGTGACGTAAAATTATTGGTTAACATTAATGTCTAAATCATGAAGATCTTTTGATTATTGGATATCAAGTATTTAGGTATTTGTATATGTAATATTGATTTATTATCATTAACACGTTGAGAATGTTATATTCTCACATATGCTCTACTGTTGATCAGATGGTCTAACATGATTGTACATTAGTACTTGCTGACAAGGAATGAATTAATTAATCAGTTAATGAACTCGTGATTCGGAGACCTAATGTTCTCTGGTTTCTGGTCGTAACAGATAGATAGGGGATCTTCAACAAATTCTGATTCTATGAGAAAATGAAGTTACAACTGCAGCGTTTGGTTAAAACAAAATGTTTGATTCTCTTAACCCTACAAAGAACATGACAATACAGCTATATGAACATATCGACATATATGTCTCGAGTGTATATCAGCAAGCTTGTGAATAAATCTACATGGAGCAGATGATACTTCAGTACCACATGCCCTAATTTGGTATTTGTTTTACTAGTACGGAATGTACTGCCACCAACACCCACCTCCCCAACCCAAAAACAGACACCTCTTAGGTTTTACTGTGTGCCGATAAAGAGGCTTTTCTTCAAGTGTTTGATTGTAAAGGCTAAGGTCGATATCTAGGCCAACTTATTATTAAAGATGGGATGATACACAGAAAGTAGTGCTACTACTGGAAAACACAGTTCATGTCTATATTTCAGGTCACCTAACAATTTGTTGGCAGCATCTATGTTACCATAAATCACTATATACAGGGCTGTTGTATTACGGACATTTGATTCATGTATCGGTTTTTGTAAGTCCACTAAAACAAATAATTGAAATAAGAAAAGTAACTACATTGATACAGGAACATATTGTCGCAGCAATCAGGAGGTAGATGGCCAGTGCCCTTATGCTTACCATATTAAGTAGTCGTTGAAGGTCTGATGCTGCATCACTAGATTGAGTCCTTCAAGCTACAACTTATTTTCAAGAGTATATCATATGCGAGCTTTCTAGATTCTTTCTTAGTCTGCAGATGTACGTAAAAGAATTAAGTATATTAAATGAAAACAATAAATATGTGCTTTGCAAAATGGGCTGAGTAATATCCTGATGATAATTTAAAGTTTTTGTGATTTGATACAAACTTTCCCAAACTATAATGGATGCAAGTGTGGTGCCAACTGAGAGAGAAAGAGAGACCATCTCAGTGCTATTAAACTGAAACTTAAATACTCTTACCTTTAGTGTGATGATTACCTCATTCAGAATCAGAAATGCCTTTGTTTCCATATCCTCATCATTGCTCTGAACAAAATTTGAAAGACAAAGGTAGTTAGAGAGCTCAGTTATCATGTTTGATACAAATTTTCCCATAAACATGGAACCTGTCAAGAAATGGCAACTGACATAGGGCTAATATGGTTCCGGATTGAAATGGACTGTCTACTGTTTTCGCAATACAAAAACTGACAAAAAAGGAAAACACAAGAGGAGGCACCAGTTGGCATTTACCATTTGGGAGCTTTTCCGTTTCAAATGGGAACCAAACTAGCCCATAGTGTGTGTGTGTGTATGTGTGTGTGTGTGTGTGGTGTGTGTGTGTGCACGCGCGCGCAAACACGGCTAGGGTTTCAGAAACCGTGGAAGAGAAAATCGTTGCCACTGATACAGGCCAAACCTCCACTACTATTTCCAAAGATTACTCTCATGTATCCACACCTTAGGAACCACTGCTGACAAGGGAAATGGCGTGTTGTTGATATATAGAGTGTTATTGGGCTTTAGTCCCACATTGGCTAGAATGATAGGAGAGGAGGCTAGCCTCACCTATATATATGTTGTTATTCCATTCAATAAAATATCTTAAATTCTCTACATGGTATCAGAGCCTAAACTTGCTTAGAATACCTACTTCCATCCCAACCCTAACCCTAATCTTGTCCCCCCCCCACGCCACCGCTGCTACCGCGCGCTGCTGCGCCGCTGCCGCTGCTGCCGCGCGCTGCGCGCCGCGCGCCTGCGCGCGCTGCTGCGCCGCTGCCGCTGCCGCCGCCGCGCGCTGCTGCGCCGCCGCCGCTGCCGCGTGCTGGTGCGCCGCTGCGCTGCTGCCGGCTACTGCCGCTGCCGTGGTTGCCTCCGTGCACACCACTTTTAGGGCACCTACGGTGTAGGTACGCCCGAACGTGAGATTTATTTCATCTGTGGCACCTACGGTGTAGGTAAGCCTAAGCTTGAGATTCATTTCACCTGTAGCTCCTACGGTGTAGGTAAGCCTCACGCTCGTTCTTGAGATTTATCTCAAGGAGATGTCGATGATCCCTAGATCCGATGAAATTAGACATATTCGGATTTAGGAGAGGACGACGAGGACGAACGTGAGTCGTGGAGCAAGTGCGACGTGATCAAGAAGAAACATCGATGGAGGAGATCCTTAAGAAGCTGGATGCTGAGGATGTGGCGACGTTGCTGAAGTTGATAAAGGTGTCGGCTGGTGAAAGCACGACACGAGCACCGCCAAAGTTGGAACTACCCTCCATCGATCTGAAGTTGGATGGACCAGCCACCTATTTGAGTTGGTCACGGCGGGTGAAAAGAACCCTTGCAGGTAAGAACCTGGAGGGATTCTTGACAGGCGAGAAGACAGAGCCGGAAGAGGGCTCGACAGGACGCGACGAGTGGAAATCCACTCATATGGTGATTTATATCTGGCTTCTCAACTCCTTAGTCCAGTCTATTGCTTCCACAGTAGATGGCATTGAGATGGTGAAAGACGTATGGGAGAAATTGAGAAGAACCTATGATGGCATAGGTAACAATCTACGGATTTTCCAGATAAAAGGGGAGATCGACGACACTGTACAAGGCGAGAAGACGGTGCAGGAGTACGCTACGGAGTTGGAACGTCTCTGGCTGGATTATGATCACCATTCCAAACGGGCAAGCTGCGGGGACCCAAAGTGCAAGGAGAGACAGGTGTGTCTGCAGGAGAGGACGATGAAATTCCTTAAGGGACTGACTACAGCATTCACACAGAGGACCGCCTTACTCCTCGCCCAGCCAGAGATCCCTAGTCTCGAGGAGGCTATCTCAGCCATGATTCAGGAGGAGACGCGGATCAAATTACAGACAGGGACAGGCGCATCATCGACAGGTGCTTTACCCGAAGTGAAGTCAGCACTAGCAGCTACCGGTTCGGGGGATACAGGATCCAAGGGAGAGCTCTGGCAACAGAATCGGCAGTGCTACAACTGTGGGGAGATGGGCCACCATCGATATGCTTGTACCAAACCACCTAAGGAGGGAGACTCAGGTGGTGGACGTGGACGAGGATATGCTGGACGTGGACGTGGTCGAGGAGGCCGACGAGGCGGTCGAGGAGGCTATCGGGCAAACCTGCTGGTGGCAGATGGGAATGGAGGAGCTGGCGACGCCTTTACTGAGGAGGATCAGGCGCTACTGGACCTGCTGGAGAGAAAGCAAAAAGCATCAATCGAAGGAGACAGGAGGAGCGGAGCAGAGGAGGCATCCACTCCATTCTTCAGAGGCAACGCCGCTATGTATGCCCATCCATCAGAAGGTACTGACGAGTCTCACGCTCTTGCATCTATGTCTTCCCTTAAAATGTCAGACTGGATTATCGACTCAGGAGCGTCTCGGCATGTGACCGGAAATGCTAGTAAGTTTTCCTCGTACACTCACCTAGCATCGACAGACACCATTCAGACTGCGGATGGTACTTTCCAACCAGTGGTCGGTAAGGGTACTGTTAATTGTACGGGTTCAGTAAGGTTATCCAATGTTTTGCATGCTCCATCCTTCCCAGTCAGTCTCTTGTCTATTAGTTCTATAATTCTCCAACTAAAATGCATTGTTTCTTTTGATATTCCTAAGGTGATCTTCCAGGAGAAAGGGACGGGACGAAGACTTGGGACTGGCACTTGGCATGATGGACTGTGGTACCTAGATCAAGACGGACTGGACTCAGCATTGGTGTCTATGGCAGAGAAGGCTGGAATGGAGGAGCTGCAGCAGAGGACTGAAGACACTTTGATACTTCATCATAGGAGGATGGGGCATTCTTCCTTTGATACTCTAAATAAGTTGTATCCAGATATGTATGCAAAATCAAATAAAAGGAAATTAGTATGTGATGCATGTGAGTTAGGAAAACTTACTAGGAGTTCATATGTTGGAAATGGTCATAAGAGTTCTTCAGTCTTTGAGGTAGTTCATTCTGATGTTTGGGGCCCATGTGCTACAAACACTATGAATGGGTATAAGTATTTTGTTTCGTTTATCGATTGTGCATCTCGTGTCACCTGGCTGTATTTGATGAAGAACAAAAGTGATGTATTTGCTTGTTTTCGGGACTTTCATAAATATGTCCAGACTCAGTATAATGCAGTGGTGAAGATACTGAGATCTGACAATGGGACGGAGTATACCAATAGGACACTTGCAGAGTACTTGTCAGCACATGGAATACAGCATCAGACCTCTTGTGCATATACACCAGCACAAAATGGAGTAGCAGAAAGAAAGAACCGACATCTTCTGGAGACCGCAAGAAGTATGATGATCGACATGAATGTCCCACAACACCTATGGGGATATGCGGTGTTGACCGCAGCTCAACTTATAAACAGGATGCCTTCAAAAGTCCTGGGATGGAAGTCTCCATGTGAAGTATTACAAGGTAATAATAGTGGAATACTTCCACTAAAGGTGTTTGGATGTGTGTGTTTGTGAAGGACAGACCATTCGTTGGAAAACTTGACCCTAGAGCAGTCAAGTGCATCTTCGTGGGCTACTCAGCAACTCAGAAGGGGTATGTATGCTGGAGTCCAGTAGAGAAGAAGAAATTTGTTAGTATGGACGTCCACTTCCGGGAGCATGAGCCATATTACCACCAGGATGGAACTTCGTATAACACGCCTCATACTACAAGTATAAGGCGAGAGGGGGAGATAGAGAACTTGGAGAACCTGGTGGTAACCGATTTAGAAGTTTGGCATAGAGACACGGTTGAGGAGGAACATGAAGGTGAAGTGGAACAGAGGGAGGAGACGAGAAGTGTAACACCTACGGCTCAGGGGGAGTTACTGACCTACAACAGGAGAAACAACAAGCAGACTACAGGACCAGTACCTACAGTGTCAGTGCCAAGTCCCTTGCCTGCGCCTGTCCCGACTCCTGAGACCCTATACCACCATCCTCCTCATCTACACCACCACCCTCCTCAGGTGATATCGTTCCTCCGATGTCTCCCATACCACTACCTACACGAAGGACTACTCGCAGCAATGCGGGAAATCCTCCGGACAGATATGGTTGGGATCTTGCTAAGTTTGTTCTTATGATCATATTCTTCTTCTCATGGAGCATTTATAGCATCTTTGGATAGTATTACTGTACCTAAAATTGGCAGGTTGCCAAGAACGATCCAAAGTGGAAAGCGGCAATGCATGAGGAGTTGGGAGCTCTTGAGAAGAACCACACTTGGGAGCTGGTGAGACTGCCAGAAGGAAAAAGAGCAGTTGGATGTAAATGGGTTTTTACTGTGAAACAGAACCCAGATGGACAGGTTGAGCGCTATAAAGCTCGACTGGTGGCAAAAGGATACAGTCAGACGTACGGCATCGACTATGACGAGACCTTTGCACCAGTGGCGAAGATGAGCACTGTCAGGACCTTGATCTCCCTGGCAGCCAATGGAGGGTGGAAGCTACACCAACTGGATGTGAAGAATGCATTTCTTCATGGAGATCTAGTAGAGGAGGTGTACATGGAGATACCACCAGGATTCGGCACAAAACAGACAGAAGGCAAGGTCTGCAGACTGAAGAAGTCTCTCTATGGACTGAAGCAGTCTCCTCGGGCATGGTTTGACAGGTTCAGGAGAGCAATGATAGGGATGGGATATCAGCAGATCAATGCTGATCACACTGTCTTCTTCAGACGGAGTGGAGGCCATATCACCATGCTTGCAGTATATGTAGATGATATGATTATCACAGGCAATGATGAGCAGGAGATCGCCCAACTCAAAGTAAAACTTGGCAAGGAGTTCGAGGTGAAAGATCTTGGCCCCCTTCGATACTTCCTTGGGATTGAGATTGCTCGAGATAATGAGGGAATCGTTCTTTCTCAAAGGAAGTACGCACTGGACCTGCTTACGGAAACAGGGATGATGGGATGTAAACCAGCTACGACACCGATAGACCAGAAGTTTAAACTGGATGCTGAAGCTGGAGAACCAGTTGACCGGGATAGATATCAGAGATTGGTGGGCAAGTTAATCTACTTAAGCCACACTCGACCTGATATCAGCTTTGCGGTAAGTGTAGTAAGTCGCTACATGCATGACCCCCGGAAGGGTCACATGGACGCAGTGTACCAGATTCTGAGGTACTTGAAGGGAGCCCCCGGGAAGGGATTGATCTTCAGAAGAAATAATCACGTAGGCATTGAGGGCTATTGTGATTCTGACTGGGCTAGCTGTGCTGACGACAGGAGATCCACATCGGGATACTGATATTTGTAGGAGGCAACTTGGTCTCTTGGAGGAGTAAGAAGCAGTCAGTAGTGGCCAGATCAACAGCTGAAGCAGAGTATAGAGCTATGGCCTTGGGAGTCACAGAACTGTTGTGGTTGAAGAATATGCTGACGGAGCTAAAGCTGGACCAGGGAGCAAAGATGAAGCTATGGTGTGACAACCAGTCAGCTATTAATATTGCCAACAATCCAGTGCAGCATGACAGGACCAAACATATTGAGATTGACAGATTTTTCATCAAAGAAAAACTGGATAAAGGAGAACTAGAGCTGGGCTATGTTCCAACCAAAGATCAGGTAGCAGACGGACTGACAAAGGGGCTTAGTTCTATCAACATGATGAGAGGATGTGACAAGATGGGCTTAGTGAATATCTTTCGCCCATCTTGGGGGAGTGTTGATATATAGAGTGTTATTGGGCTTTAGTCCCACATTGGCTAGAATGATAGGAGAGGAGGCTAGCCTCACCTATATATATGTTGTTATTCCATTCAATAAAATATCTTAAATTCTCTACAGTTGTTCTTGGGAGTATCAGTAAGGTAAAGATGAGGGATGGATTAGAGTGCAGTTAATAAAAGGAGAAAGGGGCTTCCTGCTGGTCCATAAAGGACTCCATTGGAAACATATTCACAATTCATAGTAATCCACTGTTATCTGAAAGAGTGACTGCAGATAGCCAGATACTATGGTGATGCTGGAGCATAGGTGGTCATCTGCAAGAGCTATAAAGTCAATCAGGGTGCTACGGTTTGGAATACTAGAGGTCTCAACTACTTCTGGCTAAACGAACGGATGTAAGGGAATTCAGTTAAATTCTAATGTGAATTTCATGGTTCTTGTAGGAACTAGAGTAAACACAATAAAACAGAAAAGGACAAGTCATTTTAATCTGGCATATAATACCAAAATGCACAAGCTGTACAGTGTGTAGCATCTGTGTTATGTGGTACAATAGTATATGGCAAGGGGATTCTGATGTGAATCGACTCAATCGGTTCACCAATCCCAACAAATAACTAAGAGGAATAGAAATAGAATGATCTTTTATATAGAAAAAGAACAAAACTCCCAACTTTGATGAACGGAACAAAGTAATAAATCCTTCTTCAATGACACTTGCGAGAGTTTTCTCAATACAAGCATAAAAACTAAAGACGGCTAGCCCTAGCTATAAATAGAAAAGGGAAACAAAACCCTAAAGGGATTATTGTGGTGAAAGACCACAATACCCTTTATGACTAAATAACAGAAAAGGCCTAAACAGTGGGCCTGGACCTAAATCGCTCCACGTCTCCTACGACGGTTGTACGTGATGATGGGTGGACCCACATCAACACCCCCCTAACAGAGCCATCTTGTCCTCAAGGTGGAAATCTGGAAACTGCGTCTGGAAGCTCGCAGAATCCTCCCAGGTCGCGTCACAGTCTGGCAGGTCGACCCAATGAATCAGGACCTCCTTCGTCTGGCCGGGTCCTCGTCGGATAGCTCGTACTGCCAAGGGCTCTAACTGTACCTCCATGTCCTCCGTGAGCGTCGGAGGAAGAGTGGGGGACGCTGCCTGATCCCCAATCGCCTTCCTCAACTGAGATACGTGGAAGACGGGATGAATCGATGATGTGTCTGGTAGCCCCAAAGGATAAGCCACCTGTCCCACCCGAGCCACCACTGGATAAGGACCAAAATATCGAGCCGCCAACTTCTCATTCGGCCTCCTCGCCATCGAGCGTTGTCGATAGGGACGTAGTTTGAGATAAACCATGTCTCCTACCTGAAAGCTGACGTCCCGCCGATGCCTGTCTGCCTGTGCCCGCATCACCTGCTGTGCCCGCAACAGATGCTTCCGCAGCTCCTCCAAGACCCCGTCCCGGGTAACATATACTCCTCCACCTGCCCTACCGGTGTCTGGGCGTCTCCGAACCGTACCAAGGGGGGTGGGTCGCGACCATACAGCACCCGGAACGGCGTCGTCCCCGCTCGTGAATGGTACGAAGTATTATACCAGTATTCTGCCCACGCCAGCCAACTATGCCACTGTCGGGGAGAATCAGATGCGAAGCACCGCAAGTAGGTCTCGACGCTGCGGTTAACGACCTCCGTCTGGCCGTCCGTCTGGGGATGATATGCGGTACTCCTCTTCAGGACCGTACCGTGAACCCGAAATAACTCCCGCCAAAATATACTCATGAATACCTTGTCCTGGTCCGAGACAATGGATACGGGTACCCCATGTAGCCTGATCACCTCCCGAAGAAACGCCGTCGCTACAGTAACGGCCGCGTAAGGATGCTTCAGGGGAATGAAGTGAGCATACTTACTCAGCCTGTCCACCACCACCATGATCACCGTGTACCCCTCTGAACGTGGTAGCCCGTCGATGAAGTCCATGGTGACATCCTCCCAAACTCGCTCCGGCAAGGCCAGTGGCTGCAATAATCCGGCTGGGGCCATAGCCATATACTTGTGACGTTGGCAGACGTCACAAGCGGCTACCAATCGTGCGACGGCCCGCCGCATCCCGGGCGAAAATACCTCCCTGGCCATCCGCTGATAAGTCTGCTGAACCCCCGAATGGCCTCCCGTCGCAGAACTATGGAACTCCTGGAATAAAGCGGGAATAAAGGCCGAAGTCTTCGGCAGCACCAT
The DNA here is from genome assembly GCA_029216955.1 of Iris pallida. NCBI lineage: Eukaryota > Viridiplantae > Streptophyta > Magnoliopsida > Asparagales > Iridaceae > Iris > Iris pallida. Next base: position 30,679,930 of record JANAVB010001800.1, read on the forward strand.
CCTCCCCTGGTAGAGCAAGCGACGACCCGCTAGAGTGTAGCCTGCTGGAGCGCCATCGCCGCCCTCTATATGCTGCCGAATCTACTGCAGCTCTCTGTCCTGCTCTGCCTCCTGCAACATCGGCTCCCAATCTCGCCATATAGGGCATGATATGGCGCCCAGGTCGATCACCTCCTCCCATCGAGATAAGGCGTCCGCCGCCTTGTTCTCCAGCCCTGGATGGTACTCGATCGTGAATCGATACCCGACCAGCTTGGACAACCAATGCTGATGCTCCTCAGTCACCAGCCGCTGCTCGAGGAGGTACTTGAGGCTCCTCTGATCGGTCCGTATCACAAACTCCCTTCCCAACAGGTAAGGCCTCCACTTCAACACCGCCAGAACGATCGCCATCAGCTCCCTCTCATAGACCGATTTAAGTCGGGCTCTAGCAGAGAGTACCTGACTAAAATAGGCTATGGGTCGCCCCTCCTGCATGAGTACCGCCCCGAGGCCATATCCCGATGCGTCCGTCTCCACCACAAACGCTCTGCTGAAGTCGGGTAATGCTAGCACGGGTGCTGTCGTCATAGCGACCTTCAACGCCTCAAAGGCCTTAGTGGCCTCTTCTCCCCACTGGAAGCCCTCCTTCTTCAGCTGCTCCGTAAGGGCCCGAGCGATAGTGTCGTACCCTTTGACGAACTTCCTGTAGTAGCCCGTCAACCCCAGGAAGCCGCGTAAGGCCCGTAGTGTAGTGGGCACGGGCCAATCTAACATGGCCGCAATCTTCGTCCTGTCCGCTGCTACCCCCTCAGCCGACACCACGTGCCCCAGATACTCCACCTGCGCCAAACCGAAACTGCACTTCTTTCGGTTGGCGTATAGCTGATGCGTCAGTAACTCCCGGAACACTATCCCCAAGTGGTCAGTGTGCTCCCCCATGCTTCGGCTGTAGATGAGGATGTCGTCGAAGAATACCAAGATGAACCTGCGAAGATAGGGTTGGAATACCTTATTCATCAATGGAAGGTCGAAGGAGCGTTGGTCAGTCCAAAAGGCATAACCAGAAACTCATAATGTCCCTCGTGAGTTCGGAACGCCGTCTTCGACACATCTTCCGGCCGCATCCGGATCTGGTGGTAGCCTGTACGAAGGTCGATCTTCGAAAAGACAACTGCCCCATGCAGTTCGTCTAGCAGCTCGTCGATCACCGGGATAGGGAACTTGTCCGCGCCGTCTCCTTATTCAACGCCCGGTAGTCGACGCAGAATCTCCAGCTCCCGTCCTTCTTCTTCACCAACAGTACTGGTGATGAAAAAGGACTCACACTCGGCTGGATCACCCCCGCCTGCAGCATCTCCCGTACCATCCGCTCTATCTCGTCCTTCTGCAGATGCGGATACCTGTAGGGACGCACGCTCACCGGTGCCCCCTCTCCCCGGAGTACGATCGAGTGCTGTCCTCTGATCGAAGGTAGCCCTTGCGGGCTCTGGAAGACCTCGGAATACTGCTCCAGCACCGCTTCTACCTCCCTTGGTGTCTTCCCGTGGGTCGCCCCTCGCCCGAGAACCCCTGGAGCTCGACCAGGTACCCCTCTCCTCCTGTCCGCAACGCCCGAGTAATGGCGCTGAAAGCCACCATAGAAAAACAGAGAGTCGGGTCCCCGTTTAGCATCACCGCCGCTTCGCCCTCCCGAAACTCCATCCGCAGACGCTTCCAGTCCACCTTCATCTCCCCGAGGGTCTTCAGCCACTGGACTCCCAATATGATGTCTACTTGCCCAACTCCAATGGTAGGAAGTCCTCCGTCAGCTGATAGCCCTGCAGTGAGAGCGATACCTGTCACGCCCCGACCCGGAATCACCCGAATCATCGTCCTCGCAGGGGACGTGATGCCGCACGAGCCTGGAGTTGCGCTCGTGCAAGGCAAGATGACAAGTTCTCAAATGGTTATCTTTTGATTCGATTTAACAACGAAAGGAAAACAGAGTATACGAAACAATTCTCTTTATTGATATTCGAAACTGAGATTACAATGGCTTTCGATAGCCTAACAATACATGCCAGATTGGCTACAACACTCAGGTTCTCTCTTGCCCACAAAGGATTTCACCGTTCCATACATCATGCCTTCTATATCTCGGCCGCATCAATCCAGCTGCGTAGTCCGAGCGTCAATGCGATAGCACGCTTCAATGCGCTTCGGCATTCCAAGCCTTAACACGTTCAAGCAACGCTTCACCGCGAGCAATCCATTCCCTGCACCCTGCATGAAGCTGGTGGGGGATCAGTACGTTCGTCCTCGCATGTACTGATTCAAAGATCATCTTTCCAAACCAACATTTTAATCTTTACGTTGAATCATGCAACTTAGCTTATGATCTTGCTATATTCTCCTTAGGGTCAATTTTATGGCATCTTCGAAAGCGTAAAGCATGTTATCATAGCATCATGTTATCGAATTGAATAGGCAAGCAAACAGCAATCTCGTGTTTGATTTGTGGCACGACTTACCAAGTCGACGCACTCGCCCTTGCGTCCCTTGCACTGATGCAAAGTGAATACGCCGCATTCCTTCCCTGTCATGTTATAAGTGCATCTCTAAGTAGGATCTCCATGCGGGACGCATTCGCGCCTACACTTTCAACCCATCGTTCCTTAACTATATGAGGGCCGTTGGCGTATCCGCGCCGGAATGGACTAAAGGAGTTGCTTTCTTTTCTCTCCTTCTTTTCTCTCTATTTGGTTGGGCTGCCCGGCGTTTCAGGGTTGGGTAACAATCCCAAAACAACCGAAACGTCTCCGCTGCATACCATCATTTGCGGCTTTTCCCATTAGTTTGATGAGCGCCTACAAAGATTATTCGAATCCCTCCGCGGCCAATCGGTTCCGGGTGCATCCGGTAACTATCCGATTGGGGGAAACACTCGTGCACGAGTTTATTATCACATTAATCTCGAGCCCATTCCAATCGGCCATGCAACGCCCTATCATTCAAGCCATCAAATTCAAACAACCAAACATAGTCTTGAGTCCGAGACTCAGACTTATCATCTCGCTTCTCTTTCATTAACTTTCTATGTTCTTACGTTTCTTGCTTTGTTTTCAATGTTTCAATGGCATCGTGCCTCAACTCAATGCTCGTCAATCGAACGACCCGAAGGTCTCGAACACCTTTCGAGGCAACATGTCATATCCGACAGTTCCGCCACATTCATACCGCAACTGTATCTCTCGCAACGAAGCCATCTTTTATTATTCCGTGCACGTAGGCACGTTTCGACCGTATCCCCATGTTCTATAACTTAGCATTCAATGTTCGGGCTTGCGCGTTAGGGCGCTCGCCTATTGTCTTTCAATGTTCCAGCCGTCTAACTCGTGCATCAAAGGCACGGTATGGTTCGTGCACTAAGGCACTCGCCGATTACAGTTATTCCATGTTCTTACGGCTTGCGCACCGAGGCGCTCGCCCTTGCGATATCCAATGTTCCATAGCGACTCGTGCATAGGATGCACGTTTCATTTCAATTGTTCTAACTTAGTGTTCGACTCACACTATGTTTTATCTCCGATCGGACCACGCCCGTGGCGTCGATAGGTTAACTTTAGCATACAATGATATTTGACTTATCGAATGAAGGAGTAAAAGAAGTCAATCCTCCCACCTTGAGTCGATACGCCTTCGTCATTTTGCCGAGCCGATGCGGCTCGATTCCCTAACTTTGTTGCACGGCCACTCTCCTGACTTAGCCATTCGAGCACTTCGTGCTTCGTTGAGTTATACGCCCAATTCGCCTTAGCATGCCCAAGTCTTAGCCCGTCGCAAGGCGACGATTTGATTCCGCGGACCCCTTACTAAATATTGCAAAAGATCGACCTCTATTTTTTTCCGTCAAAGTATGACCTGCACACGAAACCAACTAAAATCAATACTTGCTTCGATTCGGACTTGCGCCTTGGTTGATTCGATTTCTTAGAATCTTCGAGCCGATTCAATGCACTCATCCTTCGGGGCAACACGGCGCTTCGCATCGATTCACTCGATGCATTCTTAGGGACAAGGCAACTCTTCGCATCGACTTAGTCCGATGCGTTGCTCGGGACAACTTAGCTCTCGTATCGTTTTGCATCGATACATTCTTTCGGTCCACGCGACTCGTTGAGTCAACGCTTCAGCGTAATGCGCCGTGCGGAGCGGGGCATTACAGAATATACCACTCAAAACAAGGTTCGTCCTCGAACCAAAACTAACACTCTGAATAAGTGTTTTATAGATCGTTTCACGATCTCGTCCCACCAATGTTGTACGATTTCATAATATCTCGCAAGCTTTTTACTAACATTTCAAGTCATCCCTGCAGCTCGATTTGAATTTGGATACAACTCGATTTGGATTCGTACCTATATTCAAGGCGTCCCGAAGATATATGTATTTCGACCAAGTCCAGTCGTAGCAAATTGGAACAAAGCTGACAGGTAAATTTCAATCCTATGCTTGCCATCTCGTACTCTCGATTAGACTTATCCTTAGCACTTGTTCTCGCAATTTCATTGCATAATGCTACGCGATTCAATGTCGCCTTTCTTATTTTGTATGTTTCATATGGACTACCAACTCTATGCATCGCGTCGAGCCGTCGCGTATCCGATCGCAACGATCCTCCGCAATGCCTTGCGTTCGATATCGCCATCCAACTATTTCTGAAGTCTCGCTTGCAACTTGTCTCGATACGATTTTCTTTGTTGACTTGCAAATGCATCAACATTCAGGGCTACGCCGCTAGGCTACTTACATAGTCCCGCTCAGATTCTCTCGACGCAAGTTTAAATTGACATTGCACAAAGGCCACAATCCATCCGACACGAAAGTTTACATCAAGGCGATGGTGCTCAAGGCAACGATCGCCTTGACACGAATATCTTAACGACGTATCTTACATTCGATTTCCTAACGAGTAGGAATTTGCTAGTCAAATTTTTCCAAATCATCCGTCTCGCAACATCGAATACAAGTTCGATTCACGCAAGCTCAATTGCAAGGTGAATCCGAATCTAACGACATGACTCGTAAGCCATTCCCTTATCGTTCCCTCTCGTGTATAGCACGTTCCTCGCAATCGCCTAGACTTATCATCAACATGCACCGTGTTATATTTGTTATCGGTGCAATCCCATATGCGATATCGCATGGGTCATCTTACGGTCTGCAGTACTCAATTTGATTTGGCGGTCAAGTCTTCTAGGGTCAGCTGCCCCGAAGCTACGCTCGAAAATTGTGGATCATTAACGAAGGACAGTTTACTACGAACCATACTATCTTATTTTGGAGCCAAATCACGTTCCGACATAACCATTTCTATGCGACTATCCAATCCGCACATAACCATTTCTATCGGCGCAACTGATGCGCAACTATCCTCCGAGCAAATTCTTGTACTAGCGTCAATGATTCTGACATTCACGATGCATCTACTCGCCTCGAGTTTGAGTCTATCTTATTTGCGGGTCGACACACGAAATGCCATACGCATCGAGCAATCGTCGATGACTTATAGTCTCGTCTTGATTAATCACAAAATTTACAATCAACCAAGTTCGTTCATCCTCATATTGTTACTTACAAATTTCGATAGCGCAAGGCACACTCCACTTTGTATTCTCACATTTGCCTACGTTTTCTTACGTATCGATCTCGATACGCCGTATCCATTTCGATAACGTAAGGGTTAACTTTGAATCTGTTTCAACGTCAACTTAACTCGCATTGCATACTTCCAAGTTCGCAACAACTCTTCCATACGCATCAACTTGTTTCTGCTTCTCAATTCTGGCCGCATCCCGCTATACTTTGATCGCGTAATTCGAGTACCGATTATCCACATCGTGCCCTCGAGTTATACGATCATGCCCTCTAAATTTCGCGTTTTTTCAGTCATACTCAAATGAGTGTCGCTGTAACTTAACCAACTATTTCATAGGCACGGTTTTCTCGCGTCAACCCACTTTCTTACCGAAGTCGCACATCGTGCGATTCAATTTCAATGTTTGCATCGCCTAACATTTCTATCGAGATCGCAAGTCGTACGATTCGATTCGTCGCCCCAACATTTCTACCGAGATCGCAAGTCGTGCGACTCATTTACAAGCTCGAGTATTCCTTCCCGTCGATCTGATTATTGCGTCAAGGCATAATCAATTCGCTAGTCTCGGTCGTCCGACCAACTTATAACTTTCGTCCGACGTATCGTTCATCGATACAAGTCTCGCCTTATCGTCCCAACCGATCTTCGAAGAATACTTGCATCAACTCGCTATACAAATTTTCAATCGAGTCTCGGTCTCCCCCGTCCGTTGCGGACATACCTTCCGCAATTCTCACAACGCGTCGATGAAATTTATTGCACAAGTGCTATACCATATACCACTCGGAATCGAGTCATTCATCGCCTACGTGGTATGGCATATACCACTCGAAAATCAAGCCATTTCCCTCGCACTATACTTAGTATAGACCAACATTCTCTTCCGACTCACGATTTCCGCAGTGCGTGCTTGATCACAACCGTAACTTTGATTCTATCAAATTCCGACGCACTCGGTCAATGTTCTCGCTTGCCAACATGTTTGGTGTGCAACCGAACGATTCGTTCTATCGATTTTTTACGATTTCAATTCTTTCCTTACGTTGCATCTCGTGCAACATTTTACTTTCGATACGCGTTGCACATCGTGCTACGAATTATTTCCGACACTTTCATTTCACTTTGTATAAAGTTTCATTTCCAATTTCCTTCGCACTTCGTGCAACGATTAATTTGATATGCGTTGCACCACGTGCAATGATTTTACTTCAATACACGTTGCACATCGCGCAACTATCATTTCCATATTTACCGCACCTCGTGCAACGAATTACTCTCGACTTTTCAAGTCAATGCACAATCCGTCTAACACATTCGGTATTGGCTTATCACTTCCAATTTCATTTTAACGCATATTCACCATTACTCGTTGCACTTCGTGCATCATTTTTTTCTCATTCAACATGTATATTGCCACAGTATCTCAATCGTATTCCACAATTTGTTGCGCTTGCAGCAACTAACATTCTTACGGCTTATTTGCATTCAATGCAATATATCCCTCGCGACTTTCTTAGCAAACATCGTGTAATTTCCAAAAACACTTCGGTAAAATTACACGATTGTATTAGACTTACTGTATGGACATCCAGTGCGGCATCGAGTAGAGTCAAGAGTGATATCAAGTGGTGGTGGGCAACTTTTCGAATTGTAATGAAGCGAGCGTCCAGAGGAAATTGAGCCTAGAGCTCTGATACCAATTTGTCACGCCCCGACCCGGAATCACCCGAATCATCGTCCTCGCAGGGGGCGTGTGCACGAGCCTGGAGTTGCGCTCGTGCAAGGCAAGGACAAGTTCTCAAATGGTATCTCTTTGATTCGATTTAACAACGAAAGGAAAACAGAGTATACGAACAATTCTCTTTATTGATATTCGAAACTGAGATTAATGGCTTTCGATAGCCTAACAATACATGCCAGATTGGCTACAACACTCAGGTTCTCTCTTGCCCACAAAGGATTTTACCGTTCCATACATCATGCCTTCTATATCTCGGCCGCATCAATCCAGCTGCGTAGTCCGAGCGTCATGCGATAGCATGCTTCAATGTGCTTGGCATTCCAAGTCTTAACACGTTCAAGCAACGCTCACCGCGAGCAATCCTTCCCTGCACCCTGCATGAAGCTGGTGGGGGATCAGTACGTTCGTCCTCGCATGTACTGATTCAAAGATCATCTTTCCAAACCAACATTTTATCTTTACGTTGAATCATGCAACTTAGCTTATGATCTTGCTATGTTCTCCTTAGGGTCAATTTCATGGCATCTTCGAAAGCGTAAAGCATGTTATCATAGCATCATGTTATCGAATTGAATAGGCAAGCAAACAGCAATCTCGTGTTTGATTTGTGGCGCGACTTACAAGTCGACGCACTCGCCCTTGCGTCCCTTGCACTGACGCAAAGTGAATACGCCGCATTCCTCCCTGTCATGTTATAAGTGCATCTCTAAGTAGGATCTCCATGCGGGACGCATTCGCGCCTACACTTTCAACCCATCGTTCCTTAACTATATGAGGGCCGTTGGCGTATCCGCCGGAATGGACTAAAGGAGTTGCTTTCTTTTCTTCCTTCTTTTCTCTCTATTTGGTTGGGCTGCCCGGCGTTTCACGGGTTGGGTAACAATCCCAAAACAACCGAAACATCTCCGCTGCATACCATCATTTGCGGCTTTTCCCATTAGTTTGATGAGCGCCTACAAGATTATTCGAATCCCTCGCGGCCAATCGGTTCCGGGTGCATCCGGTAACTATCCGATTGGGGGAAACACTCGTGCACGAGTTTATTATCACATTAATCTCGAGCCCATTCCAATCGGCCATGCAACGCCCTATCATTCAAGCCATCAAATTCAACAACCAAACATAGTCTTGAGTCCGAGACTCAGACTTATCATCTCGCTTCTCTTTCATTAACTTTCTATGTTCTTACGTTTCTTGCTTTGTTTTCAATGTTCAATGGCATCGTGCCTCAACTCAATGCTCGTCAATCGAACGACCCGAAGGTCTCGAACACCTTTCGAGGCAACATGTCATATCCGACAGTTCCGCCACATTCATACCGCAACTGTATTCTCTCGCAACGAAGCCATTTTATTATTCCGTGCACGTAGGCACGTTTCGACCGTATCCCTATGTTCTATAACTTAGCATTCAATGTTCGGGGCTTGCGCGCTAGGGCGCTCGCCTATTGTCTTTCATGTTCTAGCCGTCTAACTCGTGCATCAAAGGCACGGTATGGTTCGTGCACTAAGGCACTCGCCGATTACAGTTATCCCATGTTCTTACGGCTTGCGCACCGAGGCGCTCGCCCTTGCGATATCCAATGTTCCATAGCGACTCGTGCATAGGATGCCGTTTCATTTCAATTGTTCTAACTTAGTGTTCGACTCACACTATGTTTATATCCGATCGGACCAGCCGTGGCGTCGATAGGTTAACTTTAGCATACAATGATATATTTGACTTATCGAATGAAGGAGTAAAAGAAGTCAATCCTCCCACCTTGAGTCGATACGCTTCGTCATTTTGCCGAGCCGATGCGGCTCGATTCCCTAACTTGTTGCACGGCCACTCTCCTGACTTAGCCATTCGAGCACTTCGTGCTTCGTTGAGTTATACGCCCAATTCGCCTTAGCATGCCCAAGTCTAGCCCGTCGCAAGGCGACGATTTGATTCCGCGGACCCCTTACTAAAATTTGCAAAAGATCGAC
>JANAVB010001800.1:30689273-30694273 GCA_029216955.1 Iris pallida
GTAGCTGGCCATATTTTTGCAGCATAATTGGTCCATTGCTAGCGTTCTAATATACTCATTCTCAAGTCTTGCGTATGGACGATCGACCTAATACCACGAAAGAAGCAATTAAGCCCATTCTCAATCAAATATACAGAAAGGTACTTACAGAGTTCTCAAGTCTTACATATGCACTCAACCATGATAGAAAACACCAAATTTCTTGTTATAGTTCTTCTTCTGTTATGTGTGGCCTACCTGACCTCACATCACCATAATATGCTGAAAACAACATCGTTCAATTAATGTAATAGTATAATAATCAACACTATTAAAATATAGACGCATTAATTACTTACCCCTCAAGTTTCTCTATTTCCTCCTCGTCGCAGTTGAGTAATACATACACCTGAGCAGCCCTTAGCTCATCATCGTTCAGATATCTCTTCTTTATTTTACCCAATGGCTTTCCTGGAGCATTGGATACCTTCAGTATTGTATTATTACTTTTATGATCTCCATCGTCGTTTCTGGAAGCTCTCGTTCTATTAGTTGCAACATGAGGCTTAAATACATCGAACAAAAGTTTGTAATCTCCTCGAGAACATAGGCTTCACAAATAGAACCCTCGACCCGTGCCTTATTTTTCACCTTTCTTTTTAGGTGATTCAAATGTCGCTCGACGGGTACATCCATCGATATTCGACGGGTCTACCAACACGTGCCTCATAGGATAATGAATCGGCAATGCTCCATAGAGTCGAAAAATCTAGGAGGAAACACCCTCTCTAGCTTGCACATGTTACCGTAATGTCCTTCTCTTGCTTTTCTAGACGATCAACGAGCAATTTCTTAGAACAAAGATCCCTGAAGAATATGCTAAGCTCCGTCAATGGATCCCAAACTGCCTGCGGTAAGAATTTCCGAAATACAATCAGAATTAACCTCTCCATGAATATGACAGTCGTGGCTCTTCATACCCGTCAATTTGTTTTCCTTCGGATCGACACATCTTCTCAGATTTGACACATATCTGTCTGGAATTTAGGCCCTGGATCTACCGACAAAGTCTCACTTTATCCTCCTTGTCCAGCGAGAAAATTGACTTTGGCATGAACTGTTTTCCATTCTGCTCTATCAAATACAACGCAGGACGTTTGCATATTTCTTCTAAGTCCAACCTGGCCTAGGGATTGTCTTTCGTTTTTCCCTTTACGTCCATCACAGTATTAATTATGTTATCAAACACATTCTTCTCAATATGCATGATATTAAGATTATGTCTGATCAGATTGGTACTCCAGTATGGCAGATCCCAGAATATGCTCCTCTTTGTCCAGTTATGATCTCTACCAAATCCATCGCACTTGTACCCAGCTGTAGGATCTTCGATAGCACTTGGAAATCTCTAACCTCCTCCCATATCGTGGCTCTGCACCACCTTGGCGGTGGATCACCCTTCTCTACAACGCCGGTACGGAATGCATTCCTGTTCCTTCTGAATGGGTGATCTTTTGGCAGAAATTGTCGATGACAATCAAAGAAGCACGGTTTTCCTCCGTGTTTCAAGCGAAAGCCTTACTACGGTCCATGCAATACGGACATGAGAGACGGCCATGAGTGCTCCAGAACCTGATCGACGGATGCCAAGCATTTCCAGAACCTGATCGACAGATAGTCCGTCATAAAAACGTCGCAAATCCGTCATTAATTACCGACGGATACCGACGCTTAGCGACGGATCGATACGATCTGATACGCTGTTACGACGGGTTACCGACGGAAAGTTACGTCGCTATTTCCTACACAGTTCAATACTTAATAGTTGAAATGGACGGAAATCCGTCGGGAACGTGTCGCTAATGCTTCGTATTGTGACGTCGAAAATCCGTCGCTATTCCGTTGCCGTGACGACAACTTAGCGACGGAACGTTATTAGCGACGAGCTGATTGCCGACGGATTATTTTGGCCAAAATCCGTCGGTTATCGGTCGCTAATGGTAATTACCGTCGGTTTAGCGACGGATGCGGCCGTCGCTAAAACGATAAATTTTGGTAGTGAACGCATCTGAAATAGAATAGCATTATAAAAAAAAAGTTCTTTCACAAGTATATGCAAACATGCAAGCACATCACACGTACACAGACACAACAAGACCCATATTTTTGTAATGTCAGTTCTTATTAACTTTGATTTTGTAATGAACTCGGCAGGCGAGAGTAGATGTTGGCTCAACTGTGCCACCTCCTAGCATTCTAATTGAGTTGGGAGAAAAGAGGTGGTGCATTCCGAAAGTGAAGGTAACATCGATCAAATGTTGATGTGGACGATTAATTATATTTGTGTTTAATGTGGATGTTCCTTTTGCATCGATTAATTATATTCGTATTTAATGTGGATGTTCGTTCCTTTGCAGGTCATCGTTCCTTTGCAGGTCACTCGAGCTGCACGTACAAGTCATGAAGAACCAAATTCTGGAGTTAATTAACAATGAATCTAACAAACATATCCACTGAACATCAAACAAACACAAATACAATCTAGTCAATAATATCTGAAATATATCCACTGAATATCAAACAACACACAAATACAATCTAGTAAATAGTATCTGAAATATATCCACTGAATATCAAACAAACACACAAATACAATATAGTCAATAGTATCTGAAATATATTCACTGAACATGAAACAAACACATAAATGCAGGAGTAATAGATAGATTTAAAGAGGCACACAATATCGAATCTAAAGACTAAACCCTAGACATATCTAAAAGGCTCAGATAATGACACGAGTTGGAGATGCAGTTGGTTCTTCATGACTTGTACGTGCAGCTCGAGTGGTCATCGTTCATGATTTAAAGAGACACAAAATAATAATAATAAATAAAATGTAAAATAAAATAAAATGTAAAATATAATAAAAATATAATTATAAAATATAAAATATCAAATATCAATATCAAATATCAAATATCAAATATCAAATATCAAATATAAAATATAAATATATAATATAAAATATAAAATATAAAATAAAATAAAAATAAAAAATAAAAAATAAAATAAATTATAAAAAAAAAAAAAACTAAAAAATTAAAAAGGAAAAAATTAAAAATTAAAAATTAAAAATTAAATTAAAATGTAAAAACTAAAAATTAAAAATTAAAAATAAAAATAAAAATTAAAAATTAAAAATAAAAAATTAAAAATTAAAATTAAAAATAAAAAATTAAAAAATAAAAAATAAATAAAAATAAAAAATAAAAAATAAAAAATAAAAAATAAAAATAAAAAATAAAAATAAAAAATAAAAAATAATAAATAAAAATAAAATATAAATAATAAATAATAAATAATAAATAATAATATAAATAATAATAAAAAAATAAAAAATAAAATAAAAAATAAAAAATAAAAAATAAAAAATAAAAAATAAAAAATAAAAATAAAAAATAAAAAAAAAAATAAAAACTATAAATAAACCAAACCAGTCTCCATAAAAATCTAGATACTTGCAATTACATAGACCTACTGTGCTCAAGTAACTACTAAACCTACTATTACATATGGCATCGAACAGCTAATTGAATCCATTCCAATACTTGCACTTACCGACAATATCGGTTTGAGGCATAAACCGACATACATCAGTCATATATATATATATATATATATATATATATATATATATATATATATATATATATATATATATATATATATAAACCTACTATTACATATGGCATCGAACAGCTAATTGAATCCATTCCAATACTTGCACTTACCGACAATATCGGTTTGAGGCATAAACCGACATACATCAGTCATATATATATATATATATATATATATATATATATATATTGGTCGAAACCCAATATATCAGTAGATATGGTATCGGCCGATCTCTCTGATATCTCTGGATGGATATATCAAAATAGTGAATACTCCTACTGTTGTTGCACCTTTCTCTTATGTCGGTGCATCTTCTTCTTTTGTTGACTTTGATCGAGTGTTAGAGCTTGGATTCTGTTTGAAGCTTGAGATTATGTGATGGAGAAATTATTGTGTGGTTTGATTCTCTGTATAAGTTACTAATTTTGGTTGCTGTTATGTTTTGTGCAAGAAAAATTATTACTTGTAACATGCACTCCTGATCAGATAGTACTTCAATTTTGTCGCAATTATGTGAATTACTATGATTAAGGGTCGATTTTGTGCCATACATTGACTTAGACTTGATTCGGATGTTATGCCATTGAGATTATTTTGGAAATTACGATAACATGTTTTTTGTGTAGTTTGATTCACTGTGCACCAGATCATTCTTAATATCATTCCTCTTCAGCCTGAGCTTCGTGGATGCCAGACTCCCTACTAACCTTGGGAAGGGGGATCTTCCTGCATTGTCCCCGCCGCCCCCACCGCCCTCGCCGCCCACATGGACCACACCAGATATCATCGCTGTTGTCCTTGCCAGCTTCAGCCTGATCATTGCTACTTTGGCGTTTATTTACGACTACTTGACGAGGCAACCGCCTGATCGCAGCTTCGTCTGCCGCAGTATCGACGACAGATACGACTTGAGATGACTCCCCCCTATCCGATCCAGCTTCAACTGCCGCATCGACGACAGAGACGACTAGAGATGACTCTCCCCCCATCCGATCCAACTCCGACTGCTCAGGTATGCATTTCTTTGTCCCCATTGCTATTATACAATGTTTCAAGTACAAAATGAAAGAAAAGCAGTGTTGTTTACTATTCAGATCCACACTAATTTAGAAACTTTGGCCCATTCTAAAACAAAATGAACAAAGGTTTTGTAAAATGGTGATAAAACAAATGTGTTGTCGACTCATTACTCTACTCTTGGCTCTTCTGAATGCCAATAAAGCGTGCATAGTCAACCCATCTGAAATAGAATAGCATTATAAAAAAAAAGGTCTTTCACAAGTATATGCAAACATGCAAGCACATCACACGTACACAGACACAACAAGACCCATATT
>JANAVB010001800.1:30699273-30807627 GCA_029216955.1 Iris pallida
GCTGCATGTACAACTCTAATAGATACTTAGACCAACGTCGACTTTTGACTAGATTGGATGCAAATTTAATTTATTATGCTTATTGGATATAATTTTAAAAGGTACAAACTTTATTCAGATATCACCAAAGTGTGGCTCTCATTTTGTTCTCTGACCTCCCTCAATCTAATTCAATTTGATATTGTTAAAGATACTGTTAAAAAGATTTATATTTAAAAGCTGGTGAATTTAGTTGTGTACCATCATCTAGATTTTTTGCTTTGCTTGAGCCAACATATTACAAATTTAGTCAATTAAGCAAATATGATAGGATCATATTTCTGAGAACTACTTTAATCCGCAAGTTCCAGGAAGGCCAAAACAAAAGCTGTGCACCTTCCTTGCCTTTGTTGAATATTCATTTGCCCAATGAACCTTACGAATGAATCCTGTCAAAGTTCAGGGTGGCTTACGCTTCTACAAAAGGAGAAACAAAACTTTCGTGTTAGATTCATTCTTAATTAACTCCAGAATTTGCTTGAAAATGGCTGCTGCAAATGCAAATATATAAGAGTAAAATGGCACTGATTAAAATGCTTATAGCAGTTGTATGCATAATGTTATGCAAATATAATCCGAGTTCCCAATTATACATTTAGATAGGTTACATTTCTGATCCATGACCTATATGTATAATGTATACTGAGACTAAACAATACAACTGGCACATATCAATGGGAAAAAAAAATGAAGATCAACTACTTGAGCACCGGCAGGAAAGTCTCCCTGTGAGACAGTGAATGAACAGCCAGCTTAAGATGAGAACATTTTCAACCAGCAAGTGACATAAGCTTCATATCTGCCCTGCATCGGAGAAAAGGACAATCTGCCCCCAATTTGTTCTTTTTCCTCTTTTACTTCTCAGTTGGCGTACAGTATAAGCTTAAGGTTGATCTCACATTCTCATTCTCAGTGGTGCATCCATCTTTAGATACAAAGAAATGCTTGCTGCTGCTAATCCACCACCCTAAATAATCACTTGGGGGATTTGTTCCCAAACTTCCTCCTGTGTTTCTTGGATATGGATGATTTGTTAGATTTTGACACCACTGAAGCACGATTGAGATTCCTTTTATTTGTATCATTCCTCACTTTACTCTTCGTGATACTCTTGTCTACAACTTGTTTCTCATCTGGGTTCCTTTTCCTTTTCTTCTCTCTTCCTTTCAACTGTGATCTAAGTGGCCTTTCAACATTTGAAGGAACATTGTCATTTGCAAATGTACTTCTCTTGTCATTGATCTGGCCAGTCCCTTTGTTTATGGTGAAAGTATCAAGTTTCTTCCTTTTTCCTTTCTGAAGATTATTCAGTGTATCCTTGCAATGCTTCCCTTTCTCTCCAACTGCATCTTCATATGACCTCTTTTGCCCCCTGCAAATAGACATCAAACCGGCAAAGTTTAGAAGGAAGTCCAATTAAGACCTTGGGAAACAGAGATGTATCTACAACAAAAGGCCCCACACCTTTTCTTTACAAAATCTGACTCTAGTGGCATGTCCGAACTAGAAAGTCCCTTCAGATTCTTCTTGCTTTGACGTCCCTGAAGTTGGAAAGATATATCAAGGCATAACACAAACTTCGTACAAAACAATGAAGAATAGACAATACATGAATTCAGATTATGGAATCAAGCTCAGAAGACTATGTAGTGTTAAATAGAGTAGGTGTTAGTGCTACTGGGAGAACAAAGCTCAATTTAAAAAAACATTACAGTGGCCTGCAACTAAGGCTACAATTTTGGTATTTGTGTAGCACATCGTAATGTATTTGGAATTCCTCAGATATGCGTCAAGCGATTTGAAAATTTGATAATCAGCAGCTGTTTAGCTCTAAAGGGTGAGCTAATGATATTGCATCATTCTAGTTGGTTTATATACATAACCAGATATTCTTTAGTAAACTGGACGATATTGATTCTTCTTAGATTCTTCGGAAAGAGTCAAAACTTCAGAATATTCCTAACCTTCCAAAATGATTATAATTATTTTTTTTTCCTTTACATATTTGCTGAACTAATAAGATATCTTTATATAAAATAAAAAAGCCAATAACGGTGCCCATAATTGTTTTTGTACCGGAAAAAAGACAACAACGTTGGCAGTTGGAAGAACAACAAACGTGAATTCCAACATAATTTTTAAAAAATGCCAACTTATCAGTTTTTGGTCACACCTCATCTTCTCCATCCTTCCTCAAGCCCTGAGGGTCTCTGCAACTCTTGTGCACCATGCATTGGTGTGTGCTGCATTTGGGATGCCGTGTCCCTCCAATTCATTGGTATCGCCAAATCCATCTGCATGGGATTGGTCCGTTCGACACCCTGGCCATGGGTTAAATGACTGGAGTTGGTTTCTTCGAAAACTCAGGAGGTTCCAAAGTCGAGAAGGTTGACTTGTTTGGTTTAAATGCCAGGACTTGTGATATGAAGTTCTCTTTTTTGTTAAAATATTGCCTTGTTCACTCATATGTGCCCCACTTGCAAAGTGATTAGAAAAAAAGCATGGAGAACATCGCATGTCATAAGCTGAACAGGCGTAGCAAAAATATAAATACCCATATACCTCATCCACCAAAACTGTATGGACTATCATCAAAGGACAGAAAGCCAAGTGGACTGGAGGACGACTGTGTGGTACCCAGGAGGATATGCTTAAAAATGACCTACTGCAGTATTAGGGCTGTTAAAGAAAGGCTACTCAGTGAATATAAACAGATTTGATGAACATACAAAACTGCTGTGGGCTATGCTTAATTGAGAAGTCTATTCTCGCATTTGTCAACTGCAACTACACAAAAACTATATGGGATGAATGCAGAAAGAGATTGGGAACGCAAACAAGAGGATAGTATAACCTGAATGAGGAAGCCATCGTAATCATAAATCAATACAAAGGAAGAACCAATCTGCCACTTCAGCCAGACACTTTGAACGTGGCTTGTTGGCATATATGGCAGGAGAGGAATAGAAGTCTTTCAGCAGGACAAATTACCACATAAGTGGCTATTTAGAAGAATGGAGGGAGACATACAAATATGCAAAAATGCACAAGATCGATGCCAAGGATCATATTGGGGAATATCAGTATAATCTGTGTAAAGCAAATAGTACAATAGAATAAATACCATTGTATTATTATTTTGTACATCAATAAAGCTCTTTTATCTGTTAAAAAAATGCTCCAGGTTAGCTTACAGCCTTGTTATTACATGTACCCTTAAGAATAGTCTAGGTATATGAAGATTTAACTTACGATACACAGGGAGTATAAGAGTACTTCACTACTAACAAACATCGGAAAAATAATCGGATCGTAGTATAGTATCTTCATCTATTCAAAGTTACCAGATAGATAAACCCTTAGCTACTTGCATTCTGCAAATTTTTGATCCGAATCAAGGAACGAAACCGATCTGAAGAATAAATGAAACCATTCATATCAGTCCAAAGACTAAGGCTAGGTTTTGGATTGCTACTGAGTTTCAAAAACCAGCAGCAGCAGCAGCATTGACAGCAGCCTCCCACCTGCTGTCAAAAGTTGCCCCATTTTGAAACTGGTTTTCAAACAATTTTGATAAGCTTATGTTACCAAACCGATTCTGAAATTGCTTCTTTTTTTTAAAGAAAAGCAAAAGAAACCATGCTATCAATCACAAACCGAGCCTAGGAAGAAAATAGTACATGAAATGTAACTTACAACCAAATGTCAAAAAGATAGTTCAATAGTTGCTAACATTAAGGGCTCGTTTAGATCAAGTTTTTGTATTCCTAGGAATAGATTTTCAATTCCTTTCCCATAGATTTTCGATTCCTTTCCCATGGGAAAGGAATTCAACATTCCCATACCCATGTTTGGTTAGGTTAGGAATAGGTAGTTCAAAATTTTAAAAATTTCCATTCTAATGTTTGGTTCACACAGGGTTGGGAATCTTAATTTATTTAGTTTTCCTTTAATACCCTTTCGCTAATTTCATGATGATTCACATGTTTGGGATAAAAGTTAAAATTTTGAAAATAAAGAGGGTATAACCGTCCAAACAAAATAGAAAGCAAATCTATTCCCAAGGGGGGCCTTGGGAATAGCTTTCCCACATCGATAGGAATAGCTTTCCCACATAAGCCCCTCCTCATTCCCAATCCTAAACATACTATACCTGGATAAGGAATTCAAAACCCATTCCCAAGTCTCAAAAACTTGAACCAAACGCCCCCTAAAGGTAGACCTAAATGAACTTTTGGATTGAAGAGGTAAAGGATACAACTTTTTTCAATGTTACATAGAAAATAGCCCTTAACAGAGCCTATCAGAAGAAAATAGTTCAAATAGCTGACCCAAAAGATTTGGGATCAAGGCTTTGTTACTATTACCTTGCAAATACAAATCCTTACCAATTATCAACAAGGCTAGAAATACACAAACATTAAGATCATTGGATTGGATATCACAACAATAATTATCACAGAACATTGGATCCTCAATCATAAATAATTCATATTTTATGCTGCGATTTCATCTAAATGATGCACAGTGATTTTCAAGTTAATTTTCTATAGCAGTGTTCCAAAGGAAGGATTGGTGAGCTGTTAACATGCCAAGTAATCACCCGCCATTCAGATTTATTGGGTGGCTGGTTACTTGAGAATTCCATGTGGACGTGTAATAATGCTATTAATCATCCGACTAATATGATCAATTCTTGAGGAGGCCATGGACCGAGTGTGCAAGAAACAGTTTCATTATGACATTATTCAATAGTTAACCAGAGCAAAAAATATTAACATAATGCATTACTTGATATCAATGGTTATAACTTTAAGCATCCAATACCTACCCCAATATTTCACGTGAACGATTGGTTTAAAATTACATATTGTAAGGCTGGTCATCTTCGCATACTCACCACAATGGTCGGATAACATTATTGGTAGTACACAACTCACCCGCACCCTCCTTTCCTCCCTAACAGGCTGACAAAAGTTCTGAGAAGGCTTGGTCTTACTTGTGCATACTGCACAAGTGTAAAACTCACAGGAGCCACTTTATGGCAATCTAATATGTGATTATGATAAACACTTCAATAACATTTAGCAGATTAAGCATGAAGACGATTCCAAAGCATAGGTTAGATCAGCTTGTTGCTATGAAGTGTTTCATAACAATCTCATGCATACAAATTGCTTTCATATATAACACCTTAATCATAGAATTTAGGTACTTTAGATGTTGCCGATACTGATTTTATTGTGTTTTCACCCTTATTTTCAGTATCTCACCAAGGATTTGCATTAGAAGTAGAACTTGAGTATGAGGTCTACTTGTTACTCAAATATGAACAGTTCTACTCAAAATGTGGCTCAAACATGAACCCACAGGATTACGGATGAAATTGTATTTGGAAAATGCCATTAAGTTTTCAATTAATCAGCATTTGATATACATAGGACTAGCTCACTCATTTTCAGGTATCTAAGAAGAATTCTCCAGTATATAAGGATTAATATGCACTTATTTGAAATTAATTGGTGTTAACGTTTATAGCATGTTTTGCAATGCATATGGCAAATAATTTGAGTATTTGCACACAGAAAATAGCATATTTATGTGTGGTACAGATATATCATATATTATAGGCTAATTTACATTTAAATACCATGAAACTTTCCTTAAAAAGGGTGTCCCCAATAGTGTGGCTGCCTACATTCTCTCCTCCACACACACACCCCCAACCCTCCGCCCAATGCGGCCAGCCTCCCCCCTTCTCCATCCCTGAATGGCTATGTGGCCGTCATCCCCCCTCCCCTACTTGCTGCAACCATGGTTGGTGATGGGACCGTAGTTGTACAAGACTTCTATGGGGTTTGGTGGGGATGTAAACGGTTTGAACTCTAGGGACATAATGGTCATAATTAGTCACACTTTTTGCACATGAAGGTCAACTCTAAAGGTTGACTTACTAAAGGTATCAAAGTGATAATAGTGGAAAGTTCATGGTATTCATATAAAAGTTTGTGGTAGTTTAGTGATAATAGTGAAAAGTTCATGGTATTTAAATACAAATTAGCCTATATTATATGAAAAGAATGTAAACTACTTGTAGATATGTGTTTGTCTATATATTTGTATAAGGCTGGCAATATGTCGGTGTTGGAACGGTGCTGGAAACAATGTTCTAAATGGCGGTCGAGGCGGCGCCTTATGCGCTAGGTGACAGCTCTCACCGCCTTTGCCTTTGGAGGTGGAGTATGCGGCAGGCGGAGGTTTGGCGGCGTAGGTGGAGGTGAGGCGGGCACCTAGGCGGAGCAAAACTTGACTAGATGTTTTGGAAAAACAATTTTGCAAGCATTATAGACCTATATTTCACTTTTACAAGACTGAAAGTTCATAAACCTTTGTTCTACAACTTAGTTATGTATATTATGCAAAAAAGAAGTAATACGATAGTAAAAAATGTATCAGGCGTCAAACGGATCCTCTCCGCCGTTTAGAACCTTGGTAGGAAATACTCAGAAGCCTTGACCTAGATCCAAAGAGGGTCAACTGTAACAGTTGACAGTTGACCGACTGAAGGTAGCAAAATGATAAATAAAAGAGTTCATGGTATTCATATAAAAAATGAAGTTTGTGGTAGTAAAGTGATAATAGTGGAAAGTTCATGGTATTTAAATGCAAACAAGCACATATTAGATGAAAATGTACCCTATTAGTAACTATGTACTTGTCTATGTTTTGTGTAAGGCTGGCAATACGTCGGTTTTAGACATACTCATAAGCCTCGACCTGGATGCTTATAGTACCTGAGCAAAGGTGTAGATCAGTAGAAAATGCAAATTTTAGGCCCAAAACCCGATGGCTTCTGCAGGTTATATGTCTTCTACGGGGAACACCTTGTATCATTTTATAGGCTTCTACAGAAAAACAATTGGGTTAGGAGATACTTTACCATAGTAGGGAAGCATTCTGCTTGTATCCTGGAGGGTGTGGGTTTTGAGTCACAGAAACAGCCTCTTACTGGTGTTAAGGCTGTATACGTCTTCACCCTCCCTAGATCTTGCATTAGTGGGATCTTTGTGGCATTGGGAAGCCCTATAGATATTTTACCATAGTAGCGGTTGCTTTTGGGTAAAAAAGAAGTGATAGCCGCAACAAAACTTGATGGAAACACAGAGATAAAGATATCAAGTATCTGTTACACCCAAGTATATAGGCCGGTGTTCAGTTTTCACATTGTGCCCTGGCATGGTGGGCCAGATTGTCTGACCCATATTAAGATGCGATAAGGACAGTCAGGCCCGTTGATGAGGGGGTCAGTTATCTACTCTACATTAATTCATTATTCTCTAAGAGAGTTTGTATACAAAAAGACTATACTGATAATGACATAAAAACTCCATTTGTACTGATTTTCATGCAAAAAGTTCAAAATATACCTCTTTAACATTGTCGAAAAAGCTTTTGTATTTCTTTGGGACCATTATGCTAACAGCATCAGTTCCACACTTCCTCATCAAAATTTCAAAGATAATTCCTACCTGCCATTTTATTAATAAGATTGTTATGTAAATAAAAAATGCTTAACATCTGATAGACGCTAAATAACCACCAAAAAACAATCTGTACTTTAAAATAGAAAGTACCTTTGATCTGAAATGATATTTTGAAACAGACGACCAAGGCGAAATTCCATCAACGATATCAGGTAAGAGTTTAACTAAGTCGTTGGAATCTAAAGAAGATGCCAAAACTTTAATGAAGCCCAAAGCTGCCTGTCCAGTGATATAAAGTGAAACAAGCCTTGAGTAAGTCATAGTACTAGAGAAAACCAGAAAACCTAGATGAAGAAACTTACCTTTATTACTTCAGTAGCTTTATTTTGAAGTAAAGTCAAAACAGACGCTATCAGATTTGGCACAGCTATACAAAACCTCGCATCATTATGTATCAATAGTGAAAGTGCAGATATTGCTCCACTAATTACGTGAGGAGACGAACTAGAAAGATATCCCATTACCTGTAAATGAAGGCAAAAAGATAAGAAACTAAAATAAGTATGATAAAAGTTAATTAAAACAGACTCAAAACTAAGGTTCTATCCAGATAGCCTACGATTATGTTACAATATAATGTCACATTAGAGAGTAGATGTCTTGTTCTATTTCCATCAGTTAAAATGTTCGAAGACGTGTCCAACTTTGCATAAGAGAAGTGACTTAAATTCCTACCGTTTTATATGTTGCTGATCGATTTACCGTGATGGAGGAAATATAGTGGCAACACCAACCTATGAAGAGCCATTTTGATGTCTAAATTTCTTGAGACGAGCCTTTTAAATCTTAAATAAGTCAAATACGATGTTGAGCCTATCTATAACACTTGAATTAACAACAAAAGGCTTGTAAGTAGTGCTCAAATGATCACAGATCATGAAAAATCCAGGCAGTGGACTTACTGTAAGTTAAAACCTCCGGCAGTGAACTTATTGTAAGGTGTTTCATTTCATATAACAATAAATATTTTCAACCCTGTCCTGACACAATTGTGTTGTAATGACTAGTCATAAGTTGTAGTACAGAAAACAACTCATCTCAATATGGGTTGGATTACAATTAGAAGCATTGCATAAAATCTCATAATAGCGTTCTTGAAGAGCATATGAGATGGAATCTACCAATCAATATATTTCATCTTTTTCTGTTTTTATCACTTCTATACTTGTTCTCGTATATAATCTGACTTGTGAGTTGATGCATGTTTCATTGAATATTGCAAGTAAACCATGTCTAAAATGACAACATTCATTCTGCCACAAGGATGGCGGTGCATGTTGTAAATTTTATAATCTGAATTGTACCCATGCAATACAACAAGTTGCGATTGGATAATGTATAATGCTTCATGGACTCTCGGACCGAGCGAGGAATGAAACCTAGTAATTTATCCTTGATTCATGCAAGTGCCATATTGAATGGATAAGAAGGAAAATGAAGCAATTAGGACACAGCCCCTCCGAAAAGCAGTATTGTGTCTGTGTCGTATTTGGTGTCATGTTTGTCGCGTGTAGGACACGTATAGGAAACAAATGTCACGGATTATTTAATTAGAGTAAAGGCACGAGTGTTGTATAAGAGTATAAATAAAAAAGATCCGTGTACACGGGCGTCTAGCCATTGCATCTGAATGAAATGGATAAGACCCTTCATCAGGTGGCACCACCATGAGATATTTGAACTTCATTGACGTTAAGGGGACCCATCAGAGACTTTCAACAGGTATTCCTAACTCATGTGGAGATCATCGCTACTGAATTGAATACTCCTTCGGGCAGTCATTTGTACCAGGCAATGAATGATTGAATTGCTATGTGAAGTATATTATCCTTATGATTCTTGGTTCGTAGATGCAATTATTATTGACAAAGAACTATCATGTTACGAAGTCTGCCTAACCATGCTATATATCTGACTGCGATTTGATACTTGAAAAAGTGAGCATGTTAGCAAAAGATGATAACAAAATACAAATGGGTCAAAATCTCGTGGATTTGAGTAATTGAAGTGGGTAATACTTGTTGAGTTGTGGTTTGCTTGCTCATCCATTTATGGGAGAACATTTCAGATTAGCACAGGAATGAGGATTTCTTGAAGCTCCATAGTTGTGGAACTAATGTCAGAATACTAATAGGCTAAGTTACAATGCTGATTGGATTCATATATTGCTTGTCGAAAGTTCTAATCTACAAGTGATGTCGAATATAAAATGGACTTTGGATTGTTATATTGGTTTATACAGTGACGTAAAATTATTGGTTAACATTAGTGTCTAAATCATGAAAATCTTTTGATTATTGGATATCAAGTATTTAGGTGTTTGTATATGTAATATTGATTTATTATCATTAACACGTTGAGAATGTTATATTCTCACATATGCTCAACTGTTGATCAGATGGTCTAACATGATTGTACATTAGTACTTGCTGACAAAGAATGAATTAATTAATCAGTTAATGAACTCGTGATTCGGAGACCTAATGTTCTCTGGTTTCTGGTCTTAACAGATAGATAGGGGATCTTCAACAAATTATGATTCTATGAGAAAATGAAGTTACAACTGCAGCGTTTGGTTAAAACAAAATGTTTGATTCTCTTAACCCTACAAAGAACATGACAATACAGCTATATGAACACATCGACATATACGTCTCGAGTGTATATAAGCAAACTTGTGAATAAATCTACATGGAGTAGATGATACTTCAGTACCACATGCCCTAATTTGGTATTTGTTTTACTAGTACGGAATGTACTGCCACCACCACCCACCTCCCCAACCCAAAAACAGACACCTCTTAGGTTTTACTTGTGTGCCGATAAAGAGGCTTTTCTTCAAGTGTTTGATTGTACAGGCTAAGGTCGATATCTAAGCCAACTTATTATTAAAGATGAGATGATACACAGAAAGTAGTGCCACTACTGGAAAACACAGTTCATGTCTATATTTCAGGTCACCTAACAATTTGTTGGCAGCATCTATGTTACCATAAATCACTATATACAGGGCTGTTGTATTACGGACATTTGATTCATGTATCGGTTTTTGTAAGTCCACTAAAACAAATAATGGAAATAAGAAAAGTAACTACATTGATACAGGAACATATTGTCGCAGCAATCAGGAGGTAGATGGCCAGTGCCCTTATGCTTACCATATTAAGTAGCCGTTGAAGGTCTGATGCTGCATCACTAGATTGGGAGTCCTTCAAGCTACAACTTATTTTCAAGAGTATATCATATGCGAGCTTTCTAGATTCTTTCTTAGTCTGCAGATGTACGTAAAAGAATTAAGTATATTAAATGAAAACACTAAATATGTGCTTTGCAAAATGGGCTGAGTAATATCCTGATGATAATTTAAAGTTTTTGTGATTTGATACAAACTTTCCCAAACTATAATGGATGCAAGTGTGGTGCCAACTGAGAGAGAGAAAGAGAGACCATCTCAATGCTATTAAACTGAAACTTAAATAGACTCTTACCTTTAATGTGATGATTATCTCATTCAGAATCAGAAATGCCTTTGTTTCCATATCCTCGTCATTGCTCTGAACAAAATTTGAAAGACAAAGGTTAGAGAGCTCACTTATCATGTGTGATACAAATTTTCCCATAAAAATGGAACCTGTCAAGAAATGGCAACTGACATAGGGCTAATATGGTTCCGGACTGAAATGGACTGTTTACTGTTTTCGCAATACAAAAACCGACAAAAAAGGAAAACACAAGAGGAGGCATCAGTTGGCATTTACCATTTGGGAGCTTTTCCGTTTCAAATGGGAACCAAACTAGCCCATAGTGTGTGTATGTGTGTGTGTGTGTGCACGCGCGCGCAAACACGGCTAGGGTTTCAGAAACCGTGGAAGAGAAAATCGTTGCCACTGATACAGGCCAAACCACTACTATTTCCAAAGATTACTCTCATGTATCCACACCTTAGGAACCACTGCTGACAAGGGGAATGGCGTTGTTCTTGGGAGTATCAGTAAGGTAAACATGAGGGATGGATTAGAGTGCAGTTAATAAAAGGAGAAAGGGGCTTCCTGCTGGTCCACAAAGTACTCCATTGGAAACATATTCACAATTCATAGTAATCCACTGTTATCTGAAAGAGTGACTGCAGATAGCCAGATACTATGGTGATGCTGGAGCATAGGTGGTCATCTGCAAGAGCTATAAAGTCAATCAGGGTGCTACGGTTTGGAATACTAGAGGTCTCAACTACTTCTGGCTAAACGAACGGATGTAAGGGAATTCAGTTAAATTCTAATGTGAATTTCATGGTTCTTGTAGGAACTAGAGTAAACACAATAAAACTGAAAAGGACAAGTCATTTTAATCTGGCATATAATACCAAAATGCACAAGCTGTACAGTGTGTAGCATCTGTGTTATGTGGTACAATAGTATATGGCAAGGGGATTCATTGTGTATGGATGACCAGCAATTTATGCTTGCTATGAAGTAGACTTTAGAGTTACAATTTCTGCAATCTATGGTAAAAGCAGAGCAGCTGTGAGGAAAAGACAATGACATGATTTGATTTAAATTAGTGGAAATACATAAATCCGTAGGCTTGGTGCTAGGAATTTAATTGCATATGTAATGCAAATGAAAATCTAGGAGGCAATGAGGTTCCCAACAGGGTGCCGGAGTTATTCAAGACTTGTATCTGTAGCTGGTCTGATGTATATGACCACAGGAGGCAAATCATGGTCTTGGAATAACAGATTATAGAAGAAGGGAGAATCGGATGTAAGATACAGAGGTCTATGTAACTTGAAAATGGATGCTGATTTAGGTCAAAACTTCTGCCAATTTCTCTTTTTCGCACAGCATTATCTATTCACGTCAAGTTGGTATCTTCAAATATTCTATGAACTAACATACCTTTTTAGACACTTTGATCCACGGATATTGATGGATGGATATGATAGCGAGATTCTACTCAAGGTTCGCAGTCAGTATCGGTTTCGGACACTTCTTATAAGGATTGGAATCAGCAGTTTAGCGAGTTTCGACAGTTTCGGATTGGAGTTTCATAGTTCTTGGTTTCAGAAGCCAAAAGATAATAAGAAATTATTTAGAACTAGAAAAACTATTTTATACATTGAGGCATAATCTTACATATTATTTGTTGTTTCCTTTAGTATTAAATGGAATAATACTCAAAATTGTTGAATTATTTACCCATAATAGATATTGTTATTTATTTTCCTTGCTCTTAGACAAAGTACCCCGATTATAGATAATTTTGGGTGCAAAATTATTAAGATGTATGAACATGTGGATTTATAGTATAGACAAAAGGTAATGTGACAGTATGAAATTTTGTCATCACACTCTAGCATGTTGATCTACGGCATGATCAAATTATTGTATTGACATTATTTTTTATCATAATTCTCTTTGTATAAGTTTTTCTTTCCTAAAATTGACCGTAAAAAAGCCGACAATTTCGGTGGACCCGGCCGGGTTTTACAGAACCATGCGATCCGAGGGGTTTTAAAAACACCTACCCACTTCATATATTAAGTCAAATGCCAACTTTGTTCTTTCTACAACTTCATTTTCCTGTGTTAGACTTTGGGTCCTTTTCGTCTTTTGACATAATGCAACTGAAAAAAGAACTACAGTCTCTTCTGTTTTCCCTATCCACAATGGCCACAATTCACAACAGCCTCTTCATCTCCTTAAAGAAAATTTAAGAAAAAATTAGTCTTTACTACATGCAAACTAGAACCCTATAATACTTCACTTCTTGATCTCTTGTTGATCTTCTCGGCCAATAGCAGAGGTGCTTAATGTCAATGTCTTCCAGTGCTGCACCAACATCCAGGTGACTTGTTTAGTCAAGATCTATGGATTCTAGACATGCTTATGCCTTCAAATAGTGATGCAGAGTGGAGTGCTTGGAGGCATCATTTATTTGACGATGAAAATTATTGTGAGAATTTTTTTGATTTATCTATTAATGAATTTATTTAGGGTTTTTTTATTGTTATGGAGATGTAACTTTATTAATTAGGACCCTTTTTGTTATTTTTCTCTAGGTTTTCATTGATTGTTATGGACACAAAACATCATTTTGAAGTCTTTGTTGTAAATTATGTCGAGTAATATATATATATATATATATATATATATATATATATATATATATATTTGAAAGAAAGGTAATGTTTTATTCACTGATCAAAGACAAATACAAATGACAACCCCTCAAATTGAGGTCATCGCAGATACATCAAACTCTATGTTGTTTAATATCCCCGTATTAGAGGTCTGGAACCCTAAAAAATACGTTTGTTCCGTTCCCTCCATATATGCCAAACCGAGGATGCTACTCGAATCAGAGCCTCCTTGAACCACCGCGCACCTCTATCCTTGTCAGCTTTAATCTGAATAATAATAGCCCCAATATCTCGGGTGTCCATACTCCAGCACAGCCTATTACATTGTGCCTGCCATATATTCCAGGCCATGCTGCATTAAAAAAAAAGTGGCTAATAGACTCATTTTCTGAAGAGCAAAAGAGTACAACTTGGCGAATCAATTTGTACACCAAAAAGGATGAGCCTATCCCTCGTCAGCAGACGGCCGAGCTGGATCCGGTACATGCATAGTTGCATTTTACTCGCCAATTCCTTGGTCCAGATGAATTCAGAGTGCTCCATCCCCGAATAGTGTGGTCGCACCAGGTCAAAACAGTCCCGCAGTCGAAGCCCAGATGATCCATCTACTGTCACCGCATGTCGCCCCCCTCTCCCAGTCAATCGGTTAGCCGAGCCGCCCGCCGCACGTTCACTACCACCGCTCGCCGTACTGTCGCTGCCGACTGTAGCTTGCTGCCTGCACCCCCATCCATCCTGCTGGCCGCCCCCCACGTCATCTTGCTGTCTACCGCCACCTCTCCCACTTCGCCAAACCCAGTGGCCGCGGCGGACTTCTCGGACAATGCTGCACCGACGGATTTGAGCTGTAAACCCGACCGTGTAGTTGTATCCTTCCGACTGCCACTCGCCATCCGTGATGATAGAATGGACTCCCATCCTTTTTCGAGCCTCATTAATCCATTGTTCCCCCATAAGCTCCCAAAGGCTCTGACTCTCTATCCAAGGATCATACCATAAATCGGTGTCCCTCCCGTCTCTGAACACACGTTGGATAGCAGGCACTATTCGTGCACGATTCCGCAGTAATAGCTTAAACGTCACTGATGCATTGTTGTCATACGTGTGTTCCCAGAAGTTTCCTCCTTTAAGGTATCTGCTAGCAGTCCAATCAGCCCACAAGGAGCCTCCTTCCAAGTCAGCTTCATGCTAGCTTATTTTCCTCCAACCTTCCAAGTCAGCTGAATGCCAGTCGCCTCCCGGATGGTTTGGAGATCCTGGAGACCCACTCCGCCCTCCTGTCGCGGCCGGCATAACTGCTCCCATCCTATCGCATGCAACCCCCCTCTCCATATGAAGTCCGCACAAATGTGCTCCATTTTTCGGATAGTTGCCAATGGGAGTTTAACAGCCTGCAACCAAAATCTAGCCAGAGACGTGATCACCGATCTTACCAGCTCAATTCGTCCGCCAAATGACAGTCCCTGTGCCTGCCAGCCCTCTACCCGTCTTTGGGTATATTCAACCAATGAAGTATAATTTGATCTCGGGTATAATTAACAGATAGAGGTATACCCAAGTACTTTACCGGTAGATCCCCTTTCGCCACTCCGAGCACAGCAGAGCACTCCTCTTTGAGAGTATACTGGAAGTTGAAGAAAACCCGACTTTTATCTTTATTAAGTTGTAACCCGGAGAGCCGGTCGAACTCCTCCATAATCCTCGTGACCGCTTGTAGACCTGACATGGAAGGTTGGAGGAAAACAAGCAGGTCATCGGCATAAATAAGATGTGAGATGTGATGATGGATCCGACGATAAATGGGGACGATACTCTTCTGCCGCATCCCGATCTCTATCTGACACGTGAAAAACTCCATCACCAAAGTGAAGAGGTAAGGTGAAAGTGGATCGCCCTGCCGGATGCCTCAGTTACTTTTGATGAATCCATACGGGATACCACGGAGGAGGTCAGAAAAGGTGGGCGTGGTGATGCACTCCCGAATGCGGTCCACCCATCTCTGATCGAATCCCATAGCGGCCATCAATTTACAAACAAACTCACGATTCACCATATCGTATGCTTTACGGAGGTCTAACTTAATGCAGGCCTTCATGCCTCCTTTCTTGTTGAACTCACGTACCATCTCATGTGCTAACAGGCTGTGCTCAGCAATTGATCGGCCTTTTATGAAAGTTGCCTGGTTCCGTGATACCAGCCCTTGCATAATCCCTTCTATCCGACGAACCATCAAGTGTGTAATTATTTTGTATAAATAGTTACAACACGCAATAGGTAGGAAGTCAGCCAACGATGTCGCACCTTCTTTCTTCGGCACCAGCGTTAAGAATGTGTGATTCAACTCCTTCAACAATTTTCCAGATTCAAAGAACTCCTAGACGGCGAGAAGCATTGGGGTCTTGAGAGTTGCCCAATGGAGTTTGCAGAATTTGTTGTTGAAACCATCGGAGCCAGAAGATTTATTTGGGTCTGCCGCCATGATAATGTCCTCGATTTCCTCTACTCGAACAAGTTCCAAGAGCAATTTGTTCCCGTGAGCAGTAACAATCCTCTTGCACACAATGTCAGGGAAAACAGAGGTACAGTGGGACTGATTACATAGCTCAGAGTAATACCTGACTGCTTCTGCCTAGGGGCCCTGCTGAGACTCCATGGCCCTTCCTCCCGAGTCTAATAGTTGTTGAAAGCTGCTGTGATGATGTCTTGTACGGATCACGTCATAGAAGAATTTAGTGCAACGATCGTCATCTTTAAGCCATTGGCATTTAGCACGCTGGACAAGCTAGATCTCCTCCTGTAGCCGAAGTTCCCCCACTTCGCGAGCCAACTCCTTTTCCCGAGTCGCTAGTTTCTCGTTCAGAATGTCTTGCTGGAGCTCGCCCTGAACAGTCTGAAGAGCGACCTCCATATCTGCTAGTTTGGGCCAAGGACGATCCCGAAACCATCGCCGAAGAGCTGCCTGTGTAACCTTCAGGATCTGGACCATTCTGTACTGGGCGAACCCCTCTGCCGTAGAAGTCAGGCTCTGACTCACCACCTCCGTATAACCCGGGGACATGAACCAGCTATTATTGTAACGAAAAGGGCGGGCTACCCAGGGAGGGTTGGGTAGGAGGGTGACCTGAATTGGTGAATGGTCAGAAGTATCAGCTGCTAACCCTTCCGCCACAACATGACGGAATAATCGGAACCAGTCGCTATTACCCAGGACCCGGTCAAGCTGACAGGCTACTCTTTGTTGATAGATTTGTTACGGCATGTCCAGATGTGACCCGATCTCTCCAAACTCTGAAGCCCAAACTGAAGTAAGCAGCGCTGGAAATCCATCAGAATGGGATCCGGGACCGGCCGATCCCCAACCTTCTCATTACCATACAAGATAGCATTGAAATCACCAATGAACGAGAGAGGGGTTTGTGTAGTATTTGCCACTACTGACATGAAATATCTCCCGCCATAGACCATCGCGCTCTCCTGTCATTTTTTCCATATACTGCTCCAATAATGCAATTCAGGCCCCCTTTATTGCTGAAGCGGAGATCAATCAATTGTTTTGACATATGCATAACATGCCCACTCCATAATCTACTGTCCCATCGAACCCAAATTTCGCCATATCACACAGAATAAGATTATTAGTCTGCTCCAAATTCACTGGTGTTCTTCGTGTAAGGATGCTCTCCTGTTTTATTTTAGTCTCCAACAGAATATTAATAGAACAGGTTGATTTGTTTAACTTCTTACATACCTCATGCCATCTGCCCAGTGCACAGATGCCCCGAACATTCCCACGCAATGATCGCCATTGATTATTGGCGATGGGGTCCCCCTGCATATCGCCATAGTCACCTACTGGGGAAGTAGTTTGTAGACCCTGGCCCACTGAGTCATCCATCACACCTGCTGCATGCGAAGCTTTTTTCTCCCGGAGCATGATCTCCCATTGAGGGTTGTCAGTATACAGAGCAAGATCCATAGGTATGTTTACCTCGCTCCTCCGATCTTGTTCCTCCCGAATTGGCCCAGTGTGACGTTTCCGGCTATAGAACATGCCGCCATGCATTGCCCCCTAAGTACCGTAGCTCGAACCTGAAGCCGCCCGCATACCCCGGGTGACCGTGCCTCCTTTTGCTTTGAACACCACCAACTGTCCCGTCTCCCTCCCGAGTCCAGACATCGTTGGAATGACGTCATTCAGACTCCGTGCTTCATTTACCGGCTCACTCCCCGCCTCCATATCCATGCCGCCCTCCTCCAGGTGACCCGGAGCTACCTCGTTTGCCGTCTCACAGTGCCTAGGCTGGCTTATTGGGGGTACAGGTTGCGGGTCGCTAGTCACCCCCGATTGCCCTCCTCCGTTGTTTCCTACTTTCCCAGTCTCCAGACATGTCTCCAACGAGTGGCCAAAGCATTCACATGAAGTGCACCTCGGGGGAACCCACTCATACTCTACCACCTGTTGGAGAACCTCGCCGCTTGGAATTTCGTACTCCAGGAACCGGGGTAGATCGCCATCAACCTCTATCTCGATGAACATCCGTGCGTACAGCATCCTGAATCGGTACGTGGTAGCGTCATCCGCTTTGATAGGGTGCCTATCAAGCTAGCCAACCTACCCAGTAACGGGAGACTCCAATACTTGACGAGTAAGTGTGGGAACCGGACCCAGACAGGCACCGCGTGTAGGATATCCTTCTCACATGTAGAATCAGGCGTTCATTCCTTCAAAATGATGAGCCTCCCATCAAACGTCCATGGACCCTCCTGTATGATTCTGTCGATGTCCTCACGTAGTCCAAATTTCACAAAGAAGAATCCATTCTCCTTTGCATAGATTTCCATACTACCTTTCGGTCCCCAAACCCTATGTGTGTATGCTCTGATCTGTCCATAGAATGTCTTGTTTCCAAGCACGTATAGAATCAGCGTGTTTTTTCAGGACTCCGCAACTTTCGCGATCTCCTCCGCTGGGAAGATAGCGTGGAGCTTGCTTCCCACCATTGTCGGCTCCACGTATGGGATTGATGGGTTGTGCATCGGCATACCGTTAACGCAAATCTCGGCCCACGAACGGCTCGACGTGGCTCCTGTGGCCGTCCCCCCTCCTACGACCGCGCTCCAGGTCCGAGTCCGCTCCGGCTGATCCCCCGGTGGAGGTACTGCGGCTCCCTTCCCTTTTTTCGTCTCTGCAGGCTTCACACGCCATCTGGTCGCCTCGCCCGACCGGCCATGCCGCAACGCTGCATCGGGAACAACCTCCTGGAGTCTTCCCGACCTCTTCTCCGGCACCAGGCCACCCTGAGGGTGGTCGCCACGCTGCCGTCCTCCCCCCTGGGCGCCGGCGCCCGCCCCATAGTCTGGTCGTTGTGGCCGCCCAGGTGGTGTTCCTCCCGACCCGCCCACACGAGGTCTGGACGGCTTCCTCCGGTGGATCGTCGTCCACCCCCCTCCTTCCTCGTGGTTGTCCGGTCTTCCCCCGCCGCTCTCCGCCGTCCCTGGATCCCAGGCGCCGGCGAAGGTGAACCCCCCAAGGGTTCCGCCGTTAGGGTTTCGTTCTCCCAGTTCTCCCGTGGCTTCCATCGTTATATATATATATATATATATATATATATATATATATATATATATATATAACCGGTCCGACTGTTCATCCACCGGTCGGACCAGTGACCTCATGACCCAAAAGCTAGACCGGGTCGATACCGGATCCGGGTCCGGGTCTGATAACTATGGGTTCAAGTTAAACCACACACAATAATTGTCCAACACCCCCAACTTTTGGCCATATTATTGGCCAACCAAGAGATTACATGTTTTACTTTATTTGAAATAAAGTAATGTCCTATGAAACCACATATGAATGTAATGAATATAAAGTTTTCTTATGTGCTACCCATATTAGTTGCAAAGTTTTCTGTTTATTATTTATGCATAGTACCAAGATGCCAATGAGAAAAGACGGTCATCTATTGAAAATTGCAAAGAATGGTCTCTTTGAATTCCCCTAACACCTCTTTCTTCTCGTCTTTGCCCCATCTATAAACCACCACATACAAAGAGCAAGAATAGGAAATGGACGAAGGAAAAGAAAATGAAGAGATCAACTATGAAGAGTAGCCTAGCTAACATACCCATCCTTGTCAATAAAAGTTCTTGCCATGGATGATTTGGTCAGACCCTCTACGAAGACTTCAACACCCTTTTCAAATGCTTCATGGTGTCTTTTTTCACCGCTACACCATTTTTGGGCTTCATTATCATCATTTCCCACTAGTTCAGTGCCTTCTTTTTCGGCTACTCGACAGTACTCGGACGACCTACGGAACCACACTCGTCGCCGAGGAAAAAAAAAACATCAAACGGGTTAAACTGGCCAGGTTGGGTTGACCCGTTATTCACGGGTCTGGTTCAAGTCTAGCAAAAATGGATGAAACATAAATTGTTCGGGTTTGGATTGAGCGTCAACCCAAAATTGACCGACCCGATTGCCACCCCTAATTGCAACGAGCTCAGAAAGCAAGTTCGGATGGAGAAAAACCATGTTGACTCAGAGGCTACCACTGGTTATTTGAAGGAAACAAATACATAAGCTTTCTTCTATTCCAAGAGCAAAGCTTGACAATGAACCAATAATATAAAGAAGATAGTCAAGGAAGACAGTACGCCTATCGGGGAAACTAAGCTCGTTCAGGAAGCTATTCTATATTTATCATAATCATATAATAGCGGTCAAAAGGTAACTAAGTTTCATAGATTTATCAGTAGGAAATTGGTGGTTGAGGAAACAAAACCAAAAAACTTCGTTAGCCTATTACTATGATAAAATTTGACAAGTTGTTAGGCATGTTGATGACAACAAAGATTCAGGATCTATGATTTTGGAACTAAGTTCTACATAACACATTGGAAAATGATAAAAAAAAAATGTTCAAGTTATGGAGGAATTATCCAAAAGGAGACAACTAGAGAAGTTAATCACACTTTCGTAACTCTAGTGCCCAAAAAGAAGAATGCTAAATAAATATAGGACTACTCGCCAATAACTTGCTACAACTGCATCAAAAAAAGTCAACAGTAAGGCTTGTGCAATAGGCTTTTAAGAGGGTGAGTAAAAGTGACATAGGACTACTATTAGATCCTACGCAGAAGCAAAGACAAAGGCCGGTGCCACCGAAAAAAGGTAAAAGAAGGATAACTAACAATGCTAATGCCGCCTTAATTTTTCCATTAGGCCTCGAATCCACGAAGGTTGCTCGAGTCCACAATATACTGGAATCCACCAATGAATAAGAGCGAACTTCTCAAAGAGTTGTATATTGAAATTTAGTTGCAAAACAATTATATGAAGAGACTTTATATGGTCTTTTTTTTTTACTTCTTTTACCTACATTATGAAAGATAAGGAAGACCCTAAATTAGACCAAGATATTAAAATAATTATATTTCTTGATTTGTCCTAATATAGAACCAAACCTACGTGATTTATTTGTAATAAATAACTAAAGAAAACTTGCCACAAATAGGCTCAAGGGTCGACCAAAGTGGGTGCAATCTAGACCAACTCGATTGGTTATCCGATCAGCCCAGGCAGAACATACTATGTAACAAGAAAGAGAATCGAATGTGGGGCCTAAGAAGAGAACCACCCTAACACGTACTCCTTTACCATTCTAATGTAAAAGGGCATGCTGGCTCGGGGTTATTAACTAATCTACCCTAGCTTAGTCAATTGTTTCAAAGACCCGTTTGGCAATCGGAAACTAAGAAGAATTGTAGGAATAAAATTGAAAGTTAGGGTGTTGCTTATTTCAAAACTCTGCCACATCAGAATAAATGGAAACTAGAGCTCGTTTACTTTCCATTCAAGAGGTGGAAAGTCACAGAAACTAGAAAAGCTCATTTATTACTCTTCTTATTCCATTTTTTATTCGACACTTGGTTTTCCAGCACTATTTACTTTTCCAATTATATTTTTAATAGTGACATGTCATACTTCCTTTATTCTAGTTTCATGCAAAAACCAATTTTGTCCGGAAACTTGCTTTCTCAAGTTTCCATTAACCACAATAAAACTAATTTTCAAGTTTCAAATACTTTCCAGCTGCCAAACGAGCCCTAAGTTTGAAAAAGGATAATTGGTTAGATTATGGTTGCTCTCCCCAAATGTAGACTCACCTCTCCTTCCTCTCAAACCCACAATGCCCATCGACTGAAATGAGCAGCTAAATAGCCTCCAGTGTAGTACCAAAGTACCGATTGAAAGATCTACTTGTATTTCTTTTACATCACTTCCTATCTCAACTAGGAGACGCCATCCCCATATCTTTACTTTTCCAATTATATTTTTAATAGTGACATGTCATACTTCCTTTATTCTAGTTCCACGCAACCATTTTTGTCCGGAAACTTGCTTTCTCAAGTTTCCATTAACCACAATAAAACTAATTTTCAAGTTTCAAATACTTTCCAGCTGCCAGACGAGCCCTAAGTTTGAAAAAGGAAAATTGGTTAGATTATGGTTGCTCTCTCCCCAAATGTAGACTCACCTCTCCTTCCTCTCAAACCCACAATGCCCATCGACTGCAATGAGCAGTTAAATGACCTCCAGTGTAGTACCAAAGTAGCAATTGAAATATCTATTTGTATTTTTTTTACATCACTTCCTATCTCAACTTGGAGACAGCATCCCCATATCTTATAACCCTGCTATCGTATTCATTTCTGATACAAGTTAAGAGCCCATTCTGTCATATATCTTTCATAACAGAAAGGATCTAAAAGTGAATAATTGGTGATGGCTCATTAAAAATTCTTTGAACATGGCAGTAACTGTCGTAATCTGAATCAATAAGTCATCCTGGGGCTTTCTAAATTCTTCAATATTGGAAGGTAAAAAACAGAAAGAGGCTATGTTAAGTGGAATAAGCTTTATAAACACTTTGGTACCTCTTTTTTCCACCTCTTTTAGCAGCTAAACCTTAAAATGAATTATCAAGGGTTCTTGAGGGTACTGGTCTTTTTGATGGCCGCAAGTCAAGTTTTCAATGTTTGTATAGCTACAATGTCTAAGAGTTAGAATGTGCAGTTGGTAGAATTTGTTCTTGATAGGGACTTATAGCCTAGATTTTTCAACTTTACTCAGTAATAAGTATAATGACCACATTTTGTTCTAGCTTACATATAAACCAAAGACCAAGAATAAAACATAAAAAAGTTGTTTATAAGAGAAAAAAAATGGAAGTAGAACACTGAAGGAATAAGCTCACCTTTAATATGTGAACCAATAAGCAATGAAAGCATAAGAAGCGATTTTCAAGAATCACTCTATCAGCAGGTATTCTTATTTTAAAAATCAGCTCTATTAAATCATCTGTTTCTGCTGACAAAAACCAATGGTGCTCCTGCATATTATGAAAAACAAGCATGTAAAGTGCTAATATGCCTTAAAGAAAAGAAAAAAACATTTTAAGAAATATTAGTTTCCCTGACCTCCAAAATTCTACTTAAAGTATAGTATGCTACGTTTTCGCAACTTCCATCTCTAGCCTGGAAATGGACCAAAGACGGTAGGATTTTTAGTATGTGCCATAGCAAAATATAAGATATTCCAAAAGATACAGAGTTCAGAGGGAAACGTACCAATAGAGATGACTTAATAAAATCATAAAATATATGGATTAGATCTTTGTCAGCCGCCTCAACAACAGATGACACAAGCTCCATTACCAAACACCTGCAATAAATTCCCTATTTATCTCCTCAAATACATTTTATAGATCAATATAGATGAGACAACCTTATAAAGGTAAATTCGAATCAAAATAGGAACCAACTTTCAAGTACCTATGAAAGTAAAAGACCCTAAACAGGTCTTGCAAGCATTTCGAACAAAGCAGTAATAATTTAATAGAGAATTAGTCATTACTACATCTGAAATATCATTTTGCAAAAAGATAACCAAAAACAGAAGGATTTGAAGAAACATAATGACAGTTCTGCAAACATAACTACAAATACTTGGAGCTTCACATAATCATTATTTTAGGGATTACGATAGCAATATTTACTTAATTCTTCAATCTTCATTGTCGGAGTAAGAAATACCATGTCACCTGCTCTCCACAACATATATAAAATGTAATAAATACATGAAACACAGAGAAAGTATCTTTAAGAATGCAAGACTGAACTTCCCAAAAACTTAGTATGTGTGAAAAATTTAATCCCCAATATTATGATGCTTGCAACATAAGATATTTTACGCTGACTGGATCATCTT
This sequence comes from Iris pallida, assembly GCA_029216955.1. Lineage (NCBI taxonomy): Eukaryota > Viridiplantae > Streptophyta > Magnoliopsida > Asparagales > Iridaceae > Iris > Iris pallida. The sequence continues at coordinate 30,723,275 of JANAVB010001800.1, forward strand.
TCAATGTCTTTATACAGTATATCCCTATAACTGCAGCAATGATAAAGGACAAGAGACGAGATGCATATATTGTCTGAGACATTGTTTGATGTATGTTGCACAGACATAGGTATGACACGACTGTAAGAAAAAAACGTGCATCGGACGGAAGCTATATTTAAACAATTTCGATATGCAATGATAGGTTGCCTGACACGAATTCTTTTGTGTCGATACCATGCATCCAATGTGCAGCTCTATCGTAGGCGAACTCTTCACACACATGAGTGGCTGTAGTTTTCTTTGAGCGATCTAAGAAATGATCTAGGTTTTGTGATAGATCTAATCTATCAATGAGTCTTGACCACCTTGCTCATCTCATGACACGGTCGTTCTTCTGCCTAATGTATTGTACATGTTATATTCAGCAAACAAATAACATACACGCTACGATTAAGATTAATTAATCCAAATAATCTAAACTACTTTAGACTCTAGGGTTTATTTGTATTACCTTTGTCGATGCGTTAATGCATTATTGTCAGATCCCTAACAGTATCCACATGAGTGTGACAACCACTTAGCGATCCAAGTCACGAACACCTTCATGAATAACGAAATCAACAACCCAATGATATCCTTATAATTCCTCGAAGCAGCTCAGCAACATAACAAACTTGTGCTCATTGCTGCTCTGTTATGCCTTGGTCATAGCCGATCAGGATGGGCTCGCCGGGAACAGGGAAGAAAATGGAGGAAAGGGAGAGAGCTTTTAGTGTTTCTCTTGATGGGGTTTGCACGAATTTGCAAGCGATGGTTAGCTTGATTTTAGTAACCCCTTGTCCTATATATAGCCTTTGGCAATACTTGGCAAGTTGCTAGGTCTGCTAATTCCTAATAGAGTTTGTATTAGATGTTGACCAAGTAAGCATCTAACCGAACTCATGTGCTAGCATGAATCAATATGATTGACTTGGGTCATAGGACATAGATCAGTCACTATTAGACCCAACACGAATCTGAGAAAATCTCTTCTAGTCAACCAACTGTGTGTGACCCATTAGGCTCAACATCATGATGGTCCCACATTTTTTGAGTGTTTGTGCTTCATAGATGCTGGCAGAAAATATGATACTAATAACAACATTAGGCAGAAGAAGACATTTTTTTAATGTCAGCCACTTTTTCCAATAAGTTGCAGCACGAGTTGACAATTATAAAGCACATACTCCATATAGGAAGGCGCACCTGTATAGGATACGTACATGGTATTGGTATTCCTTGGGTAATCCTAGGTAGATATATTATACATACCGAAAATATTACATATTTTTTCTTTTAATTTTAATATTGGCTACTTTGTCGGTAGCTTTGGCACTTTGTGGGTACTTGTCTAGTACAACTTATTGGATATGACAGTGTCTTCTAAATTACAATTTCGGTACTTTTGTTTTAAAAGATCACACTTTATTTTCTTAAACTACATAGTTTCAAGTTAATTTCAATTGGGTAATCTCTCTCCCCCTCTCTGACCATATATATAGAGAGAGAGTAACAATCATGTAAGACATTTTCTTGGGTGAGAAGTATAATGTCCCACTCCATGTGGTGCATTAGGCTAGTTTGTTGGCTCAAAGAGCCCGGTTGGACTTAAATTCATGCAGAGAAATGATTCAGAGATATATGTGATTGGTATAATGCCGCGCTTCGAGCGGAGGCATTGTGTTGGCTTCATGGTTTGAATATGTTGACTTGATTTGAGCTGTGTGAGACATCACAGAATTTGAGCAGTGATATAAACTTGCTTAATTTTGGTTGGATTGGATAGTCTATGGTGCAGGGCTTGCTTGTATAGTTTTACCTATTAAGAAGTTTTATGTATCATATCAAATCGTCTCTTTGAGGAATCGTTCAGTATCTGCTCGGTTGAGGCAGATAGGCTATTCATTATGGTGGATAATTTTGATCCTTCTCTCATTTACCTTCACACTTAAAAAAATGAACTCTTATTAGTCTTTTCTCTTCCATGAGATTGTTTATGCCAAGTAAAAAAGAACCAAGATAAAAAGAGTAATAACATTGATATTAACTTGTTATATAAAAACATGGAATATTAAAATATTGTTATGTTATCTTATGGATAATATCGTCGTTGCAGAGAAACGGAACGGTCGGATGTGGTTTGATACCACGGAATGGTATTGATGTGGCTTGGTGCCACGAAACGGTCAAATGTGGATTGGAATGGCATGGGACCGATAGATCGCCAATCGGAATAAGGCTCAGTAGATATTTTCATTGCCTTATTTCAGTTTTTGTACCATACATATGTTTTATAGTTAAATTGTTTACGCATAATCGTCTTGGACAACGTGTGCACAAGGTTTAGCTTTCCTCGAACGGGATCTGGGACACTGGAACCCATTCGGTCTATGAGAAAATTATGTGGATCGTGCTTCACGCACGAAGTATTGTGGGACCGTCAGTAGGACTAGCTACCCAGACTGGAAGGACGCATCACAATACGGATAATTCAGAACCTTCAATAGGGCTCGCTACCTACACGTAAAGGAATCATCTTACCATGAAGGCTTAATTGCAACTTTGATACCCCCAACTATCCCACTTCTTCAACTTGATATCCTAAACTTTAATATACATCAATTTAATACCATCAATTATTTAAATATTTCTAACTTGATAACCCAAAAATAAAAAATGGACAAAATTGTCCCTCCTTCCCCACCTACCCCCACCCCTCCCCCGCTGCCTCCCCCACCCCCCTCTGCCTCCGACAGCCCCCCCATCGGCCGCCCCCTCCCCTCTAGGCTTAGCCCGCCCCCGCCCACCCTCCCTCCGCCTGGCCCCCTCCCCCCCGCGTGGCTGCCCACCTCCTCCAGCGGCTGCACCGCCCTTCCCCTGCGGCTGCACCCCCTATCTCCGCGTGCAACGGCGGCGGCGACAACGCTAGCGCGCGTTGAGAGAGAGGGGGGAGCGGGGGGGCTGCAGCCGCGGCGGGCGGGGAGGGGGGGGGGGGAGGGGCAGTCGGAGGGTGAGGGGCAGCTGGAGGGAGGGGGCAATCGGCGTAGAGGGGGGTTTGGGAGAGGCAGGGGTAGTTTTGTCTTTATTTTTTAGGGTATTAAGTAAGTTGATGTATATCAAAGTTTAGGGTATCAAGTTTAAAAAATAGGATAGTTGAGGATATCAAGTTGCAATTAAGCCTAACAGGAATAGTCCAAGATGGCACGCTCGTCAGTGACCTTCATATAGTTAGACTGCATGCTAATGTCATCTGCTTGCAGGATTAACAAGTTGGTTGCAGGGACGAACTCACAATACATATACATTTTATGAATCCTAACAATTAATGCAAGGAATATATATATATATATATATATATATATATATATATATATATATATATATATATATTGAAGCAATAGGTAATTGTGGCGAACTCACCTCCACTGGGGCTCGAACTCTCTACCACTTGGGCCGCATGCATCTCTCTTAACCACTAGGCTAGAGGTCATTTGCATATATATATATATATATATATATATATATATATATATATATATATACACACACAACAAGCTTCCTTTATGGGATTAACTTTACAGAAAACTTAACGGGATTACTAAACATAACACGTTTCTCTTCCAAATTTCTATTCTCTAAAAAATTTAAATCTCTCTTATTTAAACAAATCTATATTTATCTTAAATAAACAAATCTATATTTATCTTAAATAAACAAATTCTATCCATCAGTTTAATTTTTAATTAGAGATGATCTTTTTTAAAGAGAGATAGATTTACTTTTTATTTTAAAAAATATATAGATTTGTTTGAAAAAAAAATCTATCTTTCAAAACAAATATATTTTTTAATTTTAGTTTTAAGGTTACTATTAATATTTTAATGTTAATTTTAGTGTTAATTTTAATGTTTATTGTTAATTTAAATATTAATTTTAGTGTTAATTTTAATCTTAGTTTTAACCTTAATATTAAAAATTAAAATTAATACTAAATTAACATTAAACTTAACATTAATATTAATATTAACATTAAAATTAAATTAAGCATTAACATTAACATTAAAAATATTATAATTATACTTCATATTAACATTAATATTAAAATTTATATTAACATTAAATTGGCATTAAAGTTAATATTTTTAAATATAGATTTGTTTTTAAAGATATATTATTTTTTAGATTTGCTTTGAAAGATAAATTATACATTAGATGTATTTTCAATAGATTTGTTTTGAAAGATACACAATTTTTATATTTGTTTCTTAAGAACTATTTATATTTTTTTTAAGAACACGTATGTTTTTTCTTTTCTCTCCGTGAAGAATTTGTCTTTTTTAAGTATCCCGTAACTTTGTCTCGCAAGTTATTCCCCTTATTATTCATATATATATATATATATATATACACACACACACCCAAGGTTACCATCCTTCCCTGCAAACAACGTTATTATTCAAATATATATATATATATATATATATATATATATATATATATACACACACACACACTTGATAGCTCAAGTGGCTCGAGTGGAGACATAAGACATGAGTAGGCAGTGTTCGAATCCTGGTAGGAGCGAACATGAACAATTACCTCTTATATATATATATATATATATATAAACTGATGACACAATTATGCTTTATATATATGTTTTATGAATTGTTAACTGATCTTAAGACAAGAATAGAAAGGCCACTTAAATAATCTGCCTTCTCTAACATAATTATCGTGTAGGTTTTAGGTGAGTTACGTTAAGGCCGCTCACCAGTGCATTCTCCAATGTGCTGACCCCCTCCTTCATGGGTGCGGGGAATCGCTTGGACATGCTAAGGCGTTGGTACTCGTGTGGCAACTTGAAGCTATTCGGCTGACATGTTATTCTTTTGTGCATGAAGGACATAATGTATGGAACAGTTATGATTGTATTAGTTTTCTCAAGTTGTAAGCATTTTGGAATTGTTCATTGTAATAAGATCCAATGTTGTAATCAAGTTGATCTTTTGGCCTAAGAGCCGTTTTATTTCCGCTGCAAATTATCAATAAAGAAATTCGTTTTTCATATATCTTTTGTCTATCAACTTTTCTGCTTCTTTTCGATGCAATGACTTTGATTCTGAAATTGTTTTAATGGACCGTGTTCGTGCTTTTCTTGTACAAGTACAATTTAGACTTGTACGACATCACGTCCAGTGGCGACTTTCGGTCATGCAGAATCGAGACATGACGAGAAGATGACACTAAATAGAGACCATTGGATATTGAGTAACAGTTGTGCTCTCTTAACAAATTATTAATTACAAAATCTGGTACCGCCTACACCCATCTTCTTTGACAATCTTCAAAAGATTATCTTCCTTTACCGGCGTGCGACCGTCACATAATGTTAGGTGGATGAGTTCCATCCTTTTTCTAACAATGATCCCTCACTTTCATGCACCAGTTTGTTCCCTTTTATATTGATAACATAGAACTTGTGCTCCGGTGCAATGGGTTTTTACGAAGTTTTTGCTCACATAGGCTCATAAGTTTGTACGGATTGGCATGGAGATTTTACTCCCATGGATTTCATGGGTATGCATTTTTAGAAATTTTCGTAGCGGAAGTATTGTACGTGGTATCTAACATACCCCTACACCCGTATATGTGTTTCATAGTTCGACGCATAATGATGAGAGTCTGGAGCATTTTATATTAGGTAAATTTACATTTACATATGTTTTGTATCAAAGCATAAATCTCTCCCTCAAATTCAAAGTTTCTTAGCACAAAATATAAAATTGCAGTACTACCTTATTTGCCAAACCAGAATCAATTAAGTTATAAAACTACAACAACAAAGACTTTACCCCAAATTTTCGGTGTCGAGTAATTGAATCATTTTCTTCCATGCAGCTATTTTAAGGGCCATGTCCAATGAAACAAAAACCATATCCTCCTTAAAAGCTTCAATCCATGATATTAGGTAAATTTACACTTTACATATGTTTTGTGTCGAAGCATAAATCTCCCCCTCCCTCAAATTCAAAGTTTCTTAGTACTAAATATAAAATTCCAGTACTACCTTAGTTGCCAAAAAAAGTAATTAAATTCCAGAACTACTACAACAAAGGCTTCAAATTTTTTGTGTCAGGCATTTGAATCCTTTTCTTCCATTCAGCTATGTTAAGGACCATGTCCAACATAACAAAAACAATATCCTTCTTAACAGCTCCATATTCATTTAGGCCTACCCTTAGTCCTAGTGGCTCTTTTAACTACATCTTATTATTTCTCCTTACAAGTGCATCTATTGGTCTAGTCTGTGCTGCACAACTCCAGACCACCTAACATGATTTACTCTCATAAAAGAGTAGTACCTGTATTTTCTCCTCTGAGATTGCAATATAAGGTAAGAAGCTCAAGCTTTTTTTTCTGGAAAAGTGCTACTGTTTCGGAATTGAAGGCGAAGGTGAATTTGCAGAAAATAAAAGTTTTTAAATAATCAACCTCATTATAAGTAAACTAACTGAACTAAATTACAAAATTCTTCAGTCCATAACTTCACATATCCAGAGAGTATTTTATTAACTTAGGCGCCGAGTTCCCAACAATTTTACAACTGGAAATTGCTGAGAAACCCAATTTCGGGGTGGGCTTTTATGAAATGCCCACCCGCTGCATAAGTTTTATGAAATACCCAGAATTAAGTATTTTCACGTTAAATATTCCAAGATTCCCTTTTAGATGCCACCCGCTGGGAAATGCTATTTTTATAATACCGAAACTACCCCTCCGCGCGAATTGGTCATCTATATGTATTTGAATTCAAAAAACTCAGATCTGGATTGCGATTTTCGTCTTCTTCTTCTTCACGGGAAATCTGAATTCCATTGCTCTCATATTCAGCAGAGATCGCAAAAATCGTTCGTAGTTCGGTGTGTTTTTCTTCAGTCGAACTCAGATCATCGCTCGTCATCATCATCACCATCATCATCATCTTCATCGTGGAGACATTTGAAGTTTTTCGACGATTAGGTCAATTGTGGAGAGAAGATCTTTCTTCTTCTTTTCCATAAGAATTATCATCGTTTTGAAAGAAGAACGAAACTCTTTATTCATGAAAAAACTAAATTAACGTTTTAACACTGTAAATGACCATTCTCCGTGTAAACTAACACGGAGAATGCCATTCTCCGTTTTATTTAAAACGGAGAATGCCGTTCTCCGTGTTTCTAACACGGAGAATGACCATTCTCCTGCGTTTTAACACTGGAATGACCATTCTCCGTCTTAATTAGGACGGAGAATGACCATTCTCCGTCTTAATTAGGACGGAGAATGACATTCTCCGTTTTATTTAACACGGAAAATGGCATTCTCCGTGTTTCTAACACGGAGAATGGTCATTCTCCTGCGTTTTAACACTGGTATGACCATTCTCCGTGATAAATTACACGGAGAATGGCATTCTCCGTGTAAATTAAGACGGAGAATGGTCATTCTCCGTTTAATTTAGCACGGAGAATGGCCATTCTCCGTCTTAATTAGGACGGAGAATGCCATTCTCCGTTTTATTTAACACGGAGAATGACATTCTCCGTTTTATTTAACACGGAGAATGGTCATACCAGTGTTAAATAACCATTCTCCGTCTTAATGTAGCACGGAGAATGGCCATTCTCCGTTTAAATTAAGACGGAGAATGTCATTCTCCGTTTTATTTAACACGGAGAATGACATTCTCCGTTTAAATTAACACGGAGAATGTCATTCTCCGTTTAAATTAACACGGAGAATGTCATTCTCCGTTTTATTTAACACGGAGAATGACATTCTCCGTGTTTCTAACACGAAGAATGGTCATTCTCTTGCGTTTTAACACTGGAATGACCATTCTCCGTGTAAACTAAGACGGAGAATGACCATTCTCCGCCTAAATTATGACGGAGAATGGCCATTCTCCGTGTAACTTTCAGGACGGAGAATGACATTCTCCGTCTTAATTAAGACGGAGAATGTCATTCTCCGTGTAACTTTCAGGACGGAGAATGACATTCTCCGTCTTAATTAAGACGGAGAATGCCATTCTCCGTGTTACTAATACGGAGAATGACCACCCTCATGTGAAATTAACATTTTTCATGTTCTAACACGGAGAATGGCCATTCTCCTGCATTTTATGGTCAGCTGAAACTTTGGAGGGCCATAACTTTTGACTGGGAGGTCGAAACGAGGTCCCGTTTGTCGCAAAATGAGCGTATCGTCGAGGAGACTGAAAGTAACAGCTTCACCGTTAGACGGCCTTCCGAAATTTTAGATTCGCAAAAAAATGATGTTTGGACCTCCGTTTTAGCATTTTTGTCGTTTGTCCCTGTCTTTCCGAAATTTTTCGACGAGTTTTTGAAGATTTTTGAGGAGGAAACCTAGATTCGAAAGTGAGCAGCGTAAGGAAGAAGATGAAGTATCGAAACTTTTTTTAAGAGCAGTTTCGTGGGTGTTTTCAATAAATTAAAAGGAAGGGCAAAAGGGTCATTTGGAACCCGCTTTGGATAAGTTTCTCTAATTCTGGGCACGCAATGAAAGTTTTTTTAGCGGTGGGTTTTACATAAAACTTTTTTAGTTTTTGGGCATTTCATAAATCTTCCCATTTTACAAATAGCTCCAAGTCCAATCGTGTTCTTGCTCTTAATGACGGAGGTCAAGTACAAAGAGACAGAAACATAAAATAACTTAAATGAGCTAACAATAATTAATAAAACCATATCCATATTTCCTCCACTGAAATTGCACCCATACCATAGTATCCAGTTCGCCCTTCTCCCCTAGGAACCATGTTCCGGTTCTCGGAGACCCCATTTAAGGCAGGTTCCAGATAACAAAAAATCGCGACCAGACGATCCAGATGTTATAAGATGAAGTTAAATAAAGATATCCATCAAATGATAATAGAAAAGACAGTATAAATAATTTGCCGTAGGAATCGGTATGAATTTTTCCTAAGACACACACACAAAAACAACCTTCTCTTAAACGAACAGCAACCCCCAAGTAGTATGCTGGTAAAGCCTACTCCCTCGTACTGTGTGCCACGAAAGAAGCACACCACATACCTGTACATCACACCGCATATTATATGACCATGGCCTAGGTAACTATGATCCAAACTCAGAAACTCTAGCTTTTTCACTCGGGAGCAATATCTTCAAGAATTCTAGTGCATATGCATTGCGAGAGAACAACAAAAATGATATGCATTAGTCATCAATATTAAAAATATATAGCTAGATCACTACCTCATTTTTTTGCGTTCCTCCATTGGACTTTCTTGCTCTCCCTTTTCCTTTGTGTTGCCTTCTTGGCTTTGACCCTCCTCATTTATAGAATCAGCTACATCATCTATGGCTTCACATTTCTCCAATAAAGAAATAAATATATCCTTGATGTTTTCAGTCTTGATGACAAAAGCCAAGCATCCAATAGCTCCCTGTTAACAAGTTGAAACCACAGGCAGCAACTTAAGTTTCACATGTCTAAACATCATCTTTACCAGAAAGCCAAGATAAAGAATGCATTGTTCTAGTAAGGAGTAAACATGACTAATAATAAAGTGACAATTAAAACAAGGTTGCATACCTTCAACAAAGTGCGCTTTTCAGGTGGAGAAATCAAGAATATGTCAGTAAGTAACTGAAACAAATCCATGGAGCTGTGGCCCAAGGCCTTCATACTCTCAGATGCAGTTTCCTTTGAGTAATGAGAAAGAAAACTTCCAGTCTCCATAATAAGATTATTAGAAATAAAGCTGACTGGCAGGTTCACACAATCTTCTGCATCTTTAATGTTTCTGATTACACTTCTATTTCCATTTACAAGCTCCTACAGAGAAAGAACTAAGTTTAAAAAAATCAAAGACTTGGCATGTTGGGAATAATGTAAATAGCATTATGCAGCTATAAAGACCAAAATCAGAGAGGGGTTACTTTGACAGTAACTCATTGATATAGCAGATACCTGCAAGGCTTTGCCTATGGTTTCAAGCAAAGTTGGATCCTCCTTCAGACTGACTATAAGCAGTTTGGAAAGGGCTTCAAAATTCTTAGTAGTATCAGTTGGATAACGACAAAAGGCCGGAAGCAAGTCCCAAAGGCTATGGAAACATGACTGCAAACCTTTTAACAGGGATGCTTTCTTAACTGTTAAAAGGGAGGGGAAAAAGTCAGAATCATTTAATCTTCAAATTCTGTAGTTTGGCTTTTAGTTTGCACTGTACCTTTCTTAGAAGCATTCTTCACAGACTCTGTTAAGGGGATGATATGCTCCATAAAGTATTGCAATGATGCTCCAATGAGATATTTCTTCAAGATAGGTATCATCCAAATGTTCGAGCAAGTTACTTTATCCGGGAGAAGAGAGATTGGTATCACGGAAAGCACTTTCTGAGGTCCCATTGCAATTACAGCAGACCCTATGCAAGCCTCAAGCTGAAAAAGAGAACGAAAACTGGAATTGAGAGATCACATTGCAATTCATAAAGTAACAGTCTATGCTTGTGTAAAGCATGCTTGCACCAGAAGATAGTAATAGTCTGACTGACGTAACAATATGCATCTAGAAATACAATGAATAGAGTGCTTCCAAACAAGAAATTTCAGAATCACGTAGGCGTGAAGCAGTCTTATTGTAAATTACTGGCTATATGCAGCAATCTCAGTAAAAGAACGTTTTAGTATTCAACTGAAGCTCAAATTAACCTTTTTCCTCCCACGTTGCAGGGATGCAGTACAGTAGGTACAAATGACATCCTTTTATATAATACTTCTACAGCACACCATGCCCTTTTACGAAAGAATGATCAATTGTTTTTTTTTTTTCTAATTTACACAATCTTGACTAAACAATAAAAATTGAGCATTCGCATATCTCCCCTTCCACATCCATACCAAAGACGGTAACTAGTACATCTGCAGAATCCTTCCAAGATTATATATGAAAAGAGGGCCATATAATTTTCTCTCCCATATGTCAGCTTGTAAGTTCTGATTTAATCAGCTGTTCGCACATATACCCAACACCAAACTTGTCAAAAAATAGCCTCCATTAGTAATGAGAACCATCGACTTCATGATAGTAGTTTTTGTTGGTTTTGAGACAAGCTTCAGCCAAATCTCACTGAAAATGATTGAAACAGAATTACAAGAAAAGGGGGAGAAGGACCCTTCCAGCCTGAGTCATAAACAGGTTGGGGTTCAAACAGTGGCCGAGTCCATTATAAAGTCGGTTACAGGAAAACTCATCTATTGACCTTCTTCAAGTCTTAATGTATAGTCGATTCAATATATAAGCCTCGTTAGTCCACTTGCCTGCTGGTGTATTCATTTGTAGTTCTGAAGAAAATATTGCAGTGATAAATACGGTGGAAGGTGTCGATAGAAGCTAGTTTCTCCTAAGAGAAATCGCAGTAAGATTGTGAAAAATGGCCTTTATCACTTGTGAGTCCATTTAAAACGCAGATATAAGCAAAGATACTGGACCTGATATTGTGAATTCCACCTTTGACATGAAGTACATTGCTGTTGTTCAAATAGTGACAGTAAATTAAGTGATTAAATAGATGGAAACTCGGAACTGAGAATCTGTTCTCGGAGATGCATACAGTTCAAGTTTCTGATATTTAGAAGTTCAGAAAGAAAACTATAGATAAACCAGCTTCCGTAAAAAAGCTAGATACTTGCAATTACATAGAGCTATTGTGCTCAAGTAACTACTAAACATACTATTACATATGGCATTTGAACAGCCAGCTTCCGTTCCAATACTTGCACTTATCACCAATATCGGTTTGAGGCATAAACCAACATACATCAGTCATATATATCTTTTTTATAAATATTGGTCGAAATCCAATATACCAGTAGATATGGTATCGGCCGATCTCTCTGATATCTCTGGATGGATATATCAAAATACCGGATATTAGAGGTGAATAAGTGTTTTGTTTGCTTCTTCTTATGTTGTTAATACTCCTTCTGTTGTTGCATCTTCTTCTTATGTCGTTGCATCTTCTTCTTTTGTTGACTTTGATCGAGTGTTAGAGCTTGGATTACGGTTGAAGCTTGAGATTATGTGATGGAGAAATTGTGTGGTTTGATTCTCTTTGTAAGTTCTAATTTTGGTTGTCGTGATGTTTTGTGAAAGAAAAATTGTTACTTGTAACATGCACTCCTGATCAGATAGTACTTAAATTTTGTCGCAATTATGTGAATTACGATGATTAAGGGTCGATTTTGTGCCATACATTGACTTGGACTTGATTCGGGTATTATGCCTTTGAGAGTATTTTGGAAATTATGATGATATGTCTTTGTGTAGTTTGATTCACCGTGTGCACCAATGATTTGAGGTTATTGGAAGAAAAGTACTAAAAATTTTAACATGCTACTTGTGCTTAACTACTTATAGTCTTCACATAGATTAATAATCTTATTTTAAAAGATTTTGATGAAAGAAGGAAAATTTTGAAGTTTCTCTTATTTTAGGGTCGGAAACAAGTGTTTTTCTTTTGCAGATTCTGTTGTCAAATCTCTATTATTATTTAGGGATTTTTGAAGAGATACCAATTTTTTAACATAGTACATCTAGAAGTTTTAATAACATTTTGTACATCAAGAAATTTGATTTTGATAGGAAATGTAGTATATAATATATAATGTATAAAATATATTATATATTTATTGATATCCGATATTTCAATATATCTCTTATATATCTCCGATACCCGAAAGATCCAATATCTCAAAACCCAAACCAATATGAACCCGCTATCTGATATCTCGAATAATGCTTACACTCGTTCTCCCTATCATAAGTCTTAGAGCTAACTTGCCAACAACCAATGTTTAAATACATGCATTATTTCCCTCTTTAGCTTTCTTCTTTCGTGACTGGTGAGTGTTTTATCTAATTGACTCTCGTCAAGTCCAATAACCAATGCACTCTTCTACTATAGTGAAATCACCCAATAGTAGAAGCCTTATCTCCTACGGAGAAGGCAATATATTAATCAAACATGCTGGGTTAATCCCATTTATACAGGGTTCAATTTGAAGATATTGAAAAATAATTCTTTTACCTTGTATCCATCGATCAAACTAGTATACCATTATCAATTCCAGTGTTCTAAATTTCGCTAGGGAGAATCGGTGCGGCGGAGGGCCACCTAGCTCCTAGGCTGCCTAGATGGCGGAACATATATATTTTTTTGAAATTTAAAATTTGAAATACATAATACAAATTTGAAATCCAAACATGTTCTAAATTCTAAATCCATAATATAATTCATAAGTTTTTTTAAATTTTAAATTTCAAAATTTTGAACTTTGAAATTTGTAATTTCAATGTTCTAATATCAAAATCCAATCTTAAAACCAAACAACATATCCACAATACAACTAAGTATAAAAAAATCAAAAATCAAAAAGCAGCACAGGGCTGAATAGGCCTGCCTAGGCTCCGAACATGCGCCTAGCTAAGCCGAACATGGATTTTCTGATGTGGCAAACAACCTCCTAGGCCAAAATTTAGAACACTGATCAATTCCTCTCTCTATCATTATCAATTCCCCTCTGGATACATTCTAGTCATGTCTGTCTCACCCTTTAGATCTCCTTTAGTATCACAAGGCATTATTGTCCATGTCCACAACGCATAGGTGCCTCTCTTTCACACATAATTGGATCTCTTTTTAAATCTTGAATTTCAGCTAGTTTTTCTGTAGGTATAAGATCTGGATTTACAAACTTTAAGTCCAAGGTTCTAAACGGCGGTAGACGGGTGCGCGGCGGAGAAAGTTCGCCTACCGCCTAGGCGGTCGATACATTTTTAAACATTTTTTACTATTTTATCACTGTTTTTTGCGTAATATGCATATTTTAAGGGTGTTCCATGCATAACTAAGTTGTAGAACGAAGATTTATAAAGGTTTTAGTTTTGTAAAAGTGAACCATGGGTCCATAATGCTTACAAAACCTTTTTGGCCAAAATATCTTGTTTGGTATTGCTCCGCCTAGGCGCCCGCCTACACCGCCTCACCTCCGCCTATGCCGTCAACCTCCGTTGGCCGCCTACTCCACCGCCTAACGAAAAGCGGTGCGGAGAGAGACCGCCTACTGCCTAGGCGCCGCCTAGGCGAGCTAGGCGGCCGCCATTTAGAACATTGTTTAAGTCTTCAGTGATTCAGATCCTCTTTGACTTTCTCTAATATCTTTAGTACTATAAACATAGCATTCCCTTGAGGTTGATCTGTCCAGCCTTCTCCATTATTTTATGGTACTCCTTTATATGCCAGCTATAAAGCAATAGGTACCGGTACGACTACCAGGTATGTTGATACGACAATTTCTAGAGACTCACGGTATGGGTACACGTACGGTTTGAGTATATATATACATATATAAGTAAAACTAAGAGTAATTTTCCCACTATAGTCATCTAAGTGGATTTTAGTAGTTAATGGAGATGTCTATCGGTAGGCCTAGACGAATGTGATTTGAAAGGTTAAAGAAAAATATAATTTTTTTAGGGTTAAAGAGGACATGGCCATTAACATAGCCGAATAGAAGAGGATTCAAACAACCAATCCCAAAATTTGGGATAAAGGCTTTGTTGTTATCGAAGTCATCAAGTGGATTTTAGTCTGAAACTATGTAGATTTAAGTTTAAAAATAATGAAAGTTTGATTTCTAAATAAAGTAACAAAGCTATATTTAAAAGATAACACTAGGGAAGTACCCACAAAGTACCAAACAAGTACCCACAAGTACCCAGAGTAACAGGGTGTATCAGCACCCGGTACAAGTACACCTTCCTAGATGGAGTACCCTTGCTTCGTAGTAAGCCATATTGTTGCCATATTTGAAAAGTATTGTTATATACTGGTGACTCTCCTTGTGAACCTTTAATTGTTATAATATTAGGAGCATGGTCATTACTTGATGAAGAGAGGCACTTTAGCTTTCATGCCAAATATCATGTCATTCAGAATTATAGAGTGCTCTATCTGGCATGCAATTATCTTTGCTAGATTTCGTGTTCCAAGACCATGTTGTTTGTTCTATTCATTTCCAATAGGTCTGCTCAGTGTAACCAGAATTCTCTATATAGGCTGCAAATAGCAATCTAAGAACACATACTTTGAAACATAGAACACCAGCGATTGGAATATGGAAATTCATGTTCCAAAATTCCAACCAACATGAAGATATCCACTTTCCATTCTCGTGGCGAAGTTGAAGTTCACTTTTAGTCTACGGCATTAAAGAAGGCTTCAGAGGTTCGACAGACATCAGCAAGTGTAATCCCCTACTACTAACCAATCTTTTGACTATCATCATCATCCAAGTCTTCTACCATCTGGGGTCAAGTATGGAGCATAAGAAAGCTCAATACAAGATTTGTCAAAGTTTTATGACCAGTTGTCGACTTTACGTCAACCCTCTATGATGGTGACAAATTCCTAGTTAAGGTAGCTATGAGCATAAGAGGGTCATACCATAAAACCTAGGTAGACGGGTGGCATGTAGGTAGAACTACCTTTTGGATTACCGTATCTTTTACGCAATTGAAATCCCCTATTACTTAGTACTAACCAAGGTATTTGAGTTTGGGCGCTAGAAGTATTAGTTCAAAAAAGGATCATACATTTTTGGTAAGTATTCTTGTTCATTCTCATCATCGCATAATCTGGTCCTTTTTTCTACCATATCTAGAAAAACCTTATCTTTTTCTAGAACTAAAGGTAGCTAAGAGCATAAGAAGGTCATGCCATAAAACCTAGGTAGACGGGTGGCATGTAGGTAGAACTACCTTTTGGATTACCATATCGTTTACGCAATTGAAATCCCCTATTACTTAGTACTAACCAAGGTATTTGAGTTTGGGCGCTAGAAGTATTAAGGAGCTGCCGCAATTGTTTCCTCTCTTACCTATTGTTGTTTTCATGAAGTGTAGTTACCATGAACTGTGATCCTCTTTTGTTGCTGAACTTCAGATTGATGATCTATGTGTTCAACATTTCCATTTCATAGTTTGCTATGTCATAGCACACAAATTCTTTCTTCCATTCCTTCAAGGTAGACAGTTATAATCTGCTCCTAGTTAGCAAGTAGTTTCTTTTCAAATTTGGGAACTTTGCGCAAGTTTCAACTAACCCCATAATAGAATTTCTTTTCTTTTTTGTGTGTGTATATTATATAATCAAAATAGTGGCCGAAGTGTTCAACTCTTGAAGACAGAAGATATGGGAAATAGGTTCAAAGGTTCCAAATTAAGATTGACATTATATATTTCTGTCCCCTATTTGGTCTTAAGACTCGTCCCGGGAATGGTTACTCTTGGAACTACCCACCTTCTCTCTCCTGTTGTACTGTTGTTTGTGCCTTCAGGTTCTGCTTCTTTTTTCCTCCATGAATTTCTGCCAATCTGGATTGGGATTTAGGCATGGCATTTCCATTGTCATCTTCATTCAGTTTCTTTTGAACTCTCTCTAGTTGCTTCTCTCTAAAGACGACTAGGAAGGTGCCTCATGGACCTCTTTATCCTTTCACTCTTTAGTTTATCGGATACTAGAATGTCTTGGAGGGTGACACCTGGCTCCTGCTGCAACCTCCAATTCTATTTTTTTGCATGGGAAAGGGAGCACAAGTAATTTCCTACATGAAACATAGTGTTAGTATCCTAATCCCCTTCTAATTCACCTCCTAATGTATCAACCTTACTACTTCATGTACTCCTTCCTCTCCTCTTATGGGCTGTTTGGTCGCCTGTAAATGGTGTTGCTGCAGCTATAGCTGTCAAGTGGGCCGGGCCGGGCCTGGGCCGGACCTCTCAGGCCCATGCACTATAGCGGGCCGTGCCGGGCCGAAAGGGTGAAAACATGAGCCCGGCCCGGTACATGGCCCACAGTCAGGTGGGTTTCGAACCGGGCCGTAGCAGACCGGACCGGACCGGACCTCGATATATTCTATGTAGATAAATATTGAGGATATGTCATAGTATGCATTACACCAACTTTAGTAAAAAAAATATATGATACAGAAGCTTCAAAAGGAGAACATAATCTTGTGATCTCACTTCGTTGTCCCAATCAAAGTTCAAGAATTTAGATACAAGTCAGCAGGAGCCGGAAGAGAAGCTTGATCTCAGCTTTATGATTAGACACAAGATCTAAGTTTATAAACTACTATTACAAAAAAAAAAAAAAAAAAAAAAAAGCTTTTATTTCAAATTTCAAGCATATGCTAATCCTGATCCAAGTTTATATAGTGAAACAAAATTATGCTGACATGAACATACATCCACACAAAAGTTGATATGCTTATTTCGGGTAATTCAAACGCAGATTACTTCATATAAACATAATAAATAAACTAGACTAAGACTGATATATTAGCATCCCCCATAGGGACTACTGATGAGAAAGGGTGGTTGGATGTTAGGCCCAAGCTTCAAAACACAATACATAATGACATTTTCAATTTGAACTACTACTCCACATTCATTTAGTTGGGTCGGGTCGGGCCGGGCCGCGGGTCGGAACGGGCCTGGGCTTTGGGCCGGGCCTCTTTACTGGGCCAAGATATGAGATCCGGCACGTTCCGATTTCCTGGGCCAGGCCGGGCCGGCACATGGGTCATTTTTTCGGGCCGGGCTCGTGCTGGGCTGGGCCAGCCCGGCCCACTTGACAGGTCTAGCTGCAGCTTTTGTTGCAGCACCTACGCCAATTCCGACTTTGTTTTGCTGTAAAAAGAGCACTTATTGCAACAAAAACTGCATTACTTGTACAAAATCTCACCAAATCCTGCAGTTTCTGTTGTAGCCAATGACAGTTAGCTTTTGCTCAAGGTTGTAAAAATCGCTTGGGGACTAGAGATTAATCAGGGACTAGTCGAATTAGTCGGTTTGGAATTATATATATATATATATATATATATATATATATATATATATATATATATAAGCAAAAGGAGAATATCGTTAAGAAGGAATCAAAATGATTACAAAATCGGCGGGTCACAAAAAAGAGGAGACCACTACCGGTATAGAGAAAGAAGCAAAAGACTAACTAATGGACCTGCTCTTCTCCTTTTGCTAATATATATATATATATTTTATATATATATATATATATATATATATATATATATATATATATGGAATAAAAAATATATAACAGCAACATATACAACAATTGGATTATATTAATAAAATGAAACTATAAAAACAGCAAAAAAAACAGCATATATATATATATATATATATATATATATAGAGAGAGAGAGAGAGAGAGAGAGAGCAGTAATATGCTCAGTAATTAGTGTTTTTAATTGAAATACAGTAGCAACATTAAATATATTAAATTATTAATAACATGCTTAGTCATTGAAATGCATGAGCAGCAACAGCGACAGTAAAGAAAAACAGCAACAACAGTAAAAAAAGCAGTAAAGAAAAGCAGCAGTAGTTTAAAAAAACAGCATCAGCAGCAAATAAAGCATCAGCAGCAAATAAAGAAAAGTAAAAAGAATAACAGCAACAACAGCAACAAATAGAGCAGCAGCAGTAGCAGCAAATAGAGCAGCAGCATAAAAAAAAGGAGAGCAAAAAAAGGAAGAAGAAGAGAGGACTAGAGGCGGCCGCCGGCTCGGGAGCGGTGACTTGTTGGCGGGGATCGGAGGGAATCGTCGGCGGCTGCAATTCTAGGTCAATGGGTTTTTTTTTCTCCTTTTCCTTCTCTTCTTTCTCCTTTTCTGTGGAATATCAGCTTCTAGGGTTTTTGAAGGAGAATTTTTTTGGTTGGGTTTTTTTTCTACTTCAAACCTTTCTTTTTCAAACGAGATAGTCAGCCGACTAGCCTTAGTCGGGCAACTCGACCCGACTAGGCGTCGTTCCGACTGCCGACTAGTCCACGACTAGTCGGCCGACTTGTCGATTTCTACAACACTGCTTTTGCTGCATGGAATTTCCATTTACATGCAACCAAACCCTTAATGTGGTAGTTATATCAACCTCCCCCCTCTCCTCTGTGTTGCTCCCTCCCTAGGCAAGTCTTATTCCATTAAGAGAGGATCTTAGACATATCATGCTCTCTCAAAACCTGGGACCTATCCCCAAGCAAGTATTCCCTACTCCGTAAGGAGAAACATGACCAGACAAGTGGCCAATGACTCCTTGGATGAGCCACCATTAGACAAACCATCATTTCTGATCCTACCTTCGGTCCTTCACTATCTTCTTCATTCTCTTTTTCTTTTGCACCCTTTATTGTCCTATTTCTCTCTGCTTCCACTAATTCACCTTCCTCTTCTTTCCCTCTAGAATTTTCTACTTCATTTTTCTTATTTGTTCCTTTTCCATCTCCTCCCCTAGCCTCCTTAGATCTCCATATCTAATGTCTGTTTATAGGACATTGTTGTACTGAATGCCCAAATTCTTGTAATGTATGCAGGTGAGGCTACCCATTCAAACTCATTAGGAAGTTTGATTTGTACTTCTCATGGCAGTTTTTTGTTTGTTAAGATCTCAGCAAATACTCTTGCATATGATAATATAAGCTTCTTAGCAGTCAGCACATCCATCTGAAGAGGCTTCACAATGAGACTATCTATCCTCCCCAATGCATTATGGTTAATTTGAGATTAAGGACCGGCAGTTTAACCCATAAGATATCTTGATCAGCAAGTCCCTCTCTAGACCTGCTCAGGGATCCACTACTACAATATCATGAGTCAACCATCAAATAGCCATTGCCCCTCTCCTAGAGTTCTCTGGCACTCCTCATGAGCTTCAGACCTAAGAAGAAAGATATTTATCTTGCATATACTTATAGAAAGCATTTTGGTTTTCAACTCAATGCATATGCCATATTAACGTTTTGGCAGAAAGGCTTGCTACCAAACACCAGCTTATGAAAAAAAAAAAATTAATCATAATACGCTGAATATTCAGCCGCTTAATCCAATTAATATGGTGGTCAGTTAAATTGAAACTTCAATGCCCGTGTCATTGCATCCGATTAAACGGAAGTCAACCATGGACGAAACGTGTAATGGAAACCGTCAAGCACATACCATCAAAATATTTTGGAAAAAAGAAGCTGCCTCCTTGACATCCTCATCTGGTATCTCAGCTACAAGCTGTTCTTTATCAGTGGATAGCGCAAAGAGGAATATGATTTTATTTTTATACTTGGCTCTACATATCTCAGACCAAGCTCTACACATCAGACGAAGATGTTTACATGGAACAGAATAACATACCTGGTCTCCTATCTATGGTGTTGTTGCCTCCCATAGCGGGCCACTTTGCAAGTTGTATTGTCCCCTTTGATGGCAGATTTTGTTTGTCTTGGGCAAGACCTTTCCCTGCTTGAGCATGGAACCTTGCACTATGTTTCCTTGACAGGATTTGCAGTCATCAGAAAGCCAAGAAGGCCCTTCCCCAAGGTATGACTCTATCAGATGCCTTATTTGTTCTGATTGTTGGCCTTGATTAGGGTTTTCGAAGGGAACCCTAGCAAGACTATTAATAGCCTAAACCAGTCTGCTTCATCCAGATCTGTATTCAAATCAGCTTGCGTGGTCCCTCCCTATCTTGTGATGGGGACTAGGATTACCATGGAAACACTAGCATAACCCTTGTCGCTTGAGGAATGACTAGTGTTTTAAGTTAAGTATATGTATATCTACAAACCATAAAGATAAGAGGCTTGACCTCATGTCTGGGATTCAGAGGATTGCCATGTTGGAGAACCCATATTCATGTACATTACGACACTCATGTCCATGACGATAAGTTATAGATTTTCACCTAATAGAAGCTTAGACGTAAAGAGCTGACCAAAATTGTCATTGATGGTAATTATATTCAACAAAACAACACTTATCCAACATGTTACCAAAATATAAAAATTAAGCATACAGTTCAATTTACTGAATTTTTTTGCTTGACAATCATAAACGCAATACAGCTATCTTTTCCTCTACTCTAAAGAATGTAACAAATATCACAATAAAAAACCATTAAACTTTCTCAATTTACAATCCATTTCATTATGACTTACATGCTTCGAACTAGGGGATTCCTCTTTTATATCCATTGCTTTCTGTGACAACTTAAGTAAAATTTCCTTCATAAAGAAATATGATGATTCACCTACAAAATATTAGAAAAGTCGAACTGTTTCAGGGACATCACAAGTAAATAAGTGCATAGCATACTTGACATAGAATGAAACTACAAAACAAAATTGGAAATGTAAGTACTCACAAGATTTTTCTACTGACTTTTTACATGTACATACAACATGTAAGATATCATGTCAGTTCAGATGAGAACCTCAACTTGATCAGATATAACATGATTTTAATTGTCTAAAGTACTTCCAGCATCACCTGTGTACTCCAACATAGGTTATTAATTATGTATGTTACTAGTAATAGAGTAATGTCCTTAATTATTAATCCTACTCAATAAACAGGCTAGGGTATATTTCACATAATGTACAGGCTAAATTCTATTAGGAAGGTCAGACCTGAGATTAAGAGCGATATTTGACAGAGGCAGTTGACCATATAGTACCGCCCTTCTTCCTTTCCTCTCCGCAAAATCCACCCACCAAAATTATCTGGCATACTAAGGGCACAAAACTCAACCAAGATTAAATTGACTAACCCTAATGTTGAAGATAAGTTTGGTCATCAGCAGACAGCCACCAAGTACTTTGACACCATTTCTTCCCTAAGCCTGCATCACAAGCCACACATGCTCTGGCACAAATCAACACCAAAGTAGAACTGGGAAAGAGGGGAACCAGCAAATGAACACCCAAAGCTAACTGGTCCTATAGGAACAAACCAATCAATCAAATTTTCCACTGTCACTAACTCCTTTGTGCTTATTTTCTCTCTTCATTAACCTTTTTTTGCACTATCCTAGATCATCATCCATGAAGAAGAAGAGCCCTCTATTTCAACTGTATGCTCCTACTTGGACACTGGACGACAACTCACTAGTCCTTTGACAAGTAGCCTTGATCACTCAGTCTTCGAGTGACCACTCACTGTTTCACTTGTGGATTTTAAGCATGGCCTCTAACATACTGTTATTGTTTTTTATTGGTTCTTTGGTAACCAAAGACAGCACTAACCATCATTTCTGTCTTGGATTTTGCATCTTCGTCTAAATTCTACCAGAGTCAAACTCTAGGACTAAGCATTCCCTGAAAACGCACTCAGCCAAACTCTAGGATTAAGGATTTGTCGACAGGGGCGGATCCAGAAATTGAAAGTGGGGTGGGCTACAATCGATTAGGATGGGCTAGAGGTGGGCTAATCCATATAAAAATAAAAAAAATAAAAATAAAAGAATGAATTTTTTTGGGTGGGCTTCAGCCCACCCCAGCCAAAGGCTGGATCCGCCCCTGTTTGTCGAGAAGGAAGTCGATATCACTGGAGGAAACAATTTCTCAACTATCCTATTTGTATCTCTTGCTCGTTTAATTTATCTAGCTTTTGTGGTTTGTCTTAGGGATTAGAAGATCTTATCTGTCAGGTGAATTGAGACTGGTGTTTCCTTCTGTAGTTTGGTTCTGGTTAGGTTATCGAAGAATTATTTGTTGTGGTTTAGAAAGAAAGAATGCCAACGCTCCACTTGATTAACTTTCTGGCAAGTACATGTGCCTGCTAACATTTTTGTTCTGATTTATCAACATTCATCAAGGTCTACTTTTCTCAGGTTTCAAGTCAATTTTCTGGTTGAAAACAAAAAAGATTTTACTCCATATTTATTTCATCTTGTAGAAGTATGATGAGCATGGAACTTCAATTCTTAACAAAAACATCCAACGTCAAAATAAAAGTATAGAACACATCCATTGATGTCGCTGAGGGAAGAGAAAAAGAGAAGTCGAGGAATAATTTATTACAGTAACTATTTTTTGAGAGATAAAACTCAGTATAGGGCCTGTTTACAGTTCTCCCACCCCCACCTCCCTCTTTCTGCATAACTATTAAAAAAAAAACCTTACAATAACCAACTTTATATCGATGCCAGATCCTTCAATTCTCTAAAAATGTGAAAGAAAAAGGTATGTACAGCAGGTTTTTGGAAACATATTATTTGAAGTTTCCAAAAGAAATTTGTTAAATTAATATAAATATGCGGAATTACATGCTATAAATGCTAACAAGATTTGTCACAAAAATTTCTCATATTTGACAATAAACTCTCCATTTTTATTACAATATTTTCAAAAATATATATATGTTGCCCGAGGTGCTTTTTGCGATCATCTGAACTTCCAGCCAGATTATCGTCGGTGAATCTAGCAAGTATAGCTCACATAGTGTAAGCTACTCGTATATTAGCTTGAGTAGGAGTCTTCAAATATTCTTCATATATTGACTAACCAATCCAACACCATAAAGAATATAGAAAATTTCGCACAGAAGGAAGAAATTTAGGGTATTTGCGAATAGGGGGATGAAACGCTAGAGATAGTACCTGAAACAAAATAGAGTAAGACGCCACTGGAGTTGGTGCCCCAAAGGAGTATGGGGCCAGGCGCCAACTCCAATGGCGTCCCATAGGGAGAGAGAGGGTTTGGGACGCCAGCTCCCGCGGCGCCCCATAGGAGAGAGGGTGTGGTTATTTTTGCACGGAACATTATCTTAAGTGATTTCTCGGGACAACTGTGGGACGATTTAAAACATAATCTATTATTTAAAATTTAAAACTAGACATGAACAATTTAAACACAGTCTCTTGAATTAATTAAATTAAACTAAATTAGATTAAGTTAAATTATATAAAAATTTATCCAACTCGCATTAGATTAGTTTAAATTAAATTATAAATTTTGGAGATAGAAGATTATATCCATATTAAATTTTAAATATTAGATAATAGATTAAATATTAAATTAGATTAGAGTAACTTAACTTAAATTTCAAATTAGATTAAATTTAAAATTTAAATTATAGATCAACTTTTATTTTTAAATAATAAATTAAATAGTTGTTTACATTTTTAGTTACATTAAATTTAAACTAGATTTAGTTAAGTTAGATTAGCTTTAAACTAAATTTTAAGTTATAAATTTAGACACAAAAGAAACATACATCCACACTATATTCTATACTAGATTAGATTCTAGGAAAGATTAAATTTTAAGCTAGGTTAGATTACTAAATTTAAAACTCAAGTGGTATATTAGTTTTTAAATTTTAAATAAAAGATTAGATAAAAAATTTAAGCTAGGTTAGATTATGTTTTGAGCAGCATATCAAATTTAAGGTGGATTAGAACAAAATCTAACTTGCACTAAATTAAATTTATATCAAAAGTTTAAGTAATTAGAAGAAGCATAAAAACATAGGAAGTCCGAATAAATCACATAAGATAGTCCGTGAGGGAAAAAAACCACACCCTCTCTCCTATGGGCGCCACGGGGAGTTGGCGCCCAACACCACCTCTTTCCTAATTGGCGCCTCACTTCCTATAGGGCACCATTGGAGTTGGTGCCTAGTCCCACACTCCTTTGGGGTGCCAACTCCTCGTAGGAGAGAAGGTGTGGTTTTTTCCCCTCACGACGAGGGGGAAAAAACCTTTGGGTGCCAAAGGGTGTGGGTTTTTTTTTCATACTCCTTTGGAGTGCCACTCCTCGTAGGAGAGGGTGTAATTTTTTTCCCCTCCTTTGGGGTGCCAACTCAAGTGGCGCCTGACCATATTCTACTTTCAGTTGCCATTTCTAATGGTGTTTCATCCCCCCATATGCAAATTCTCTAAATTCTTCATCTTCACTGCAAATTCCCTAAATTTCTACCTTATGTACGAAATTTTCTGTAAAGAATATCAGGCCTCGTGACACTTAAATAGTTACCTAGCAAACTTTTAAAGTATGTGCGAACCACTAGTTGATCTTGTCCTTTTTGTTGAGCTTCACTATGGTTTGAGTAGGTGTGCTAAATGAGCTTTTAGTTGTCTATTTTGAGTTTCTCCAAGATCTAAAGTACATACTTATTGTGCGAAAGAAATATCCCATCCTTACTTTGAGCCACCTTCATGCCAAGATAAGATGAGGCCCGCATAAGTTATTTCAAACTCTCGATGTTCTTTTAAGCTCTTCAATCATATTATGGTTGTTTCCAATAAAACTAAATCATCGACATATAATGATACAAAAACTACACCACCTCGCTTTTTTTCTTGATGTAGAGAGCATGTCCATAAAAAGGCTTGGTATTTGCAAAGATCCTATTAGGATTACATCGCCTTTGGGAGTATTGTACTTAAAGCCATGATGCCATGTAGAGCCATGTAGGCATTAGTTTGTGCTAATGCAATGAAGAACGTCCCACAAGAACATTGGATGAGGTAATAGCATCGACGACATGAAATGTGACATAAGTCACCATATCTTCGACGATTAGTAACCGTAATTGGATTGTGAATAGGGCTTTTTGACCTGATTGGTGGAATCCTTGTATCATGATATTAGTTGGACATAGATTATTAAAGTTAAATAGAAAATAAGAAGTTTCTATTTTATTGTTTGTTTGGGATATAGAAGAAAAGAAAAATAGTATGACCCACCAAAAAATGGGCAAGGTAGTCGAAGGCGCAAGACGCACTCGAGGCACAAATGGTCCATATTGTTCGAGGCGCAATGCGCACTTAAGGCGTGCGTCCGAACAAAGCGAGATGCAAAAATAAAAAATATATACATAAATAAATAAATAAATTAGTAATGTAAAAATAAAACCAAATAACATATTAAAACCAACAAAAACATGTAAAACATAACCAAGTAAATTAGCAGAGCAGCAGTAGCAGTCGACAGAACTAACAATAATTTGTATTTTTTTCTACCACGTTTTTAGTAAACTTTAGTTTTTTCAGTTCAGTTGTAGCCAACTTTAGCAACCATGGAAAGGGCTACCTCTCTCCCACTTGTATGAGGTAAGCTTATCTCCATGTCTCAATGTTTTGAAGAAGGAAAAAACACACGCACAAGATGCGTCCTTTCATGGTTGCGCCTTGCTGAAAGGCGCAGCTAGGGTGTGCCCGGAGAAGTATGACTCACCTAGTGAGGCATGAGGCACAATTGCTGCGCATTGCTGCAAGGCGCGTCTTTGACTACTATGATGGGAACTACTACTCATTCTATTTTCTATCCAACTAAGTGGAAAGCCATCAAAACTCGTGGAAAGCAATTATCATCTAATTTTGTAATATTATTTACTAGTGAAAAGTACACAAGCACTTCCCAAAAAGTCCATGTTAATTATTATTTTTATTGCTATCATCGCATCATTAACTACAAGTTTTTATATTATTATTTTTTTGCAAACAAACAACATTTTCAAGTGGAAACTCACTTTCCTTAGATTTCTAGAAACCAATAGAAAACTTGCTTAGTTCCAAAGGTTTCCATCTCCAAAAGAGGTCCTTGAAATAATTGGTTGGTTGTTCCACGTGCACTTCCTCTTCAAGAACTCTATTAAGGAAAGCAAATTTGAATTCATATGATGAATCGTGCACCAATTTTGTGATGCTAACGCAAATTATCTACTAAATTTGAATCCATATTATCTACCAAATTATCCACTAAATCGATCTGAATCTTGCAACTTGTGCAAATATTTCTTATTGTCAAGACCGGCTTTTGTGTGTAGCATGTCATAATAAGCCTCGTTTTGTGTTAAGAATCGAGCATCTTGCTTGTACATGGCTTGTAGACCCACTTAACATTGATAGCTTCATCTATTTTGGGAGTTTAGTCAACTCCTATGTATAATTCTTCTTTATTATTTCAATCTCCAAGTCTTCCACTTTCTTCTTTGATAGGCTTCAATTGATAAACAAAATCTGATGAACTAATCCATCGCCATCAACTTATAGTCACGAGTGACTAAGTAATCATCAAAATCAAAATGTGAAGGCGAGGCCTCAAGAATAAAACTTTGGAGTGTGCAAGAGGTAGGTTAATACAAATATGTAGTTACTAAAACGTATGATGCCCCAAGTCGTCAACGGCTCTCACTCCATGAGTAAGAAAAACATTTGAGTTTCAATTAGTGCAGACTAAGCTTGTAAGATGACTAGGTGGAGATGACCAAAAGGCCTAGACGGGGGGGCATCAATGCTACGATGGGTGTGTTCTATCATCTATGTAGTAAGTCGAGAAAATCTTCTGGTTTTTCCCCTAATGTATTATGGTTTCCTTCTAATTGATATGATAAATTTATAAATAAAAAACTATAAATATCTCCTGCAAGTATTGTTGTGTATACTAAATATACAAGTTTAAGACTTCAGTATCAAGTGCATTAAGTTCTCAATCAAGAAATAGTTGCTAAGAGTGTCACACTATCACTAAATTGAAAACAGAAATGGAGATGAGAAAACCAATAAGAGAGAGAGAGAGAGAGATAAAGAGAGAGTGAGAGAGGCTTACATATTGCCACCTAGCAATGAACATTATAGTCGGGGAGATGGATGAGATTTGATGTGATAAAGCAGACACAGAAGGAAAGGAAATAAAGACGACAATGGCGGGGACCTTTTATGTCCTTCATTATAACTCACTCTAGCATCTAGAGCTTTGATTGGAATTGGATCAGTCTTAGGACTTTCAAATACTCATTGCATCCAAAAAATAGACTATGTAGCTTTTTCATCTAACTTCTTCCATGATATGTAGTTTTCTCATCTAGCTTATTCCTTCCAATATTGCTTCTACATGGGAATATCCAATATATTGTCATATAGTTGACTTTTACCCACTCCAAGCTTCTTTTGGGGTCTTGTTTGGAAAACTCTTTGTCAGCTACATATTCGAGTTATAGGTACTACAAGAAACAACTTTTGTCCATAACCTTTTTGGCATATTCTTCTTACCAAGCATGCTTTAGACCATCTTCATTATTATTTTTTCTTCCTATCCTCAACACCATTATACTATGGCGACTAGGAAATTGTGCATATTTGATCAATTCCTTGATCCCTCCATAACTGACTGAATTCTCTCGAGAAATACTCCTACCAGCCATTAGATCTCAAGTACTTCAAATAATAGCCACTTTGTTCCACTACATTTTCTTAAACTGACAAAAAGCATTAAAGACGTGATTTTTCTTGGAGAAAATAGATTTGTAATTTTCTAATGTAGTCATGAATGCAGGTTATAACTTATAAAGTATTTGCTATTGTTGATACATGAACAACCCATCTCACATAGATTTCTGTACTCGCTGCAATGACTTCCTTGCTCTTTGGGATTTTCAACTAGGGATTCCTCATTCCGCTTTCCAAATATGCAACCTCCACAAACTTGGCAAGGGTGACAAATACTTGGCAACCCTCTCTCCATGTTCCAACTTGCAAGCTTCTTAAGTTATCAAAGTTCAAGTATCCATATCGAAGATACCACCACAACCAAGTATTGTTATGCATTATCGTTTTGAAACATGGCATCACCAAACTATTTCAATAATCTAATAAAAAAGAAGTGTTTCATTCTCTTACAACTTATGATAACAAATTTCTAGGTTTTAATATTATTTGCTGCTTTGATATATAGCTGTAAAAAATTCCATCCATATATTCTTTGAGTTAGAGTGTACTCCAACAGAGAGAATCTACTACTTGTCCCACTTTATATTCTTCCTTTTTACGCTTTCTATAGTTTCCATGTTTATGGCACTATTCTAATACACGAAAAGAACGAGGTTTTCTAGGCCCAGACTCGTTCAGGAAATCTTGCAAGAAAACCTCCACAAGATAGTTTCAAATTCCAATGTTATCAAACTGACTGGTGGGTTTTGCACATGATGAGAGTCATAATCCTGGTTTTGCTAGGATAGAAATCAGTGACAAGGACAAAGGAAAAAATTGCATGTGCCCAATAGCTGACTACACCCCGGATAACCTGTATTTGGTATACAGTTATACAAAAGAAGTGCAATATGAATCAATGTAAAGCAGAAAGTTCAAGAATTAACTCAGCGAGGCATGGGATTGATTGAGCAATGCCACGCAAGATCTATATATTTCTTTTTTCTGTTTCTGGTTTAAAGATAACAGGCTAATAGTAGCTAATGGACATTATCTAAGCGGTCTCCCATCAGAATGGGGTCGGCTATTGAGTATAACAAAGTTCCACGAAAGACTTGCCAAAGTTTTAATGACCGGTTGTCAACATGATACCAACCTTATGTGTTGGTGCCAAATTCCTAGCCAATGTAACTATGAGCATGAGAGAGTCATGCAATATAACCTAGGCGGCTAGTTGGCAGGTAGGTAGATCTACCTTTTGGATGCATTTTAAGCTCATGCAACCAAGGTGCATCATCCAAGTTTCCCTAGACTATAAAAAGTATAGGCGAAGAGGTAAGATGATAACATTTGCTATTTGTGATTTGCATTCATGTCTATGACACATTATGTAAAATATTGTTAGGAAGTTAGGGTGTATATTGCTAATAATGATTCTGTTAGATAATGATTTTGTTATTCAGTTTCCTAAGATTGGGTAGATAGTTATTCATTTCCTGATTTTGTGGGATTTTCTCACATTTTCTTGTACTATATATATTTCCTTTCATATCAATGATAATAATAGAGAAAAATCATTCTACCAAAACTACATGGTATCAGAGCATAGGCTCAAACCATAGAACACTCCCCATTCCATCTCTCACTGGTTTCGATATCACCATGACCACATCGACATCCTCTGAGATTTCATCCCCTTCAGTCATGCCTCCAAGTTCGAATCCGGTTTCCTCTGACAGCAGTCAGTTCCCAATCACCGGCCACAAATTGACCGACCACAATTACCTACAGTGGTCTCAATCGGTCATGCTATACATTTGTGGAAAAGGGAAGGAAGAACACTTAACTGAATCAGCGACTCCATCGAAGGAAGATTCAACAGCCTACAAGCAGTGGAAGGCAGAGGATAGTATGGTTATGTCATGGCTGATCAATTCCATGACAAATGAAATGAGTGAGAATTTTCTCCTCTACTCTACAGCCCAAGAAATTTGGGAAGCAGCTCATGAAACTTTTTCCAACAGCGAGAACACTGCTGAACTTTTTGCAGTGGATAGTATTTTGCAAGATCTCAAACAAGCTATATTCAAGAAAATTGTTGAAACAAAGCGGGTGTTTAAATTTTTACATGGCTTGAATCAATCATTGGACGAGGTTCGAGGACGAATTCTGGCTACTAAACCTTTGCCCTCCATCCGAGAAGCCTTCTCTGAAGTACGTCGAGAAGAAAATAGAAGAAAGGTCATGTTGGGTCAGCAAAATGTGATACAATCTAATGATAGTTCTGCTCTTATATCACAAGGTTTCTCTACTTCTGGTAATGATACAGCTCATGCTAACGCTGCCCGAGGAACATCACATCAATCCAGTTATGGCAGACAACGTCGAGGCAGACCTTGGTGTGACCATTGTCGCCGTCTGGGCCATACAAAAGACACATGCTGGAAAATTCATGGGAAGCCAGCCGATTGGAAACCATTACGCTCCTCCCAAGAGCGTGAAGGCATGGCTAATACAGCTTCCTCAGAGCCAAATAGCAACACTTCTACTTCAAAATCCATTTAGCGAGGGCCAAATGGACATTCTCCAAAAATTGTTCAATCAGGCATGCTCTACCTCATCAAGTCCAGATGTGATTGGTACAGGGGGAGTAGCACAACGAGGTAATCTCTCAGTTGCTTTTCGAGTCTCTCTGAATACGTGGATTGTCGATTCTGGAGCCTCTGACCATATGACAGGAGATATACGCTTGTTTGTTTCACTTATTCCATGTCACAACTCCACATCTGTTTGAATCGCTGATGGGACATGCTCAAGTGTGACTGGAATTGGAACAATAATTATATCAAAGGATATCATTTTACATTCTATCTTATTTGTTCCAAAGCTTGACTGTAATCTTCTTTCAGTAAGTAAGCTTAATAATGATCTGAACTGCAATACTGAGTTCTCTCCAACTTCTTGTGTTTTTCAGGATTCGACTTCGGGGAAGACGTTTGGCAGTGCTGAGTTGTGAAAAGGGTTATACATCCTCAAAGTTGAAAGTCCTCCAAGTAGACAAGTTTACAATACAGCTGGTATTCTATCTCAAAGTCTTTCTGATTCTTTATCAAGTCAATTGTCAAGTCAGCAATCTAATAATGATAAGGCCATCATGATGTGGCACTATCGTTTAGGTCATCCAAATTTCATGTATCTCGAACGTGTTTTCCCTTCATTATTCATCAATAAAAATTCAAAAGTTTTGCGTTGTGATATCTGTCAAATTTCCAAACACACTCGTAGCACTTACTCACCTAAACCATACAAAGCCTCTCAACCTTTCTCAAAAATACACAGTGACATATGGGGGCCTTCTCGGATCTCAAACATTACAGGGGCGCGTTGGTTTTTATTATTTATTGACGACCATACGCGTTTGAGTTGGGTATTCCTAATGAAAGAAAAATCTGAAACCAGCCAACTCTTCATAAATTTCCACCATATGATCAAAACTCAATTCAAGGCCACTGTTCAAGTACTTCAGACCGATAATGCCAAAGACTATTTCAACTCCATTCTCTTGGTGAGTACCTCAAATCACAAGGGATTGTTCACACAAGTTCTTGTGTGGATACTCCACAGCAAAATGGGATTGTCGAGCGCAAAAATAGACATCTACTCAAAGTTGCTCGCTCCCTTTGTTCACAACCAACGTCCCAAAACACTTTTGGGGTGAAGCCGTATTAACTACAGCCTACCTCATATACCGTATGCCATCCCGTATCCTCAACTTCAAAACCCCCTACCAGTCCCTCCTTGAATGGCATCCAACATCTCATCTCATCTCCTCCATTCCACTCAAAGTATTTAGTTGCTCCGTTTTTGTTCACATTCATACGCATAATCGGGGTAAACTTGATCCAAGGGCCATCAAATGCATCTTTCTTAGTTACTCACCTAGCCAAAGGGGTTACAAGTGTTATTCTCCTACAACTAGAAAATTCTATCATTCCATGGATGTTACATTTCTCGAAGATGAACCGTTCTACCCCAATTCTGTAATTCAGGGGAAGATAACCGAGAAGGAATCACACAATTAGGAACCACCACAATCATTTTTACATTTTCCGAGTCATGTCATTCTTGTTCCTGTTCCGAATGTTACAACTCAAGTCTCTCCGAAATCTCCTTCCTGCTCACCAAACTCAGTTCAATCCGAGAGTCAACCTCCACCAAACTCAGTTCAATCCGAGAGTCAACCTCCACCAAACTCAGTTGTAAAAAGTAGTTAATTTCGTGTCTATACCAGGAGGAAACTCTGCAACCTGTGCATACTCCAGTCCACCAATCAGATTCACCGAGGCCCAACTCCAGTGAAAATTTACAAGGTAATGTAGAGAACTCACTTGTCACAGATATTACAGGTTCTGATTTAGATCTACCCATTGCTCTGAGGAAAAAGACCTGAACTTGCACACAACATTCCATTCAGAAATTTATGTCTTATGTGAAACTGTCACCAAGATACAGAGCCTTTGTGTCACAACTTGATCAAATTGAGATTCCAAAAACTATTTAAGAAGCCCTTCAAGATCCAGAATGGAAGGCAGCAGCTCATAAGGAGATCCGGGCACTTGAGAAAAATGGAACTTAGGCAAATCATTGATCTCCCACCTGGGAAGAAAACAGTGGGATGTAGGTGGATTTTTACTGTCAAGCATCGAGCAGATGGAAGTGTAGAAAGGTTCAAGGCACGTCTAGTAGCGAAGGGTTTCACTCAGTCTTACGGAATTGACTTTCCAAGAAACCTTTGCTCCAGTAGCGAAGCTAAACACTATCCGGATTCTGTTGTTAACAGCAGCTAACAAGGACTGGCCTCTATTCCAACTTGATGTGAAGAATGCATTTTTAAACAGAGATCTCAAAGAAGAGATTTACATGAATCTTCCACCAGGCTTCGAGGACAGTACAACGTGCAATAAGGTATGCAAACTTAAGAAATCATTGTATGGTCTTAGACAATCCCCTCGAGCCTGGTTTGAGCGATTTACTCAAGTCCTTAAGAAGGACAATTACAATCAGTGTGAGTCTGATCACACTCTCTTTGTGAAGCATGATACTAATGGGAAAATCACCATACTCATTGTTTATGTAGATGATTTTGTGCTGACAGATGATAATGTGGAGGAAATGGACCGGTTAAAGAAACTTTTGTCAAGGGAATTTGAAATCAAAGACCTTGGAAATTTGTGGTACTTCTTTGGCATGGAGGTAGCTAGATCCAGTGAAGGTATCTCGGTCTCTCAACGGAAGTATGCAATTGATCTCCTTAAAGAGATTGGAATGCTTGGGTGTAAACCTGCAAATACACCAATGGATCCCAATACTAAACTGGGACTGAAGAAAGACAATTCATCAGTAGATCAAGGACAATATCAACGCTTAGTAGGAAAGCTAATTTATCTATCTCATACTCGTCCAGATATCAGCTTTACAGTAAGTGTGATTAGTCCATTTATGAATGATCCCTCTGAAGAACACCTAGAAGCAGTATATCGAGTTCTGAGATATCTTAAGAAAAATCCAGAAAGGGGGATTTTGTTCAAGAAAAATGAAAGCAGAAAAATTGAGGTGTTCACAGATGCAGACTGGGCTGGCTCTCATGTTGACCGCAAGTCCATGTCGGGATATTGTTCCTTCGTGTGGGGCAACTTAGTGACCTAGCGAAGTAAAAAACAATCTGTGGTTGCTCGGAATAGTGCAGAGGCTGAATTTCGTGCTTTAGCTCTTGGGGTCTGTAAATGAATGTGGTTAAAACGCCTGTTAACAGACCTCAAGATGGAATGTGAGGATTCTATCGATATGTTTTGTGACAGTCAATCAGCTATAAGCATTGCCAAGAACCCGGTGCATCACGACAGAACCAAACACGTTAAAATTGATCATCACTTCATCAGTGAAAAGATTGAAAAGAAGACTATCTTGTTGAGCTACGTTCCATCTCAGCAACAAATCGCAGATATTTAACAAAGGCTCTACATCGACCAAACTTCCAAGATTTATGTTCCAAGCTTGGTCTGATAAGCATCTACAACCCAGCTTGAGGGGGCGTGTAGAATATTGTTAGGAAGTTAGGGTGTATATTGCTAATAATGATTCTGTTAGATAATGATTTTGTTATTCAGTTTCCTAAGATTTGGTAGATAGTTATTCCTTTCCTGATTTTGTGGGATTTTCTCACATTCTCTTGTACTATATATATTTCCTTTCATATCAATGATAATAACAGAGAGAAGTCTTTCTACTAAAACTACACATTAAGTCAAAGAGTGAAGAAATGAGAATCCTATCTAAGCAGTCTCCCATCATAATGGGGTCGGCTGTTGAGTATAACAAAGTTCCACGAAAGATTTGACAAAGTTTTAATGACCGGTTGTCAACATGATACCAACCTTATGTGTTGGTGCCAAATTCCTAGCCAATCTAACTATGAGCATGAGAGGATCATGCCATAGAACCTACGCGGCTAGTCGGCGGGTAGGTAGATCTACCTTTTGGATATACATTTTAAGCTCATGCAACCAAGGTGCACCCTAGACTATAAAAAGTCTAGGCGAAGAGGTAAGATGATAACATTTGCTATTTGTGAATTGCATTCATGTCTATGACACATTAAGCCAAAGAGTGAAGAAATGAGAATCCCCCAACAGCAGCTAATGGACATGAAAGAAGAAAACCAAACAGAGAAAAAACGAGTGAATATACACGAAATAAAAACCAAGAACCTAAATTACCTAACATATACTATCATGAATCAGTTTTACAAGTTAAATAACACTGAGTATGGAGATGAAATAACATACCAAGTTTCAGGAACAAAACAGAAATGACCCTTGTCAAGTACTCAGAGGGAAGTTCGCACGCACCAAGCAATTTATAAAGTTCCGAACATATAGACGTAACAGCAATCACCTGGGGTGTATCTTCATTCCCAGAATTGCACAGTGGATTTGTAATATGCAAGAAAAGACTCTGATTTATATGGGTATTAATTGATTCTTTCAATATATCCTCTACATGCTGTGAAGTATTAGCATCAGAATTCAAGTAACCTGAAAAATTCAGGAAACAGTAAGTTAAAACTACAAACAGATTATCACTTGCTTCAATAGGTTTACTTTCAGGTAACGTCATCCACCAATAAGATTAATACAAATTTAATATTGCTCTAGAATATTTTGTATTTTCTACAAAGTAATGTAGTAAATGAAATTGTATAATTATATGATATGACCAACATATCCTTTATGAGTTACATGTATTTATTAGAATATGCAAAATGACATCGTAATAAGAGAGGTGTTTGAATAAGAAACCTGCAATTGAAGTGAAGATGGGAGGAAGAAATCTTATCCATAAGCTTGGATCCGTATCATAAAGCCTCTTTAGGCCATTCTTCAGCACCGTAGATGCAGAAATAACAGTGTCGACGTGATTATTATTAGCAGAGCAGACATACAAAGTAAGAGCAGAAAGAATGTTCTCAGATTCAGACACAAGAACTGCTTTTGAATTTTCCAAGAGCATCTCAACAAGTCCAAGAATGTGAGGTGTAAGCAACGAGAAACTACAACCCAACAGCTTGGAAACATCACATAAGATCTTCATTCTGACTTTGTTGGGGAGATAAGGAACGATTACTTTTACGACATATAACATATGAACCATTTCCATCTGCTCAGGATTTGAAGGCATTTTACTTGCATTAGACTGTTCAGTAGACTTTAGTCCTTTCCCTATAGGTCTATACTTCCGGTACATGGATAGCACAACTTTGCTTGCGTCTTTTATAACAGCAGAACTTTGCAAAGCTTTGAAGACCTTCTCGACAAATACTTGAGCACATCTACGAACCTACAGCATCGATAAAGTACAAAATAGTGTTCTTATAAGAATGCCTTCTTACAGTAAGTGAAAGTAGAAAATGGTATTCTTAGGAGGATGCTTTCTTAACTGTAAGTGAAAGGCCAAAAAGAATAAATGAAATTTTAACTACAATATGGTTCTACTTTAGAAGAATATTCAATTAAATACCTACGACCATCTCAAAACTTATATTTGGTTCAAAAGAAAAAAAAAAGGAAAAAAAAAAACTTTTTCACTATTAGCATCCTGAATAAATATCAGATCATAGTTAACATCCGTTCCGAGTGGTTTGCACCAAGTTAGAAAGCATAAAAAGGGAACAAAGACAAACTTTCAATATCATAATCGAAATCAGTTTCAAGTAGTTGGCATTAAGTAGAAAGCATAAAAATAGGAACATAAAAATAGTCTCTACATCTCCCAAACTCAATATCAAAAATAAGTTTCACTATTTACATACTGAATAAACATCATATCATAGTTCAAATTAGTCGTGAGTAGCTTGCGCTAATGTGGAAAGCATAAAATTGGAACAACATAGCTAAAATATATCAAACTACAATATGCTAGCTTTTACATTTTTAAAACCCTATACTTGGTTCAAAATGTAAGTTTACTGAATAAACTAAGTACTATTGACAATGTAAAGAGCATAAAAAGGGGAACAAAAGAAACAGTTTATCAATACACAATATGTGAGCTTCTACATTTTGTCAAACTAAATATAAATAGTAAAAGAAACTATTTTTTCTTGATTTTGATTTTGAATAAACATCACATTGTTAATTAAAATCGGAAATACGCGGAACAAACCTTAGGCCGCTTGTCCGCGGAGAACGCCAGGAGCGCTCGCAACGGCAGCTCCACCGCGTCCCACTCCTCGAGATCGACACGGAGCGCCAACGAGCCGAGAGACTTGACCAGCGATCTCACGGTGCCGGTGGCGAGGCCTAAACTCTCCAGCGGTCCGTCCTTCAAGAAGCCCGCAACCACCGCGGCGGCGTCCCTGGCCTTGTCCTTTGGCAGGACCAGGGACTCGGCGGAGAGGATGATGGAGATGAGCGCGGAGAGCGCGGCGGTGGAGTCGGCGTCGCCGG
Organism: Iris pallida; assembly: GCA_029216955.1. Classification (NCBI taxonomy): domain Eukaryota; kingdom Viridiplantae; phylum Streptophyta; class Magnoliopsida; order Asparagales; family Iridaceae; genus Iris; species Iris pallida. The sequence goes on from JANAVB010001800.1 coordinate 30,760,399, forward strand.
AGGAGTGGGAGTGGAAGGCTGCGATGGCGGCGGCGAAGTAGGCGGGAGGGGAGAGGGGGAGGGACTCCTCGAGGAGGATGGAGCGCATGGCTGCGGCAGCGGCGATGAGGTGGCGGTGCTGCGGCGCTCTGGATTTGGAGTAGCGGGAGGTCAGGGCCTCGCAGACGTCGGAGTCCGGGGCCAGGATGGGTTCGGACGCGGTGTCGTCTTCCTCGTGGTCGGGCTCGGCCGGCGGTTCCGCCATGGGAGCAGAAGTGGGAGTTTTCTTCTTCATCTTTATTGGGGGAGAGAGAGGGAGGGAGGGAGATTTGGGTTTAGGGTTTAGACAAAGGGGTTTGGTTTTATGGTGCCAACAGAGGTTGGGGATTTGTGTTTCTGGAAATTGCTGGAAAACAAAATTTCGGGGTTTGATTTTTATGAAAAATTCACCCGCAGGTTGGATTTTATGAAATGCCCAGAATTATATATTTCTACGTTAAGTATTCCAAGATTTTCCTGTATTTACAAAATTAATACCCATAACTATCCCTCCGCACAAACTCAGATTTGGATTGCGATTCTCGTCGTCTTCTTCTCCTTCTTCACGAGAGATCTGAATTACATTGCTCTCATCTTCAACAGAAATCGCAAATATCGTTCGTAGTTCACTATGCTTTTTTTCAGTCGAACTCCGATCATCGCTCTTCTTCTTCTTCTTCTTCTTCTTTTCCGACAATTAGGTCAATTATGGAGAGAATATCTTCTCTTCTTTTCCATAAGAGTTAGCATCGTTTTGAAAGAAGAACGAAAACTCTCGAATCTTTATTCATGTCAAATTTCTTTCCACAAAACAAAAAAATAAAAAATTTGGTTTCTGTCAACTGTTCTCCGTCGATATAACACGAAGAATAGTCATTCTCCTGCATTTTAACAAGGAGAATGTCATTCTCCATGTAAATTAACACGGAGAATGACATTCTCCGTGTTTCTAACACGGAGAATGGCCATTCTCCTGTGTTTTAACATTTGAATGACCATTCTCCGTGTAATTTAGCACGGAGAATGTCATTCTTTGTACTAAATTACACAGAGAATGGTCATTCTCCTACGTTTTAACACTGGGAATGTCCATTCTCCGTGTAAATTAACACGGAGAATGCCGTTCTCCGTGTTTCTAATACGGAGAATGGCCATTCTCCTGTATTTTAACACTGGAATGACCATTCTTTGTGCTAAATTACACGGAGAATGGCCATCTGTGTAATTTAGCACGGAGAATGGCCATTCTCCGTGTAAATTAAGATGGAGAATGCCATTCTCCATGTTACTAACACAGAGAATGGCATTCTCCGTGTAAATTAAGACGGAGAATGTCATTCTCCGTGTTACTAACACGGAGAATGGTCACCCTCATGCGAAATTAACATTCTTCGTGTTCTAACACGGAGAATGGTCATTCTTCTACATTGTATGGTTAGTTGAAACTTTGGAGGGCCATAACTTTTGATTGGGAGGTCGAAACAAGGCCCCGTTTGTCGCAAAATGAGCGTATCTTCGAGGAGCATGAGATAAACCACTTTATTATTTGTCGGCCTTCCAAAATTTTAGAATCGCAAAAAAATAATGTTTGGACCTCCGTTTTAGCACTTTTGTTGTTTTTCTCGGTCTTTCCGAAATTTTTCGACGAATTTTTGAAGATTTTTGAGGAGAAAACCTAGATTCGAAAATGAGCAGCGTATGAAAGAAGATGAAGTATCGAAAGGTTTTTTTTAAGAGTAGTTTCGTGGGTGTTTTCAATAAATTATAAGGAAGGGCAAAAAGGTCATTCGGAACCATCTTTATATATTTTTTGCTAATTCTGGGCACGCGCGGTGGATTTTTCATAAAACTTTTTCATTTTTGGGCATTTCATAAATTTTCCCTTTGTGTTTTGTGTGTGCGTCACTTTTTGGGTTAGATTTTACTATTGGTTTTGGGATTACCCTTCAAAAATCCACAGCATAAAATAGGGGTGAGCGGATGTCGGGTGAAACCCTAAAAAAATCGAACAGAACCGACTCTTTCGGTTTGGATCTGTTTTTGTAGCCCTTCTTCCCGGAATTTTGATAATATTTTTATAAATTAAATGGTGATTTTTAGAGTTTTTATAAATAATTATTTAGTTAATTATTACGGTAGATGATTTTAGCCATGATAGAGTTTTGGAGTACACGGTGACTAGAAATCGTGGCACGGATAGTGCAATGGCGTGCTTTGACTAGTGTATTAGCCCTGGTAGGGAAGGCTGAGCCATAGTGATGTCCTAACTAGGAAAACCAGGCCAAGTTGCGACTTAACCCTTACCGAAGATTTATTTATTTATTATTTATATTATTAAGTTTTAGGGAAACCAGTTATACCATTTTTAGCCCGGACTGGACCCGAACGGAGCCCAAGCCCATGTAGTCATGCGGCACGTCCGATGACATGCGTGCTGATGTATTTTGGTGAGTGGGTGGTTTTCCGTTTTAACGATTTAATGAATATTTTCTAAGTATTCGTAATTAAATATTATAGATATTATTATTAGTCAATATTCAATGATATTTGTATAAAATAGGTTCTTGTACAATTTGGGATTATTAGACTGCCCAAAATGGTATATATACACCATTATTATTTTATTTTATTGAATTTATTATTATTATTATTATTTTATCGAGGATTATAATATAATATTATTATTATTGGTTATATTATTTTTGGCGATTAAATAATATTATATATAGTTTTATATATATATATATATATATATATATATATATATATATATATATATATATATATATATATATTTACGGATAGGGTCTACCCCTAGGAATGGAATGAGTTTTATCTAGATTTTTATGGATATTATTGGTATATATAGGAATATATAGAAATACATATATAAGTACATACATATATATGTATAGTTATATATAAGTATAGAAAAAAAAAGAAAAAAAACAAATATTAAAACAACAACAACTGCAACCCACAGTAACCAGCCCATGCTCCATGCCGACCCAGCAAACAGCTCATGCTCCATGCCCAAACCGAGAGCAACCCGAGAAGTCCAGCGTACATATATATGTACGGAGTGATCGGGAAGAGCAAAACCCAAAGTCGAAACCCTAACGCCACCACCTCCTTCCCTTGACGACCCCCCCAGCTCTGGGTGCTGCCGTGCGGGGCTGCCTCCGGCCAGGTTCGTCGAGGACAGCGCGCACAGGCGCAGGCGACAGCAGCAATAGCAGTTGCAACCAACTTCACAGTAAGATCCCGATCTCAATACTCCATCATTTTGTGAACCGTAAATTGGTTTGAGAAGCCAACATAACCGCCTCGAAACCCCAGTAATTGGATTTCATATAGGTTGCACGACCAGTCCATGAGATCGACCCGAAGTCGGTCAAAACCTTATAAAAACAGAACACGAATATACTGCCATGAGGCTATTTTGGAAGGCGTATAATCGTCGATTCATTGACAGTTTAGGAAATCTAATTGAACACGTCTGTTGACAACATATACGAGATGGCAACCCCATTTATAGAATTATTTTTCATCGATTATATTGCTGTCAAACTATTTTCAAAGTTCGAGAAAAACCTATTTTTAAAACTGTCCAAAACTTAGAAAATCTTCGATACGACGTGCGTCCCGCCAATTCAGGCGACATGGTCGCGAATCGAAAGCATTGAAAGGTGCGTAACGGCTTCATGGACATGTGGGCTTTGACGGAATTCAAATTGGTCGTGTGTGCGCGACGAATTTGATGCATATCCGTCGAAATTTATCGTATCGACCTTTGTGCAAATTTTCCAATTACTTTATGCACGCTCGTCAAATCGAGATGAAACTTGTGCCAACAGGACCGTATCATTTTTCTGGTCCTGTATGCCAAGTTTGGTCTGATTCTGAGATAGTTGATTGGATCGCCATTTTTTTGCGGGCCCTATGGTCCGATTCAACGAGCGATTTTGTGCGCGGCCTGCCGGAATCCAACTTTGGACATACGGTTGGGTTCGTATCATCAAAATAAATCCGTAGACATATAGTTTAATGACTTTAGAGACCACTGACTCTGGCACATTTTTCGGTGCAAAGCGGGTCCAACGGCGGACACCGTTTTGATCCGAAATTACCGTTTTGCCCCTGTGTCCAGAATTAGACTTAAGGACAGGCAATCCTAGCTAATTTGACTATTCTGAGAACATTGGTAATGTTTATTTCAGCATTCGGAGGCTGCTGTATGAGTTTTGACTATGGTGGCACACTGAATGGTTTGGATTATCGGTTTCACCAGCAAAGGACCACAGGCGAGTACAGTTTATTGTTTGTTTTTTCAGTATTGATCTTTACTATACATCATTGTTTAGTCGATAGATATGTGATTTTAGTTTTATATTGATTTTGTTCCTTGTTGTGTCGGGAGGGTGAAGTACCAACGATGTGTGATCTGACTTTAGACCGTGTACACCGTGATTATTATTGCATTTATATCTTGTAGACAGTGTAGACCGTAATTATTATTGCATTTATACTGTGTAGATTGTGATTATTATTTTTGTAGACAGTGTTTCTTTATTGCAATATTTCGTGTAGACCGTGTAACTGTAGACCGTGTAACTTTAGACCGTGTAGACCGCGTCGCATAATTGTCCCGAGACCGATCACATATCAAAGGTACTTCAGTCGGTCAGTTGGTGAGTATTTTATTGTATTTAAATTTTTGATCTTGGTATTTAGTTTTATTCTGTCTTTCTTCATTTATTTTATGAATCATATGTCTAAAGGCTAACCTTTGTAGTATAGTCATTTTCATATATTGAAACTGTATTCAGTGAATTATACTCGTTCCATTCCTGACTGGAAACCAATATTTTTTCAGGTTAGCCGTGGATTCACTTAGCATGGGAAGTTACGGGTGTACTTGCAGACAAAAGCCTAGAGACTAGCTAGATAGCTGAGTTGTAGTCATTGCAATATTTGTACGAGTTTATATTTTTCTGCAAATGTAAAACTTGATTATTGTAAATTAAATTAATTTTGTGAATGAGCATTATTTGTGATTTTGATCATAATGGCCGTGACAGCGTTCTACCACCGATACTGCGGCGTAGGCTGGCTTGGACACGTCTCGTATCCGAAAAAACAGGTGCGGGTCGTGACAAGTTTTTGTAGTGGCCCATGCAGGTCTGTCTTTGCAAATCATGCGAACTCGTGATAGTACTTAAGTTAGTCGTACTATTGCGAGCCTGCGACTAAGAAATGCTCATTCACGAATTAGGAATTAATTTAATTTAAGAGAATGACTAGGACTAGGAGTCCCTTGTTCAAATTTACCGATGGGTAGTCTAGGCCATGCAATATAGATGAGGAATTATTAATTTTTGATAGTTGTCAGATCCCCATAGGTACACTATTACCTCTTGATATAACAATATGATCCAATGTGGATAGGTTATTCACTTGGTGAGACAGGGCTTCATAGAATTAATGATCTAACCTTGATGAATTGTGCAAATCCTTCTCTTTGCCTCTTAGATATCATCCTCATATCTTAGTCGAACTGCCTATTTAGTTTCTATTTGCCCTAAGAATTATTATTTTGTATAAATTCTGATTATTGTTATCCCCATACGAACCTCGAGTTAGTTTCAATTCAAAGTTTTTCCTCAATGGTTTGGATATACATGAAATAGATATTAGAATGTTTGTAATTCTTTTGTCCTCGGTTTGTTCCTCCATGTTCAATCTTTTTGTGACTGATAGGACAAATACTTACGCTTTATGTCATAGCCACTTGTTTGAATCTCTAGAAGCTTATGAATTTTTATAGATATAGCTAAAGGAATGTTAGTTAACTCATAATGGCAGGACAGCAGCGCACTGCCGCTATTTATTTGAATTTTGGAGACTATGGATTCACTGCAACCAGCAGCGCACTAGCAAGGTACGACCCCTAGAGTCGAAATCAGTTTAAGAGAATATAGGTTATGGAATATTGCTAAAACTATGGCTAGTGGGTCCTCTTTGATCGTAATTACCCTTGTGTCAATATAAGGTAGAGTATCTGATAGCATATCACATCTGAATCACAGAACCAAGGGTTTACCACAACCAAAGTATACTGGCGAGGCATAATCCTCGGTGAAATGACTTCAGACATGATTTTAAGTTTAGGATACCATAGAGAATAGGAAAATGATATGTATGTCCCATAAGTTCCAAAGCCAACACTAGTGAAAGTTCTGTAGGTCGGGTAGCATGTCTCTCAACCTAGCTTTTCGTGGTCCTTGTGACCTATTGACGAGGTAATTGACTAACGCTAATGGGTTTACCCAAAATATAGAATTTAGAGATCCATAACCCATTAGTCGACCAAGGCTTTATGGATAAGAAGATAGTAGGAAGACTGTATAAGCAAGAACACCAGGTAAGATTTTGATTCTCACAAAACTCGAACTACTTGTGCCTCTTTCCAAAAATCTCGCATACTTGTATTTTGACCAATATTGCTATCACAGCCTAGTTTTGCAAGCTCACTCTGTTTTCAAGCTTGATTCAAGACATATGTTTAGTGGGGACGCCTACTAACATATTGTCTAATCAGAATTGATGTATTACGGTCTGATCAACCGTAGTGCACCCGGTTCGCTCTTCCTCTGATTAACCTATGTGGATTGAGATGTAGATGTCTCTAGGATCTCATCTGTGACTGTATTGACAATTTCTATTGAATTATACATTCGTCTTTGAATCACGTAATTGTATTCAGTGACATCTTTCTTGAACTCTTCATTGTTTTTTTTACTGATTTGAAAAGACGGAAGCTCATAATTGGTAGAGAGATAAAGAGTATCCCCATGGCTATGATAGTTGTATACACAAGTGTAGCTACCATCGGCTAGCCATGTGACTAGAACCTTGCCTGGAATTACTCGTTCTTCTCTCGACCCTCAAACCGCTATTGGGACCTTTCTAGCCATCTGAATTTGAGAGTGATTAGGGTTTTACCCTTAGTCGAAATGCCAAACCAGGAGACTATCTATTCTCCAGAAACAATTCATTGTGAGTCTCAAAAAAAATTCTTGAATATTTCCTTAACTAGAAATCCTTATGCCTTGACTCAACCGTTCCTAGGGATGGGTACGGGTCGGGCCGGGTCCAAATTTTATGGATCCGGACCGGAACCGTTAACTGGAGGGGCAGGGCGGGACATGTCCAAAAAATATTGGAATCGGTACGGATTCGACCCGCTCGAAACGGGTCCAAACCGAGCCGACCCGCGGGTCCAAACGGATCCAAAAAAATTCAAAAAATTATAGAATAGTAAACATTTACACATGTTCTATTATCTAGAAGAACAAAACAAGTATTATGTTTTTCCAATTTCTAGAATTTGTTTACTAAACAATAACGTGTGCTATTATTTATAAATTATAATATAAAAAAAATCAAAATTGATAAATAAAAAACAATCATACTCCTAGAAACGGGTCGGTTCGGGGCCCCATTTATTTTGAAAATGGGACCCGTCCCGCCCCGTTAGTGTCACACGACCCGCCCCGGCCTGCCCCGTTTAAATTCCAAGTTTTAGGAACCGCCCTGTTTGACCAATATACTGTTCGGGCCGGGTCGGAACCGCGGGTCCTGGACCCGTATGCCCACCCCTAACCGTTCTTCGACCAAAGCCCACAGTTTAGACTTTAGATGAATAGACAAGGGTAAGGACAATCATTTATCGTGACTATGGTAGGCACTCATCCTGAGATTGCTTTCCAACAAATATTACCCTAGTTATGTAAATTTTATTATTAAGACCTAACTAGTATGGGAACCCCAAAGTCACTAACTTAGCCAAACCATAGCTTAAATACCCAGTCCTGTCATGACCTACTAGTTGTCAACAGCAATGCATGATCACTACAACTCTTGTATATTATGGACAAGCATATCATTCTATTTTATCGACCAGGTGTCATGGTACACACTCGTTTTCCATTTATTGAGGAACGACCCTTGATTTGACTTATATCTACCGTATTCCGTTACGCCGTGCCTTATTCTTTATTAACAAGAGTCGAGGTACAATATCCGGGCTTGAAATTCTTCTAACCATATTATTCCAAAACACATGTCCTAGCTTCTAAGATGGGTAGACTGTAAGCCTTCTAAAATTTTGGGATATACGAGGAATATCGATTTATTAGAATAATTTCTATTATGATGATAATTAGTGCCCCATGGACTCCCACTTTCCATTTAGATCATTTGGTGTCCCCGGCCGTGTCATTGATAATCAGAGCACGATACCAGCGGTTACCTTCCAACAAATTTTATATGTAAGATCAAGACGAGTCCACCTTTATCTAGGTATATCATGTCGCACTCAAACACGTCCCCTTGTACTCTATTTTTATGGTACGACTTTCAGGTCAAAAGGACTAGCTATAACCCTTACCATAATACCATAATACTTTCCGACTTCCATTAGAGCCTCAACCTTGACTCAAACCTTTCGACCCAATATATGGTTGTGATCTACTCGAAGTCCACTACGCACGTCACTAGTGTGCCACTCAATTGTGTCTCCTCGTGCTACTTAACCACAAAAGTCACGGAAGACACATTTTTGGGCTTTAGGAACCTAGCTAACCAACCTGACTGGCAACTAATTCAACCACTTAGAATGTGAGGTCATTCGTAACCCTGGTTCCATCTTCCTGGAAGTCACGATACGATCTTGTATTGCATTATATCCCTTGCTCATGTGTTTAAATAACCACGAAAAAGATCACAATCTTGATTTTTCAAATTTCGTTCTAATATGGAACCATGTTTAGATTAATTTCGAGAACGGAACTTCTGTATTGCACGGATTGTAAGCCACTCTAAGAGACGAAGGGTTCTTCGTTTTATCAAGTGACTAGACTATATTAGCCCACTCTAGCAAATAAGTTAATAGTTCATGAATTTTCTTCTAGATGCATCATCAGATACCCTCTGCCGCTCTTGAAACCTCTCTATCGCTCTTGAAACCTTATAATCACTCTCGATTATTCTTCCTTAGCCTCCTGTCTTTCCTGTTGTAGAGTGACGAATGGTCATGCTTATTTGAATTTATCAATATTTCTTAGCTACTGGTGTGAATTTATCGTTTGTTAAATTTTGGGTTATAGATGCCATACGCAATAGATATCTATTGGCAGCAATTTTAGCAATTGGTTGGATGATTATGTAAAACCCCAGTCCCAAAATAGTAGGACTAGAAACGTATCATATCAGCTGTATACATACGAGTAAATATACGGCTCGTATGTATACATAAGCTGTAAATGTAGAAAGCCAAGACACTAAATCTCATCCACAAAGATAAATAATGATATAAAAGTAACTTTGAGTTTGTCATATACACAATAGTTGGGCAGAGACAAAGTCCACTACCAACTTTCAAAACGAGAGAAAGTATACAAGGAAATGACCCGCAAAAATATCGAGACGAACTAAGTGCGATCATCTTCAAAGGAATGGAAGGACATGGCCTTAGCTAAAGCACCTGCAAGAAACCACGAAACACACACCTGGAGAGATCACCAGGTCCTCAGAGGGACGTAACAAGATACATAATATCATGCCAATAAACTGAATAATAAAAGCTCAACAGAAAAGTATGCACGAGTAAAGGTTCCTAACCATTCTATGTGATATGCACTGTGAGGACAACGTTCTACGCAGGGGCTGTAACGGATTCACGCAAGCAAGTACTAAAGAGTGGCCGTCAAGTAGCGCTCATACGAGACACTATCGGCCCGTGCAGAAGGTAGTGCTCATAGGAGTCACCCTCGGCCCAAAATGTGTGTAAAAATAAATATAGCCCCTACGCTAATAGCTGTCCCCTCCCTCCAATGATACTATATATGTGTCAACTCCACGACACTGTTTAATCCTTAATAACTGCCAAGTCTTCTACATAATCTATTGACAGTTATATCCTAACGCACGGCCTATACGCACCAATGATCAGTCAGCACGCATGTCCGCATCTATATGCAACTCATGTCATGACCCATACCCGCTTTTCGGATATGAGACGTGTCCAAGCCAGCCTACGCCGCAGAGTCGGCGGTAGAACGCTGTCAAGCTCGCAAGAAATAAATGCTTAAAATCACAAAATATAATAACATTTGCTGCTCATTCACATTTCTAAGTTTATTACAACATTTACAAGATTTTTATTTAAAGGAAAATACACAGTTCTCATAATTAATGAAAATGACAACTAGTTCTACTATCTAGGTCGGCCTCAGCATACCCATGTCTTCCCAGTGCTAAGAGTGGTCGCGGCTAAACCTGAAAAATATTGATTTTCGGTCAGGAATGGAACAAGTACACAAATCGACGGCAATGCGAAAACACAATAGAATTAACATGACATGAAAATAACATATGAGAGATAAAAACTGGAAGATAACTGACGATATAGCACAATAGAGAAGTAAACAAGGAAAAACTAATAAAAGACATCTATCTAGGTGGTGTGAAATATCCTTTTCGACATGTGAACGGCTAGGGGGTAAATCCGGCACACTGCACGTGTCATGTGCAGTGGCTATTATTCAAGGATAGACTCATGGAATAGTTCTGGGTAGTTCACATGTCTACTAAGATATTTCCCCTCTCGACTACTCCGTGTGACGAGCGTGTCAACAAGCAGCAAGATATATGTATAGACATGAAATGAAAAGACTACTATAAATCGAAAACAATCAGAAAGTGCACTTGTCTGAGGTCCTTAGCTGGAGAAACCAATACTATACCATACCACTCAATGAGCAACAATCAATCAACACATACAGAAATCTCCAGATGCTAAAATAAATAGTACCAACATTCTCAGAATAGTCAAATTAGCTAGGATCGCCTGTCCTTAAGTCCAATTCTGGATACATGGACAAAACGGTAATTTTGGGTAAAACCGATGTCCGCCGTTGGATCCGCTTTGCACCAAAAAGCGTGCCAGAGTCAATCGTCTCTAAAGTCATCAAACTACATGTCTACGGATCCGGTTTTCCGATACGAACCCAACCGTATGTCCAAAGTTGGATTCCGGTGGGCCGTGCACAAAATCGCCCGTTGAGTGGGACCGTGGGGACGACAAAACGGTATACGATTCAACTGTCTCAGAATTGGACCAAACTTGGCATACAGGACCAGAAAAACGATACGGTCCTGATGGTGCAAGTTTTATCTCGATCTAACGAGCATGCATAAAGTAATTGGAGAATTTACAAAGTGCACGATACGGTAAATTTTGACGGATACGCATCAAATTCGTCGCGCACACGCGACCAATTTGAATTCTATCAAAGCCCACACGACCACGAAGCCGTTACGCAGCTTTCGATGCCTTCGGTTCGTGACCACGTCGCCCGGATTGGCGGAACGCATATCGTATCGGGGAGATTTTGTGATTTTCTAATATGTGAAAACGGGATTTTTTCTAAACTTTAGAATCAAATAACTTCTAATATACTCAATGAAATCAGGTTCTATAAAAAGGTTTTTACTGCCGTATATGTTGTCAATAAGTCTCTTCAAATAGATTTTCTAATACGGTACGGGATCAATCAGAATCAATCTCTGAACGTGGACGGTTGGACTGAATTACCGTTCTGTTTTGGGCTGGTTTTACGTCGACTTTGATTCGAATTCTCGATCTACTAATGGCAGTTACTTACGAACTAAATGAATAAGTTTGAAGAGGGTTAGATTGGGTTTATACCTGTGTGATCGTTTCGAGAAACGATCAACTGTGGAGGAAGATCAGCCACGGCGAAGTGGGGTCTGCCACTGCTGTTGCTGTCATTGTTCTGATGTCTCATCGCGTGTTGTTCAGCCGCGCCTGGCCAGCCGGCCGTCCTACGGTGGCTCCAGGCGGCGCACGCGTGACTGGGGAGGTCGCGCGGAGGCTGCGGTGGTGGTGGCGACGTTAGGATTAGGGTTTAGGCATTTACGAACTCCTCTCCCGTTCTCTCTGCGTATTGTAGGTCCTAAAAAATCAAGTTGCACACATCAACAAAGTCAGAAAATCAAGAAATATAACTTTTAGATGAACTGCACAGACATCAGTTTGCGCATCCTTCAGATTGCGCAAGCTAGATTGCGCACACTCCCAAGCGCGCAGGCTGACGTGGCAAATCATCATCATTACCTGACACAAATCAAATCTTCTGACAGCTGATAGCGTGGAGAACGAGGCGACCGTTCGTTTAATCGTGCAGCACGACGCTCGAGGACAGCTGGCAGCGCAATCCATGTTGGCGCAATCTATGTTGGCGCAATCCATTTTCTGCGCAGTCTAAGTCTGCACAATCCAAGACCAGCGCAATTCAGTGTGCGCGTTCTATCAACACAAATGACAAAATACACGTGGCATTCATGCCATCAATTGCTCATTTCGTGACAACTGTCTATACACGATCATGCGCATGTCAATCAAATGATGCCATGTGTCCAAGATAGTTGGCCCATGATCCAGCAACTGCCTGCGCAGTCCATTGTTGCGCAATCCAATTGCTGCGTAATCCATCATGCGCAGTCCAGAATAATTAAAAGTTAGTTATTTCTCAGAACTCTATAAATAGAGTTTCAAGTCTCCATTCAAGGGGGATTAATAATCAGAGATCAGAGATCAGATTATAGAGAGATCAGACTTCAAAGTTTAGAGAATTCAGGGGTTCTTGCCCAGGTGCTGCTGCATTCTTCCGAGGCTTTTGCCTTCAACTTCTGAGACTTTTTGCCTTCAATTCCAGAGTCGTCTTCAACTTCTGAGGCTTTTTGCCTTCAATTCCAGAGTTGTCTTCAACTTCAGAGGCTTCGTCTTTAGAGTTCACATCGTCCAAGGGATAAAGCAATCGTCATCTATATTGGATTCCTAAAGTTGTACTATTCCCAGAATTCAAATTGTAATCTTTTACAAAGTTTGTATCAATAAAGTTCTTCAACTTTTGTTTTTACAAACAAAATGGCGACTCTGCTGGGGAATACTTTCTCCTCTGACGAGGAAGTGACAACTCAATGTGACGTAGCGTCTATCGGAAAGACGCAGAAGGCACTGGTTGTGAAGATCAACCAGACAGCCTACGAGTCTATGATCAATTTCAAGACCACTCCTCGTACTGCAACCACTGCTGCCACAAGCAAAGTGCGCCCAGTGTGGGTCCCAAAGACTGCTGTGTATTCTATTTATGCTGCCAGCAAGACTTCTGCGCAGTCTGCCAGCAAGATTGCTGCGCAGTCCAAAGCTTCTGCCATCAAGCCTGCTGCATAACCTGTCTCTGTTACTGCTGCGCAATCTGCTATTGCCAGTACACAGAAGACTTTATATGCTGCTTTGGCCAAGTATAAAACTCCTATGCCCCTGGCGCAATTGGTTGCCAATATGTCTGCGCAAACCAATGCTCCAGCATCCAGAGTCCACTCTAGGTACTCTATAGCAAGAACTCCTGATGCGTAAACCACAGTTTTTGTGGCCAAAACCAGTGCACCATCCATTCATGCACAAACTGCTCCTGTGCAATCCAAGAATGACAGCCTTTTGGCTAAATCATCTTCTTCCCATAACAAGGGAAAAGGCTCTGCTCTCTTTCCCAAACACCCTGTTGCTCCTGAGCAATCTACTGGGGGTAGTCCTTTGGCTATTCCTCTTCCTCTTCAAAACAAAAGAAAATGCCCGTTGGTCTTTTCTCAAACTTCTTTGTCCCATGACTTGGAAGATAACAGAGGAAATGCTCTTTAGCTAACCCTTCTTCACAAAACAAAGGAAAAGGCCCTTTGGTCTTTTCTTAATCTTCTTCAGTTTTTACCGAGGAAGATCAATCTGAACGTGCCTCGGCACCAATCAGTACTAGAACTCTTTCAAACAAGGATTCTTCTTTCCTTTATAACAAGAGAAATTGTACTGACCAAAGAGGTATTCTTCCTACCCCGGTAGCAGAATTCCAGGACCTCCCGACTCTCAAGATTTCCCGTTCCAGACAGGGAAAACTGCTGGTGTCTCAAACAGAAACCCCTGGGGGTGAATTTGCTGATCTTAGAACTTATCTCAACAGACCCACTTCGGTAAAATGCAAACAGCCAATGCAGAAGACTAAACATCATCAAAAACAAATCTCCAGGGTTAAAAATCCCGACACTTATGCCAATGAAGTAAGTACTTCCCTGTATACTCAAGGGACTAAACATTTGAAGAATCGGAATCATGTTCCGAACATTATCAAAGAACAGATTCCTCAGAGTTTTCCTCGTCCTGTTGTTATTCCTGATCTCCGAGAACATCTTAGACAAAAGAGGGATACTATCTCGACATCTTCAGTTCAACCATTTGATCATCATTGCAACCACAAGGTCATCATCCAATGTTGTTGTCAAACAACAAAACGATCTGTCTTCGATCGTTTGACTTTTGCTAAATCTGAACCTATGTTAGAGGAAGACGAAGTCTTGTATGCTTCTGTCAACATGACTTCCCGAGACACTGGGGGTAGAAGGTGCTATAAGCATGGCAAACCTCTAAACCAAGTCAACGGTATTTAGAATTACTCCAAGAATCTTCTGAAGGAGTTTTTCGACATACCCGTTCTCGAATCCAAGATACAATCGGTCAAAGAAATCTTTCTCAAAATCCTTCAGGTTATCTTTCCACTTCTCAGTCAGGAGACGACTCTTTTTTCGACTATGATGCATACAGCGAAAGCTCTGAACAGACAGTATCTTCCACTGTACCAAGAGAAGTGATAGCTTATGTTGTCAATGAAGATCCAGATGCTTCAACTTCTTCAAATCAGGAACAGCGAATCGCTGTACTTGAAGACAAACTAAAAACCATGGCTGAAATGTTGCTAGTATGCATTCTATCATTGTGGCACAATATGCTACACCACCAACTGTACCTACTGCGAGTCCAGAGATCATAGCATCTTCAGTACCTGCCAATACTGGGTTGGGGGTAGTTTTTCCTCAAATGCCTCCTGTACAAGTACAAGTTCAAACTGCACCTAGTCAGTCAGGGGCTGGGGGTAGTGCTTATAATGCTGTTCCTCCTCCTACCACTCTAACTCAACCTGCTCCTTCTTCGTCATCTGAAGACGCCAATGAAGCCGTCAAACTCTTGCGAACCCAGTTCGAAGCTTTCAAAGAGAAAGACAACTTGCAAAGATTGGGGATCAAGCAACCCTATCTAATTGAATGGAAAGAAGTCCCGTTCCCACCAAAGTACAAGATTCCAACGATCTTTTTGTTTGACGGCAGTACTTCTCCTAGTCAGTTCATCAATCATTTTGAGGTAATGACCGTTCAACTCCAGCCAAATGACGCTCTTCTTACTAGAGTGTTTGTCGGTTGTTTAGCCGGCGTAGTATACGACTGGTACAGAAGTTTGCCCGATGGTTGTATCACTTCCTTCTCATGTCTTAAACAAATCTTCCTAGAACGGTTCTATGAAGGATTCAACGACATGCTGAGAGTTTCATCGAACGGTTCCGCCGTGAAGCCTTAAAGATGCCTCCCAGAACTCCAGCTGCTGTCACTATTGATACTTGTAAAGCAAATCTTTTGCCTATCATCAGTATGTGGACATGATCTACCCAGTTCCAAGATTGGCCTTCATTCATTGTCAATGCCAAAGCTGCGGAAGTAAGTGCCGAAAAGTTCAAACAATTGGGGGTACAGATGTCTAACCCCAATCGAGATGAACATCAAACGTCAGGAGGTGGCAACCGTCAGAACAACCGCAAAGCAAAAGAGACTTTGAACATCAATTTGAACAAAAATAAAGAATCTTTGGCTGTCAATATGGCTCCGTCTACATCCACTCCGACTCCTTCTGCACCTCCACTGAGAGAACCTCGTCCGAAAGTAGAATATTCCTTCGACGAGAATGACACTGCAAGCATCTTTGAATGTTTACTCAAAAGCAACAAGATTCAGCTCCCAGACCCAAAGAAACCTGATGAAGTCGGTAAGACAGATCATCCTAAATATTGTGTCTACCACAGGTTCATTGGACATCCTACTCGAGCATGTTATGTGCTCAAAGACAAAATTCAAGAGCTTGTCAATGCTGGTGTTGTCACTCTGCAGCAAGATGAGAAGACTGTTACTGCGAATATGGTTTCAGTCCAGTTTGGTGACTTTCCCCCGCAGATGGTACAGCACGGTGTCATTCCTATTCCCAAAGCTACTCTTGAGATTAAAAATCTTCCGCTTCCACCAAATGAAGGTCTTGTCCCCTTGTCTCTTGACAACGGCAAAATTATGTGGATCTATCCCGATCTTGCTCCAGAATTCGAAGTGCCCTCTTCTTCCAAGAAGAAAAGTCATTCTAAAGGCAAGACAAAGACTTGCAATATAGTGTCTTTTGATCCCATAGTTGACGAAGAAATTCTGCTAGGCACCAGATCAGGGAAAGCCTATTTAAAAGATCATTCTGAAGTTCAAGAGAACCCTACTTCTTCTTCTGAACCTATTCCAGTACAATCTACTTCCTCTGAAGAGATTTCTTCCACATCTTCACCAGTTGTAGTACCTATTCCTTCCAAGCCGGTGGTTGCTGACAAAGGTAAGCAACAAGTCCGCTTTGACAAACCCCTGAAGAAATCATCTCCTACAGGACTTGAAAAGCCATACAACTTTGATATATTGGCTCAACTAGCCAATACACCAGCTAGGCTATTAATCTTTGAGCTCTTGTGCCTTTCTAAAGAGACTCGAGAAACTCTAAGTGAAGCCCTGATGCAGGCTGAAACTTGCCTAACTCTTCTCAAAAAGCCAGAAGCCGAACCAGTCTCTTGTCGTCATTGTCATAGTGTCCTGGAGTTGATTCCAAACATCACTTTCACTCAAGATGATATGCTACTGGAGGATAATAGACATGATCGTCCTCTCTACTATACAGGGTATGCAGATTCGATGAAAGTCGATCGTATCCTGATAGATCCAGGGTCTGCACTTAGCATTATGCCAAAGACAATGCTAGACGCGTTGAAGATACCAGTGCATAGTCTTTCAAGCACAATCACCACTATCTTGGGATTCAACCAAGGAAGGAGTGAACCTTTGGGCAAGATCCGCTTAAAACTCCAAATAGGCAATCTTCGCACAAAGGTGACTTTCTATATCATTGATAATCATGGTTGTTCTTACAACGCTCTTCTGGGAAGACCATTCCTCCATGAACATAATGTTGTTCCATCAACTCTTCATCAATGCTTTAAATATGTTGATGACAAAGGAGAAGTTCATAAAGAAGTGCAGACCTTTATTCTTTCAAAGGCGTCGAAGATACTGAAGAAGACCAAAAAGCAGTGCCCAATGACACTCTCATCATACCTGTTAAGGGGCGCATTTCTCATCCTCAAGCTTCTAAACCACTGGCTATTCACTTGCCAGTTCAGAAAAAATCAGTTGATGGCGATCAAGATAAAAGGGACCTCACCTCTTCTGAGCCACTTGTTATTGACTTACGTCGTAACAAGGACAAAAAGCAGCTCACTTCTTCTGAGCCATTTGTTGTGGATTTAACTCACAACAAGAAAAAAAGGGAGCTCACCTCTTCTGAGCCACTTGTTATTGACCTTCGTCGTAACAAGCTTCCTCTACGTTCTTCTTCTCCCCCTCTTGTAATCAATCTGACCAAGCTTGCTAAGGCTAAAGGTCCTGTTGTAAATACATATGTACAAATTAATGAAAAAGCATCTACTTTCCAGTATACTGATGTTATTTATCATACTAAATGCTATTTGGATATGTTAGATAGCTTCAAATCATTTACAATGGGAGTTGTACAATCTCTTCAGACAGAAGTCTCATTTGAAGATCCAAATGACTCTTACCGTATTGTCCCTGCTCGAAAGAAAGACGAAAGTCCAATACTTTTTAGTAAATGACCAGAACAACAATTCAGCTATACGGATAGTAGCAAGCTTAACGATACAGGACACCTACAACTCCGTCGTTATAGCCAACAATCAAAAGACATCATCCGTAAGATGGGTTATGACTTTAAAAATGGCCTCAACTACGGTAAGGGTAGACGAACTCCCATTCGTACAGCTGTTCCAAAAGGAAAATCTGATATATACTATAGCAATACCAAAAGAGGTCTCGGATATGCTTTACCTCCGATGTTATCCCCAGCAGTTTTTGACTCTGATAGCGAAGAACGTTCTAATTCTTCCGATTCCAGATCATGGGATTCTGATACTAGCATCGGTGAAGTCCATCGTGTGAATCGTGTGATCGTATCTTCTAATATGGTCTCCGCTGAACTTCCGAAAGGCTACGATGAGGACGTTGAAGAGAATCCTAAAACAAATCCTTAGGCTCAACAGATGGATAATTAAGAGGTACTCCGATTTGAACAAAGAGAATCTCCTACTGAAGATCAATTACTTCAAGTTGATGTAGGAGAAAGCGAGTCACCTCGTCCAATCTTTATTAGCAAGAATCTTCCAGAAGCAGATAGCAAGAATTGATTCTTCTTATTAAAGAATATATTGACGTCTTTGCTTAGAGTTATGAAGACATGCCAGGTTTAGATCCTAAAATTGCTACTCACAAACTGAACATTTTGCCTAATGCTAAACCAGTCAAACAACAGCAACGGTATTCAAGCCTGAAATGATGGACACAATCGATGATGAAGTCAAGAAGCTTATTACTTGTGGCTTTATTCGAGAAGAACAACATCCTGATTGGGTAGCCAACGTTGTTCCAGTCCTGAAGAAAACCGGCAAAGTCCGAGTCTGTATTAATTTTTGGGACCTTAATGAAGCATGTCCGAAATATGAATTTCCTCTCCCTATCACGGATGTTATGATTGACAATACTTGTGGGTTCGAGCGAATATCTTTTATGGATGGATTCTCTGGATACAATCAGATTAAGATGAATCCCGAAGATAAAAAACACACATCTTTTCGTACTCCTCGGGGAGTCTATTGCTACACAGTGATGCCATTTGGTCTCAAGAATGCTGGTGCAACTTACCAACGGGCTATGAGTACCATTTTCAGATAACATCTTCGTAAAATAGTCGAATGTTATGTTGATGATATTGCTGTTAAAAGTCGTCTGAAGGAAGATCATATCCAAGATTTGAGCACTATCTTCAATCTCATGCGCCAACATCAGCTCAAGATGAATCCCACCAAGTCATTCTTGGGTGTCTCTAGTGGTAAGTTTCTCGGCTTCGTTATTACCTCTAAAGGTATACACGTGGATCCCGAGAAGATCAAAGCCATTCAAGAGATGCGTCCTCCACGCAACCTAAAAGAGCTACGAGGATTCTAAGGTCGACTTGCGTACATCAGGAGATTCATTTCGAACTTGTCTGGACGCTGTAGACCATTCACTCAACTAATGAAGAAGGGTATATCTTTTATTTGGACTGAAGAATGTCAACAAGCATTCGACGACATCAAACGATATCTCATGAATCCACCAGTTTTGGTGCCACCAATCTCAGGCATTCCATTCTTAATGTACGTCCGTGCTATGGACCATTCGTTGGGTGCTCTATTTGCCCAAAAGAATAAAGAAGGTCATGAACAAGCCATATACTATCTCAGTCGTACTATGATTGGTGCTGAACACCGTTATAGTCCGGTTGAAAAAGAATGTCTAGCCCTTATGTTCGCTGTTTAAAAGACAAGGCATTATATCATTGGTCAAACCATTCCTGTTATATCCCGAGTCAATCCTCTTCTGGTACTGATGAAGAAGCCTAGCACACTTAACTCTCGGCTTGCTACATGGGCTATTCTTTTAGCCCAATATGACATGGTGTATGTTCCTCAAAAGTCTGTCAAAGGTCAAGCACTGGCGGATTTCTTGGCGGCTCATCCTGTACCAGAAACATCCAAGCTTTACGATAAAATTCCAGACGAGACGTTGGAAGTCAACCTGATCTCTGAAGAATTTCCAACTTGGCGTCTATTCTTTGACGGAGCATCCAGAATCAGACCCAATGGTGCTATTGTAGCAGGAGTTGGAGTTGCTCTCGTTTCTCCAGACGGATCAACTATCCAAAGAGCTTACTCTCTAGATGAATCATGTTCCAATAATGTAGCAGAGTACAATGCTCTACTTATCGGTCTTCAATTAGCCAAGCAATTGAACATTGAATATCTCGAAGTTTACGGTGACTCTAAGCTGGTTGTCAACCAGGTTAGAGGAACCTATGAAGTTCGCCATCAAGACCTAGTGCCTTATCATGAAGCAACAATCAACATGGCTACATCATTCAAAGCTTTCTTCCTCGACTATGTTCGTCGAGCTTGCAATACTGAAGCAGATGCCTTAGCCAATCTTGCAGCAGTCTTAGCCGTTCCTGTCAGAAGACAACAAGTGGTGGTTATCTCTAATCGAGAATTGTTTTATGTCGAAAACAATCGTAACATTGAGTTCAGTAATTTTGCTGAAATCAATGTTATCAATGAAGATTGGAGAACTCCTTTTATCGACTTTGTGGTTCACGACATACTCCCCGAAGATCCTAAGGAGGCTACAAGTATTCGACGACGATCTTTACGGTTTTATTACAATCAAACCACCAAGACTCTCTATCGGCGGACTTATGACGGTCTCCTTCTACGCTGTTTAGCTGGTGAGGAAGCAAAACAGGTGTTACATGAAGCTCACGACGGTGTCTGCGGAGCACATCAACCCGGTCCTAAACTACAGGATTGCATCCGAAGAATGGGTTACTACTGGCCCTCTATGGTATCAGATGCTATCGAATATGCAAGGAAATATCGAGCCTGTCAAATCCATACAGATTTCATTCATCAACCCTCAGAATTTCTACATCTGACAGCCGCTTCCTGGCCTTTCGAAGCTTAGGGCATGGATGTCATAGGTCCTATTAATCCTCCTTCTTCTAGAGAACATCGGTTCATTTTAGCAATAACAGACTACTTCTCTAAGTGGGCTGAAGCTATACCCTTGGCTGAAGTCAAGACCAGTAGTGTCATCAACTTCGTCAAACACCATGTCATTTATCGATTTGGTGTCCCTCGACGAATTATCCATGACAATGGACCGCAATTTATCAGCCAGAAATTCACCAGATTCTGTGATGATCACCGGATTGACAACGTCGCCTCGACTGCCTACAATCCTGCCGCTAATGGTTTAGCTGAAGCCTTTAACAAAACTATTATCAAGCTTCTCAAAAAGTTTGTATCCACTAACAAACGGAATTGGAGCGAAAAGCTTGGCGAGTGTCTATGGGCCTACCGAACTACGGTCCGCAACCCTACAGGTTTTACACCTTTGGTATATGGCTGTGAAGCTGTTCTTCCTCTGGAACTTCAAATTCCTTCTTTAAGGATTGTCATTGCTAACGAGCTCACTACAGAGAACAATGATCTTCTTCGGCTTCAAGAATTGGAGGCACTTGATGAGAAGCGGTTAATGGCTCAACAACATATTGAGTTATACCAAGCTCGTATTTCTAAGACTTTCAACCGTAAAGTTAAGATCAGAGTCTTTCAGCAAGGAGAACTTGTTCTAACAATCAGACGTCCTATGACTATGACTCATATGAGCAAGGCAAAATTCGATGCAAAATGGGAAGGTCCCTACGTTGTAAGCAAAGTCTTCTCAAATGGAGCTTATCAACTCTCATAACTGGATGGACGAATTGCAATGATGCCTATCAATGGCAAGTTCCTTAAAAAGTACTATGTATAAATGTAAATACTTGTAAATCATCAGATAAGTTCATGTTCATAAATAAAATTTTATTTTATCATGAATGATAGTACATGATATTAAGGAAGGTCACTATCATCCTTCTCTACATTTGGACGCGGACCACTGCCGTCCTTTTCAAAAACACGGTCAGCAAAAGAACCGAGAACCTCCTTGCTGGAACCCACTAGGAACTTATAAGCGGCTATCCTCATGGCTTCCTCTTCTTTGGACTTTCCTGGTTCAAGCAGAAAGTCCAGGATGTCTCGCGGTAGCTTGGGTGCAGACGAACCTTCGTCTGCTTCTGCCTCCTTTGACTGAACTGGATCGACAGGACATTCTTCAGTGCCCTTCTCAACCTTCGGGGCAACTTCAGCCTTCTTGGATGCGTCTCCAGATGACATTTTTATGTTGAAAAGTGAAAGTACTCATTCCTATCAGATTTCTGTTCTATTTATATGCAGAGATTTCTCAAACAACGAAATGACACATTCACCCGACGGTTCATCCGTTCATTCAATTCACTTGACGGTTCATCCGTTCATTATCACCCGACGGTTCGTCCGTTCATTATCATCCGATGGTTCACCCGTTCATTTATTATCACTTGATGGTTCATCCGTTCGTTATTTTCCATTTTTGACGGTTTGTCCGTTCATTCCATCATTTGACGGTTTTCCCGTTCATCTCACATCCATATAAGCAATTTATCGTTTCGATTAAGTTGTCAATTGAGATAATAATATTCAGTATATTCTGCCACGTCCATATTACCTCTGAGCAGATATAATGAATATAATTATTTTCCTACAAAATTTAGAAATATATCATGTCTTGTACCTCTGAATATATTTTCTATCTCTATTATTTATATCTGAACAAGATATACAACAAATAGTGGAGCCACAGCAAAAATGTCTTTTATTAATCAGAATATGAGACATTATAAAAACACATGTACTTCAAAAGACATAAAGATACAAAATGTTCTACTAAGATGGAGGTATTATCAGATTATCAATCTGCTGCTTTAGAGTCTGCAGCCGTTCTTCACGAGTAGACATCACCCTCCTTCTGGCTTCTTCCATCCCGGTTTCTTCATTGAAAGCAGGCATGGTCACCATTCGGCGAGTAATCTCAGCATTATGAGCTTCCACGTACTCATCCCTCTCATGAATCAGAGCATTAAATTGTTGAGTTGCAAGTTGATGATCAGCAACTTCATCTTCTAACTCCTTCTGAAGACGAGCAATCTCTGCCCTTAGCTCAGCAGCTCTCTTTTCTTTTCTATTAGCCATCAAGGTTACTGATTCCAGCTTGGAGTTATATTCAGCAGGTTCGCAGAGAAAGCTTCCAAAAGGTTCTGGAGATTAACCCTTTCAATATCAGCTGCTTGAGCCAGTTGTTCGAATTCTGCCTGCACTAGAGACTCCACATCTCCTTGGTTGAGCTCTCTATAGCTTTTGATGGAAATCTCTAACTCATTCAAAATATGTTCCAGGAGAATGGCTTGAGCCTCGTCACCTTGTTCCCGGATAGCCCTTACTAAGAGAGAGGTTGGACCTCTAACCATAAAAAAATCAGTACCCTCTTTTTCCATCATTCTTTTTACTAGAGGTCCCAAAGATTCAAAAAAGTATCTGGTAAAAGATTGAATCACAAGATTATTCGTTGCTATAGCACCAGGAGTTGCAGCTACTCCTGTTGATGACGAGGCCGCAGGATGTTCAATCTCTCGCGTCTGAACAGCGGGCTCTTTGAACAAAGGAGCCAAAGTAGAGCTAGTTGCCCCTCCTGGTTGTTCTTCTGCAAAAAGTAAAAATTGTCATTTTACCTGTTGTTTGCTATTGTCCAAAAGATGTAAATTATCTTACCATGGTTGAATCCAACAATGAGCCTATCATCTACTGGAATAGACTCTAGCCGAGCAGAAGTAGCTTCAGCCATAACAGCTTGACTACTGCCCGCTTCAGAACCACAGGATAAATGATGACTGCTACTAACAACTACCGTCGTTATAGGCACTATGTCCGTGCACGTCGGAGGTGCTAGAGGAGTCTCAAGATCTGCAAGAAATACAAATAAAGACGTTAGCTATCAATTTATTTAAGAGGAGATTGCTAATTTCATTTTATACCTTGAGGATCAGTGGCGGGAGTTTCTTCCGGAACTTCTTCATCTGCTGCTTTTTCTGGAGATACTTCTACCTCAACATCCTTTTCAGGGTTTAAGGTATCAGCAGCATTTTCTGGAACCTCAACATCCTCTTCAGGATTTAAGGTATCATTGACAGCATTAGGAGATGTATGCACTTCATCATCTCTTTCAAGATCTTGCATATATTCATCAATATTCTCAGACGAAGAGCTCTCCTCATCTTCATCTTCTTCTGGTACATTTCCACTGGTAGTTGCAACTTGGTCACAATAGTCCTCCAGCGGGCTGTAGCTGCAATCTTCTAGAGCCGCAATCACTTCGCAATCTTCCTCTTCGCGGAGGGTTCTAGGAGTAGGCGAAAGTTGAGTCGTCTCCGCAGCAGGTAGAATAGAGTGTACAACATTTTGCTCCTCCTCCACTTCCTCCATAATACTTCCTCTGGGCTCTTCGGCCTCAGTTCTCGGATCAAGATCTTTCCTCTGCTCGATCTCGTCTCTATGTTCTGGACTAGGAGTTTTATTCCTAGGTTCTGAAATAGGAGTGGGAGATGGCAAGGTTAATCCAGCCGCAGCATCCATTACTATTGAAGACGGGGATCAATTTCTTCTTTGGGCCAGCTTCTTTCTTTTCAGAGGCCTCTCAGGGCTCTCTATATTTATAGTCTCGACTTGTCTTTGGATAGAGGTCGGTGTGGTAGCCTCTTCTTGCTGAATTGTCTCGGCTAGATGCCGAGATTGAGATCTAGTTGTAATCTTTTCAGAAGAATGATCTAAGATCAATTTCTTCTTTGCTGCTGGAGCGGGAGGTTCCTCTCTTCTCCTCCTTTTGGCTGGAGATTTGCCCACCTTCAAAGAGACACATAGTGGCGCGCTAACTTCTTGAGGGAACATAACATCCCTTGAAGCTTCCAAAGGTGCATCTTCTGGCTCATGTACTTTATCATTTCCTATGAGCGACATGACGACTCCTCCCCTCTTCAATCTTTTTGAAGACGCGAAGCTATCCGTGAGGTTGAAATTCTCAGCAAAGGTGTTCAAAGATGTATAGAATACTGAGTATGTAAATAGCATCCGAGGGCCATGATTGCTGTTTACAGGCATCGAGAACGTCGATTTCGTATCTCGAGCATTATAATAAGCCCATGCTCGGGCCCCATCTATCAAATAACCCTTTCCCTGAAGACATGTGATAGCATTCCCCACATGGAATTGGTCGTACCCGAACTGCCGGGCAAATCGACTGGGGAGATATGGCTCTAAATAACATTCATCTTCAAACCGGTACACCAAATGGGACGGTCGAATTGTTTTCAACCACTCAAAAGCTGCACGGCTCAGAGGATGCATCTGCGAGTCAATTATATTTGTCCGCATTTGTTCGTAACCAGCAGGAGGATGGGTGCAATAAAAATTCCATCCTTTGCTCAGGTTTAGAGCATATCTACAATCTCTCAGAGCAGTATATTTCCACTTACCATGAGAGTATCTCCGTAAAAAGCTACCGTCGACCGGTCCCATGGCGGGGTTCATCAAAGTGGGATGGTGAAGTAGCAACCATCCAAATAGATATGTATACGGTAATTCCAACCGAGAAAATTCTTTTTCACCCTTGGATTTCAGCATCAGATCGACGTACAGACGAAGACCAGCATTCAGTTTACAAGTCATCGCTGACAAAAGATCCATCTTATAGCCGAAGACTAATCTAACGGCAGCAAAAAGAACACCACGATGGAAGCGGTCTACAATACTGGATCCCGGGACTACAAACCGACGGAGCCAATGTGTCAGAAACCCTGCTAATTGGGCTTCTTTTGACATCGGTCTATATCCTACTCTCAAATAACTTTCGAGAGTATCTCCTGTCTTCAAAGGAGGACATTGATAATCATCCTTCATCTCTTTATCAAAATCGCCACTTTCTTCCATCAACTTTATCACTTCTGTGTTGCTCAATGGCTTAAAGAAGTCAGGATAGCATCTATCATGTTCCTTGGTCTTCGGTTCTTGAATGTGGTTAAGGAACAGATAAGGTAGCCATTTCGAGGAATAGCAAGTGTTTGATATAGCACTTTTATAGAATAGAGAACAAATTTTATAATGACATAGCAGTTCCTCGAAGACTGCTACCATTTCTGCATTCTCTCTCCGGAGACTGTCCAACTCATCATTGGTTGGGACAAATTCTTCGTATGGGGCATCTCCCATTGGTAGATAAGAGAGGTACCGCATCTCATGAAGTGCAAACCCGATTTCTCCGCCAGGAGTCATGAAGGTCCTTGTTCTGTAATTGTACCTCTCTGCTAGAGCCAAGAACAAGTGCGGGTTCAGAGCAAAACCATAGACAGTGGCATGCACTGCTTGGTACAAGTTGATTTGCTGCAGTTCGCTTTCAAACTTGGTCAGAATCCAATTTGCTATGCAGCTCCATCTTTTAAAATCTGGATTCACCAATCCAGTTAGTCTGATGTCTTGCTCAGGATATCTTCCTTCAACCTTCGCAAACTCATTTGTGAAAATTGGGGTTCTGACGGGCATTAATAAGGAAGAATTCTCCGGCGGAATACAACCGGGTTTCAGACCTCTCAACAAGACACTGTATCGTTCTGAGGAACTGTAGAACATATCCTTCTTGCTCGGCCCTTTATTCACAAAAATTCTTCCTGGACGGGCATCTTGGAACGATGTAAGGTTCTATTCCATCTTCCTCGGATAGCTAGCATGAGCATACCGGAATAATGGGAGGCAGCGTGGAATATTTGGTATCGAGAATGATCTATCCGTCTGATGGACAATCATTTCTTCCATCCTTGGACTCGGTTGAGAACTTTTCTCAAAAGCTTCACCGAATAGGAATAATGGTTTCTTATGTATATCAGCATCTGCTGATTCTAGAAGTTGTCCGTTCATCAAACATTGCAGTGTCTCATTATCTTGGGATATCAAAATGGCCTGACGGAAGGTCGGCAGATCATATTGAGGATAGTGCACATGTGACAAGTCCTCTTTATATTCTGATTCTGAAAGGGTCCCTACAAAGTTCTCATATTCTGGGTCTTCTCTAGTATTAACTGCATCAGACAGAGAAAATAATTTTTTTTTTCAGTATAAGTCAAAGTCAAAGATTCAGTTTGCGCAAATATTAGATTGTACAAAATCAAATTGCGCAATATCAGATTGCGCATATAATCAGATTGCGCAAACAAATAGACATCAATTTGCGCCGACAGTCTCGCGCAAATCAGCAAGTTGCGCTGACTTTTGTCAGCGCAGTTCAACCGATTGCGCAGAGGGTCGTCCTTCATAAAAATGAAGAATGGACTGATTTGTGCAACCAGAACCCTAAAAAGGGTGGCACAGTATGATCCTATCTCTAAAAAGAGATGGATTCTGAAAGGAACAGTGAAATCAAAACTCTAAAAAAAGTTTTTGATTATGTCATCTACCTATCATTGCTGGATGAGCAGTTTCGTGGCGGGAAGCTCGTCGCGCAACCCTAGTCGATGATTCGGCGGGGGCCTTGCCCTTAGCAGTGGCAGAGGATCGTCGGGGAGCCATTGAGATCGTCGGAGAAGAAAGAAAGAAAGAGCTCAGAAAGTTTTCTCTCAAGTGCACGAAGAAAGCATGTAAAGAACACTTCGAAAGAATTGAAGAACTATTTATAGTTTTTCAAATCGAAATGGTCGCCTTAGATTGCACCTAAAAATGGGGCTAAACCCTCAGATTGCGCAAATAGCTCATTACATGCGCAAATTGATTTCAAATTCAAAATTCAAAGTATTTCAAAATTTTGAATAAATTCAACTTTCGAAAACTTTGAAGGGGGTCTTGTAGGTCCTAAAAAATCAAGTTGCACACATCAACAAAGTCAGAAAATCAAGAAATACAACTTTTAGATGAACTGCGCAGACATCAGTTTGTGCATCCTTCAGATTGCGTAAGCTAGATTGCGCACACTTCCAAGCGCGCAGGCTGACGTGGCAAATCATCATCATTACCTGACACAAATCAAATCTTCTGACAGCTGACATCGCGAAGAACGAGGCGACCGTTCATTTAATCGTACAGCACGGCGCTCGAGGACAGCTGGCAGCGCAATCCATGTTGGTGCAATCTATGTTGGCACAATCCATTTCCTGCGCAGTCTAAGTCTGCGCAATCCAAGACCAGCGCAATTCAGTGTGCGCGTTCTATCAACACAAATGACAAAATACACATGGCATTTATGCCATCAATTGCTCATTTCGTGGCAACTGTCTATGCACGATCATACGCATGTCAATCAAATGATGCCATGTGTCCAAGATAGTTGGCCCATGTGTCACGCCCCAGAACCAGAATACTGGAGAGCGAGGGCAGACATAGCCAGCTACGTATAACGGAATGGAATCCACACCGCTATACGGTCACGGCTGTCTAGATATGTGAGGGTTTCACTACAATCCATCAGTCTCTTAAGGTCATAAAATAGCCTATTATCTCAATCTCAACCAACTAATAATAATCACAAGATATCAGATCACCAAATATACAATTGTAAGGCGTCCCAAACATTACATATCCAGATGATCATGAAGCTAGTCGTACAAAATGTAAGGACTAGCAAGAGTTTAAGTCATACATGATCAACCTCGAGTTGCCAATCATGCTTACAGTCCGTAGGCAGACAGTAAATAAAGTTGCAAACGAGCTAACACTTGCTCGGCGGCTAAACGCCTCAAAAGAATAATTTTACAATAGAGTGGGAGAGCAAAAATAAACCCACTCGTTGCCCTGGTTACGCCTGGTGACCACCATCGGGCTGGAAGACAGATAGATCCCTTGCTGCTGCTCCGGTATCTGGCCATACAAAACCAGCTGGGTCAACCCCAGAAAGAGCAAGTGCCACAAAGGAGGCTTCACTTAAGAACTAAAACCAGCAATTAGCACAAGAGTATAATTACATAATAAAAGGCAGTAGTTAAGAAAAAGCATGATGGGTAATTATAAAAGACAATCTTGTATAGAATCACTAAAAGACAGGACATATGGAAAGAAAGCATGACAGGATGATATACGATGAGATAACCATGGGACTATTCAGATAGCCAGGTTACAACCCGTAAACCAAACAAGGACCGGGGTTGTAATCCTTCGTCTGAACGGAACTTGGTTTCTCTCACCATTTATCGCCAAGATAAATATAAGAAATCAGGTCAGGTAACATTCTGGAGTGACAATCATTATAGTGACAATCTGGAGTGACAATCATTCAATCATTCTGGTACAATCTTACAATTAATCAATTCAAGACAATACTATACTGGACTAGACTCCATCCAAGCAATCACGGCCAATCATTGCCTACGGCTTTCTACATTAACTAACTAGGGTTATCACAATCCTAGTTACTAGCAAGATGCAATGAGATGCTCCAAGTAGTCACAGGCCCTGCAGCTATCCAGGTTATCCAGGCAATCATTATAGTGACAATTTAGAGAGTACAATGCATTAGAGTGACAATAGAGTTCAATTATTTAAGTGACAATCAAGAGTGCCCCACATAACAGTGGGCTGGAAATGTGCCCTACTCGTCGGCAGGCTACAAGTCCAAACATTTGCGGCCGGGAAAACGGGATCGCCTGTAACTGGGGAACATCTCTTCATGACTAGTGAATTATACTAATTATTAACCTGAGTCTATTTCAGTAGGTACTCATGACCGTGGTACTCAGGAGTTCCCTCCTAGACATGATACAAGACAGGACTGGATTATTTGTACAAGCACAATCGCCCACGGTGTCAGGATCAATTATACAGGTCATGTCATGTCAGGTAGCCGTCGCAACAGCTATTCGAGAAATCATGTCAGGTTATCATGTCAGGTGTACTTTGTCAGGAGTGCGCCACGATGGGCCACTATCAGGTCATGCCAGGTTATCATGTCAGGAGTGCACCACTACGGGTCACTATCACGTCGTGTTCAATTATCAATTCCAAACATACAAATGAATTCATGATTTTCAAGTTCAGGACAAAAGGCGTAAGGATATAAAATGGACGTAAAATATCTAATAGAGGTAAAGCGTACTCATGTTGTACTGAAGTTACAAGATACATGATAATAATAAAAGAACAATAGTAACAATAGTAGCAATAATAATGTAACAGGGCACGACAGGGAAGTCCATGCAGCTGGGTCCAGGCAGAATTCTATGCGGCTGAGACAACAGGGTCTTATGCGGCCAGGGATAACAATTCTTATGCGGCTGGGAATAACTTTCCATGCGGCTCAACTGATATGGGTTCATGCGGTCAGGTTGGACGAAATCCCATGCGGCCTAATTTAGATGAGTCACATGCGGCTCGGGAGAATTGAGCTCCATGCGGCTCAGAGAATTAGTCATATGCGGCTGAGGCAAATTAAGTCTCATGCGGCCAAGGGAGAATGTTCCCATGCGGCTGGACAGGGCAGGGTCTTATACGGCTCAGTCTGAGCAAGGCTATGCGGCTCGATCCAAGTCAAGTCCCATGCGGCCAGGGGATATGGAATCCTATGCGGCTGCCAAAGGCAGAATTCTATGCGGCTCAACTATCCAGATATGCGGCTGGCGGGAAACCGAATCCATGCGGCTCAAGATGAATACTTGGCGCATGAACTTGTCATGCGGTCAAGTGCTGCCATGCGGCTCAGAACTGTGCTTCTTCTCCAAATTTTCGAGAAGAAGCACACCAAGAAACCATGGCTGCCATGATGCATAAAACCCTCATCCGGAGTCCAAATCCGGACTTCCTTAGGTCAAAATGGGGTAGAACGAGATACTCTACAACATGGAACCAACAAAACTTGAAAGTAACAATGTTAAATAGATCAAAACCCAGAAAATCCGAAATTAAAATAAACTTAGATCTACAAGAATCTAGCCATGGAAACGAAAAATGTCAAGTACTAAAGTGCTTTAGAATGCAGTAAGGAAGAGAATGAAGCAATAAAATTAGAGTTCCTCCATGAAGCAAGCTGCACTTGCCTAGCTCTCTCTCTCTCTCTCTCCCTCTCACTCACAGGTTGGTGAGAAATTTAATGGTGAAGGAAGATGATGATGAATGAAGAGAGAGAAATGAGAGAGTGCATTAATAAAGGGGTTGGTGGTGGTAGGTAGGAGGTTCACCCCTTGGTTCATGATGAACCAAGAGCAATCCCAGACCGAACCAACCAACCCAAATCAGGAATAAACCAAGCCAAGAAGGAAATCATGCAATACAAGAATAAAATACGTACACGTATTCTAAGAATACATAATACGAACCACAGGCATTACAACTCTACCCACTTTAAAAGAATTCCGTCCTCGGAATTTAATCAAGAGGCTAGAGGAGCAATGACAAGCTACATTAATCACATGCAAGCTATAACTAGGCAGACAATCACTCATTCAAGCAAAGAATCGAAGGCATGAGGCATAAGAAGACATTATACTTCACAAGTCAAACAAGTCGGGATAACGTGATCGGATATCATCCTCACACTCCCACGTTTGACTCTCCCAAGGAGCGATGAACTCAAGCAACATGAACTAAACTGACAGTCTTGCGCTTGAGGTCTCTCCCCTTGGTCAAACAGGGACACGGGCCTTTCCTCATACGAAAAGGTTAAGGCTATTGGTACCAACCTTTTCGAATGATCTAGGACATGGCTCGGATTCGGGATGTACCGTTGTAATTAGGATACATGAAATACGTCATGCACCCCGCATAATGATGGTAGAAAAGCAAGATGAGAGGACACATATACCTCTCGGTCGATTCTGAACCTGAACCTGGGCTAGGGCAAACTGCCGCGGGTTCTGTTGCTGGAAAGTCTGGGCCTGAGTCGGCAAGGGCCTCGGGAACGGGAACTGCTGTTGCTGATGAACTGGAGCTGGTACTGGTGCTGGTGCTGGTGCTGGTCCCCTAATCGAGGGACTAGTCTGGGCCGATGACGAACTGGCCCTATTCGGACAGGACCCTATCTTGTGGTCCGGTGCTCCACAAGCCAAGCACAATCCCTGTGCTCTGCGACACTCTGAAACAACGTGCCCTGGCTTCCCACAATGAGTGCAGCCCATTGCGGAAGACTGCTTCGGCTTCTGTTGCTGAGGGGACTGTTTTCCATAAATAAATTTACTTTATTTATTTTGTATCTGAGAAAATTACAACTGTAGGAATCTAATCTAGAAGACGATTACTTTATCCCTTGGACGATGCGATGAAGAAGACTCGAACTTTGAAGAACTTGGACAGCAACTAGGCAATCTCTCTGTTCTCTCTGAAATTGACTGTATGTTTGATGAAGATGAAGAAACTCTCTTTTATAGAGTTCAGGATAACTGTCCTTAAGCATACGCTCAGGTAGTTACTTGACGTGTGCATAACTGCAGGGACGTGTGGCAAATTCTGATGGAGACACATTAGCGTGCGGTTAAAAGTAGTGGAGGATATTCAGGAGAGATTGATGGCATGAATGCCACGTTGCATAACTTCTGAAGAAGTGGATAACTGAGTACAGGACACGTGAGAACGTGTGTTAACTGCTCGTTGAAAAACCATTCTGGACATAACTGCTGTGATACGCTGCCTTAGAAGAAGAGTCATACGCTAGCTTTGAAGGCACATGTCTTGCATACGCTTACTTGGACAGCATAGAACCATATAAAGCTGATACGCTCACATTATTGACAGGGAGTCGTATGGAAACTATACGCTCACTTGTCAAGGAGTCGTATAGAATCCATACGCTCACTTAGTTGGAAGAAGTCGTATGAGATCCATACTCTCACTTAGTTGGAAGAAGTCGTATGGGATCCATACGCTCACTTAGTTTGAAGAAGTCGTATGAGATCCATACGCTCACTTAGTTGGAAGAAGTCGTATGAGATCCATACGCTCACTTAGTATAAGAAATAAGTAGACACGTGGCATGTTTGAATAAGTAGACACGTGGCCATCATCAATCTTCTTTGATACGCCATATCTTCCAATAACTGACAAAATCTTCTCGAGCGTCGTGACTGCGGATATGATGGCTGACAGACTGTCAAAACTGCCAGTAATGATGGCTTTTACGTTTATGAGAAATGCTGAGCTGTCCTCGTAAAAGACAAAACCGACTCTTCGAAAATATATACGACGGCTAGTCTCCATTGGCCAGCTGTCTTTGCACGAAAGACGAAGTGTCAGATTCATCCTTTATTAAATATATGCTGTGCTGTTATCTCAGAAAATAATAAAATATTCACTGAGCGTACGGCCTTTGGATGAGCGTATGGCCTTGACTGAGCGTGTGGCCTTGAGCGTATGACTTGGACTGAGCGTATGGCTTTGAGCGTATGACTTGGACTGAGCGTATGTCAGCGTGTCATAATTTTCACACCCTACAAGACCCCCTTCAAAGTTTTCGAACTTTATGAATTTCAAAAGTTCGAAATTACTTTGAACTTTAAAGTGAGAATAAGTCCTGACACGCTGGCATGAGTTTGTTATCTTCCTCAATATCAGTGCAAATCTTTAGGGATTTTGTTTTAAGAATATCCGTCGTTTGAACTACTTTCTTTCTTCTATAAATAGGTCTTCCAAGACCTATTTTATTTCTTTACCAGAGCTTTTGCCTTCGAGAGAGAAAAGAGCTTTCAGAAACTCAAGATCTTTCTTCTTCTTCTTCGTCTTCAACTCCATCTCCATTAATGGCACCCAAGATTGATGCTGCTGCAAAAGGAAAGGGGAAAGC
The DNA here is from genome assembly GCA_029216955.1 of Iris pallida. Lineage (NCBI taxonomy): Eukaryota > Viridiplantae > Streptophyta > Magnoliopsida > Asparagales > Iridaceae > Iris > Iris pallida. Next base: position 30,794,059 of record JANAVB010001800.1, read on the forward strand.
CCCTGAAGAGTCATCTCATCCTGCCGTCGACACTGCCACTACCAAGAAGACGGCCAGTCAGCGTGTTTTACGCAGTGAACGACCATTGAAACCTCTTTATGGTGAGGACGAAGATGATGAACAAATAACTATTTCCTTTTTAGGGCTCTGGTTAGAACAAAACTCAGAAAACGTATCCCTCTTTAGGGTCAATACGCCAGCAAACACGCTTCCCTCTTTAGGGTTTTAGCCGTATTCCATGTTTTTCGTTTTTACGAAAAATATGTTTGGAGCGTATATCTATAAGATACGCGTATTTTTGATAGAGATATCAAAATACACTATCTTTAAAAAGAATATGCTATGGCAATTTGTCCCATTGAGATACGCTAACTCCTGTGTTAGCGTAAACTTTTGATGATCATCTTGTCAACCATACGCTGATATGCTCAAACTGATCATAAACTGAACTTTAAAAACCATTCACTTAAGATAAAATCTGTTATACGCTTAAAGAAAACTAAGCGTATACTGAACCTTGAGTCAACCATACGCTTAAGGAAAAACTGATCGTATGCTGAACCTTGAATCTGCCATACGCTTAAAGAAAATTGAGCGTATGCTGAGCCTTGAGTCTGCCATACGCTTAGTAAAAACTGAGCGTAAGTTGAGCTATACGCTTAGTAAAACCGAGCGTATGTTGAGCTGTACGCTTAGTAAAAACTGAGCGTATGTTGAGCTGTACGCTTAGTAAAAACTGAGCGTATGTTGAGCTGTACGCTTAGTAAAAACTGAGCGTATGTTTAAACTTTATCATCTCTTGACATTGAAGATTTCTAATACTTTATTCTTCATTTGCAGTGGATATTCTGGCTCAGGAAGCAGAATTTGAAGGAAGTATGGGAAATAATTATAGAAGTGATTTATCACATGTTCGTTTTCCCCAATTTGACGGACCTTCCACTAGAATAGCTCTGTTGACCAATCAGAAAGATGATACTTTGCTAAACCTGATGAGTGGATTGCCGTTACAGAGTGTAGATGGTGTTGCCTATTTGAAGCCAGCATTCCTTTTTGGAGATGCTATTGACATGAATTCCCAGCCTGCTCTGGACAAAGTATCATACAGTTACTATAGGGATGGTGATGTAAATCAGCCTATGTATTTGACTGGTTTGACAAAGAGTATCAACATAGCCCATTTATTCCATTCGGGCCAGCAAAGACAAATGAAGTGGGATATTACTCCATCCCGACAAGCTAAGGCTGGGTGGATTGGATATCGTCAAGGAAGGTTCCGCAGTGGTACTGAACCACATGTCACATCTCTGCGAGGACTATTACCTGCCACCATCCCTCCTGAGGACTCGGCACTGCTGAAGCCAGTCAGAGTCCCAATTTTTGCCAACGAATTTGTTCAATTGAAGAATGCCATCTACCCAAAACAGTCAATGAGGCTGACTGGTCTAGTAAATCCAGAGAACACTAGATGGACTGCTCTAGTGAGATGGATTTTGCAGAACTTCGGTGCACAGTTGAAGGCGATAGGTTTATATGATGCTATTAAGTGTACTGCTTATGGTTTCAAACCGAACCCAGATCTGTTTTTGACATTAGCGGAGAGATATAACTATCGGACCGGCACCTTTATGACCCCAAAGGGCGAGATGGGATTCGCCCTTCATGAAATGATATATATATCTCAGCAACCAACGGCAGATTTGCCATATGAAGAATATATCCCTTTTGTTGACGAAATGAATAAGATTTCTGTAGCCAATCCACTAATTCTTTATGTATTTGAAGAATTAATGTGTCATTACAGCATCTGTAAAGCTTTTTATAAGGGACAAGGTGGAGAGGGGGACTCCAATTGTTATTCTTCGAAGTGGATGGCTTATTTGTTTCAAGGCCGCACTGACGAAGTCCAAAAGAAGAAAAAGACCGAGCAATATGTCGGTAAATTCAAGCCCTTGAGTCAAGCCGAGATTAACAGATTAATCCGGAAGACTAATCATGATGACATTGTCGTCGAAGAAGACATCGACAGCTACAAGGCCGGTGATAGGTTAGAAACCTATATTAAACAAGGTGGCCGAGAATTGTCCGTTGAAGGTCATCTGGCCGGTTTCATATCTCTTTGGCTGAGGAAATTCGTAGTTCCTGGTACCTGTTCGGCAGACAAGATGCACAGAGGCGTCGTCTTCGCAGCAGTCCGGCTAGTTTTTGGGTATAAGATGGATCTATTAACGGCAATGACCTGCCGTCTGAATGTCGGATTAAGGGCATACACAGATAGGATGTTCGAATTGGCACGGAAGAGCCTGACGTCCTTTCCTCGGGTAGAAATGCCCTTTACATACTTGTTTGGATGGCTGCTTCTTCATTTTGAATCTCTGATGAGTGCTGGGATGGCTAGGCCAGATGACACTTTCCTTGAAAGGTACAAGCACATACCGAAATGGAGATATGATACTTTAACCGATTGCAGAACCATCTTGAACAGGGGAGAACTATGGAGCTTCACCTGTGTTCCTCCCCCTATTGGTTATGAGACCATGCCCAGGAGATTGATTGACGGCGTTGGTGCTAATGAGTTGGATGATGTCCAACATGAATGGCTAAAGAGAATCAGGCCATCTCATTTAATTTGCCGCCGTGACAACATCACATATCTAGAGCCATATCTTCCGAGCAGATTTGCTCGTCAATTTGGTTACGATCAGTTGCATGTGGGCAATGCAACGACGTGTTTTGCTCATTAAGGCGGGTTGGTTGATGGTGCCAGAGCTTGGCTATATTACATTGCCAAAGGTACATGGGCTACCTTTTCTATGCCAGATCCGGTCAACTATCGAAGAGGAGCTAAGATATTGGCGTCCTATGCCAGATTTTATGTATCAGCTAATACCTTTGATGAAAAATTTAGCATCTTAGGTAAAAGCTTTATTCATGTTGAAAAGAAATCAACCAAATCCGCCTTGCCTAGGGATTGTCACGACAAAGAAGATCCTCTGGCCACCGATGAAGTTGATGATGATGTTTTGGAAACTTTCTTCTCTGATGACCTTCATCAACCATTGCATGTGCCTATCGGGAGTGCTGAAGAAAGTATATCTATTGATAATACCCCGAAGAGGAAAAGGAGTAAAGGTGCTGCGGGTCCTGCCGCAAAAAGAGCTACTCGAGCAGAGACTCGAAGTCGCGGAGGAATTACTATTCCCGGGAATTTTCCTGTTTCTGAACGAGCCAGAGATGTTGATGAAGCAGGTAGTGATCCAATAGACAATTATCCTACTGTTCCTTTAACCAGAAGAATAGGAAGGAAAGTAATAGTTTCAAAAACTAAATCTGTAATTTGTCTGGATGCAGAGAGTCCCACCGATCGTGCTATGCGATTGGCTGCAGAAAAGCAAACTGCTTTTGATTTCTCTGTAAAGACAGAAGAAGAAGAGGTTCCTAAAACTGTTGGGTCTTCTAGGCCTTCTGATATAGGCTCAGTTCCACCAATGGCCGATGATGCGCAGGAAATTAGTCAACCTGCGGTAGAGGCCGAGCATCAGACTGAAACGGCTAATGACTTACTGATTTCGGGAGAATCAGTGAAGGAAGCCACTCCTCTCAATCCAATTGTTGAAGCTTCAGAGAGCGAACAAGTCGACTATGAGCCGTCGTCGCATTCGTCTGGAGAAGAAGACATGGAAATAGACGATGAATCACCGTCTAAAACACCAATCGATGCACTGAAGACCATTGGTCAACACTCAGGGTTGACACCAGAGCCAGAGAGGCATCTGGAAATTGAAGTTCAAATTCCGAGTACTTCTGGAGCGGGAAGCAGTGAAATAAATCCCGTGTCAGAAAGTACCCTGAACAAACTCAGAGCCGGATTGAATGATCCGAAGGAGACTGAATATGAACCAACTCCAGGTAATATTTTATTCATCAAAGTTTTGTCTTGTCTCTGCTTTATTATCTTTTGGTTTTGATCATGCTTCTTTTATTTCAACAGCTGTAGGAACTGCACCGGCTATGAGTTCTACTCAAGCCCCACTTGTTCAAACTGAAGTGGGTGAGGGGAGTTTCCATCTGTCGAGTTCTCCAAAGGCACTAACTTCAGCTCCAAGAATAGAAGCTCCTCCTGCTCCTTCCCCTATTATTGCAGCGACTCCCAGTTTTGACACAGGGATAGCCAAAGTCATGGGGATGTATTCAGATATTATTTATACATATCTGGATACATATTCGAGGCGACTCATGAAAGATGATACTATGCCATTTTTGAGTCTTCGAGAAGCGACTAGTTTCCCACGTTCAGCCTTGAGACAATCTGGTTATGAGGCTCAATGTGTCTTCTTTGAACATCTCCTGAATGATTTAGAAGCCAACATCCAAAAATACTGGGAGACTAAAAAGGAGGATATTGAATCTCTGACTGCAGCTGAAATTTCTCAATTGGAGAATGAAGCTCAAGCTCAGCATATTGTTCTGACAGAATTCCTTGCTCAATCTTCTAAAGAGTTAATGGCAAAAGACGAAGAAATAATAAGTACTCGTCAGAATATGGAGCGCTTAGAGAAGGATGAAGCGTCAAGAGCTGAGGAGCTTAGAAAATTGAGGGAAGAGCTAGCTCGTATTCAGGAGCAAATTGCCTCTGTGGAGAAAGAACAATCAAAGATTGCTGCTGATCATCAATCTGAAGCTGAACGTTGTCAAATTTTACAGCAAGAGCGAGAATTAATGCAAATCAATCAGATTGAAGAAACCAATCGCCGTAGTTCTATTATTGTAGAATATGACCAACGGAGGATTGGAATTGAAACATCAGAGTGAATAAAGAAAGCTCATGATGAGAAGATGAATAATGTAATCATTCGTATTCAGGAGATCATTACACCTCCTAAATAGTTCTTTTACATTTTTCATGTACTGAAATGTTTTTTTGAAATCCAATTGTAAGCAATGTTTTGATTCTGATTAAAGAAATGAACATCTTGGCTTGATTTCAATTCTGTGGATGACACTTTTGTAGAAAACATGTTCAGAGATAAATAATACATGACATATTTCAATAGAATAGAATATACAAATAAACTTTGCAACTCTATCATGATATTAAACCAAAGAAGATTTTTTTTTTGGTTTAATACTGATTAGAGAAAACAGAATTCAGATATAAAGATATCTTTGAATTATATTTTCCATGATCTTTGGACTCGAAAATCAAAAGACGAGATATCATTTTCCTAAAATAGAAAATATGACACATACTGAGATAGAAAATTCAGAGGTAATATGGACATGATTTTCTATACAAGATCTTTTTTAAAACCACTGGGGATCTAATAAAATAAAATATCAAATTCTCTGGGAAGATGATACATGGTGGAATATCAGTTTCCTCTGGGGATAACGATATCGAAATAACTTTTGTAGAGAAGAATTTTATATTTGCTGGGGAATGATGAAAAATATTATACATAATATTTCTTTAAGAATTTGCCATTGATAGGCATCATCATGACTTTCCCATCCATAGAGGCAAGCTGGTATGCTCCGTTAGAGAAAACTTTGTTTACTACGAATGGGCCTTCCCATTTCGCATCAAATTTGCCTTTGCTTATATATGTCATGGTCATAGGACGTCTGACAGTAAGGACCAGTTCTCCCTTCTGATATTCTCTGACTTTGACTTTCCGGTTAAAAGCTTTTGAGATTCGGGCCTGATACAGCTCGATATTTTGTTGAGCATACAATCGTTTTTCATCTAGAGCTTCCAACTCTTGAAGTCGAAGACGATCATTGTTTTTTGTTGTCAATTCATTGGAGATTACAATTCTCAGAGAAGGAATCTGGATCTCAAGGGGAAGAATAGCTTCACACCCATATACTAAAGAGAAAGGTGTACATCCGGTCGCATTGCGAACTGTGGTGCGGTAGGCCCATAAACATTCACCGAGCTTCTCGCTCCAGTTGTATTTGTTGGAAGAAATGAACTTTTTCAAGAGTTTGATGATTGTTTTATTGAAAGCTTCTGCCAATCCATTAGCTGCTGGATTATATGCTGTAGAAGCTAAATTATTAATCCGATGATCGTCGCAGAATCGAGTAAATTTCTGACTGACGAACTGTGGTCCGTTATCATGGATAATATGCCGAGGAACACCAAATCGATAGATAACATGATGCTTGACGAAGTTAATAACACTAGAAGTTTTAACTTCAGATAACGGGATTGCTTCAGCCCATTTGGAAAAGTAATCGGTTATTGCTAAAATAAACCGATGTCCTCTTGATGATGGTGGGTTGATGGGACCAATGACGTCCATGCCCCAAGCTTCAAAGGGCCATGATGCCGCTGTTGGGTGTAAGAACTCTGACGGTTGATGGATAAAGTCTGCATAAATTTGACAGGCTTTACATTTTCGAGCATATTGAATAGCGTCAGCCACCATTGTGGGCCAATAATAACCCATACGACGGATACGCTCTTGAAGTTTAGGACCTGGTTGATGAGCTCCGCAAACACCATCATGTGCTTCACGGATTATCTGTTGTGTTTCTTCACCAGCAATGCATCGGAGGAGAAGACCGTCGTAAGACCGACGATATAATGTTTTCATCGTATGATTATAATAGAATCTGAGAGATCGACGTCGAATAGACGCTGCTTCACTCGGATTATCAGGAAGTATATCATACAAAACAAAATCTAGAAACGGGCGTCTCTAGTCTTCAATTATGGCTTCTGTTTCATTAGAAAAGACATATTCCATAGTAGAATCGGAAGAAGACGAGGATATTTTGTCAAACTTTAATCCAGCATTAAGGTTGAAAGAATCTTCGTCTGGTTTATAGGGAAAAGCCAAAGCCAAATTATTCTCAACACAGAATAGTTCTCGGTTATAAACTACTATCACTTGCTGACGTCTGATTGGTATAGCTAATACAGCAGCAAGATTAGCTAAAGCATCAGCTTCTGCATTATAGGCTCGTCGAACATGTTCAATAAAAAAACCTTCAAAAGATGAGGCTATAGAGAGTGCTGCTCGATGATAAGGTATCAAATCCTGGTGACGGACTTCATACGTTTCTCTGATCTGATTGACAATAAGCTTGGAGTCTCCAAAAACTTCCAAATATTGAATATCTAGATGTTTAGCAAGTTGAAGACCAATGAGTAATGCATTGTATTCGGCTACATTGTTTGAACATGATTGATCTAGAGAATAAGCCCTCTGAATAGTTAATCCTTCTGGGGATACAAGAACAATCCCAACTCCAGCGACAATATCGCCGTTAGGACCTATTCTAGATGCTCCATCAAAGAATAGACGCCAGGTAGAAACTTCTTCAGAAATCAGATTTGAATCCAAGACTTCATCAGGAATATCATCATATAATTTAGAATCTTCTGGAATTGCATGAGCAGCCAGAAAATCAGCAAGAGCCTGTCCTTTAACTGACTTCTGAGGAATATAATGCATATCGTATTGAGCTAACAAGATTCCCCAATTAGCTAGTCTGGAGTTGAGAATAACAGGTTTCTTCATCATAATCCTGATGGGATTCACTCTGGAAATGACGTGAATCGTTTGACCGATAATATAATGTCGCGTTTTCTGAACAGCAAACATTAATGCTAAGCATTCTTTCTCGATTGGAGAATAACGCGGTTCAGCACCCGTCATTGTGCGACTGAGATAATAAATAGCCTGTTCATGGCTATTTTTATTTTTCTGGGTAAGTAATGCACCAAGAGAATGATCCATGGCTCGAACATATAGAAGAAATGGTATCCCCGAGACGGGAGGTACCAAAACTGGAGGGTTCATGAGATACTGTTTAATATCGTCAATTGCTTTTTGACATTCTTCGTTCCAGACGAAAGATACACCCTTCTTCAGAAGTTATTGAATGGTCTGCAGCGTCCTGATAAGTTAGAAATGAATCTCCTGATATAAGCAATTCTTCCTTGAAATCCTCGTAGCTCTTTTAAGGTGCGTGGAGGACGCATCTCTTGAATGGCTTTGATCTTCTCGGGATCCACGTGTATACTTTTAGCGGTAATGACGAAGCCGAGAAATTTACCACTAGAGACGCCCAGGAAGGACTTAGTAGGGTTCATTTTAAGTTGATGCTGACGCATTAAATCAAAGATGGTCTTCAAATCTTGGATATGATCCTCCTTTCGTCGACTTTTGACCGCAATATCATCAACATAGCATTCAACTATTTTTTGGAGATGTTCGCGAAATATAGTGCTCATTGCTCGCTGATATGTTGCTCCTGCATTCTTGAGACCAAACGGCATCACTGTATAACAGTATGTACCGATCGGCGTTCTAAAAGAAGTGTGTTTTTCATCATCTGGAAACATTTTGATCTGGTTGTATCCCGAATACCCATCCATAAATGACATTCGTTCGAAACCACATGTGTTATCGATCATGACATCAGTAATTGGAAGAGGAAACTCGTCTTTAGGACAAGCCGCATTGAGATCACGAAAATCTATACAGACCCGGATCTTACCGGTCTTTTTAAGGACAGGAACGATGTTAGCCACCCATTCAGGATGTTGTTCCTCTCGAATAAATCCAGAAGCCATAAGCTTGTTGACTTCAGCTTCAATTGCATCCATGATGTCTGGACGAAATCGTCGCTGTTGTTGTTTGACCGGTTTAGCATTTGGCATGATATTGAGTTTGTGCATTGCAATCTTTGGATCTAGTCCTGGCATATCTTCGTAACTCCAGGCAAAGACATCTATATAATCACGAATAAGTTTGATCATGTCTTGCTTATCTGTTTCTGAAAGACTTTCACTGATGAATATTGGTTTAGGAGAACCTTCTTCACCAACATCAATTTGGATCAGTTTATCTTCGGTAGGAGGTTCCCTCTGCTCGAACCTGAATTCCCATTGATTATCTAATCTTTGAGCCCATTGTTCCGATTCGGGTGATATTTCAAAATCATCCTCATCTTCATCATTTTCCTGCGGGCCATCAACGGAGACCATATTGATGGATAGAATAGAACGATGGATATCGCCAATACTCGTGTCAGAATCCCAAGAGAGGGAATCAGAAGACTCAGATCATTCGTCTTCATCAGATTTTGAATCTTCATGGACTATGTTGATAAAGGAAGTAGGAGTAATGTAACCTAAACCACATTTTGTCCTTCCTATTTTAATAGAGGAATTCGAACAGGCATTCTTCTTCCTTTTCCATTATTGAGACTGGTTCTAAAGTCATAACCCATATTCTTAATGATATTTTTGGATTGTTGACTGTAGCGACGCAGTTGTAACCTTCCAGTATCGTCGTTTATGTCATCTTCTTCCAAGTTAGGAGGATTCTGGGGTCCTTTATAAAAGAAGATTGGATTTTCTCCCTTCTTTTTAGCAGGGACCACGAAGTATGATTTTTGTATGGATTCCAATGATACGTCTGTATAAAGAGATTGAACAACCCCTATAGTTAGTGACTCTAAGCTATCTAGCAATTGTAAATAACTTTGTACATGATCACAGACATCAATATACTGCTGTTTGCCATTAAAATTGTTTTGATTGAAATCTTAATACAAACAGAACAGTGATACAATATAGGACTTAGATGTAGTCCTAGGAGTACACTTTTGTTTAAGCTGGGTCCTTAATGCCAATGGAGCGAGTGGTAATGCGTTGACTCCGTTGACCGGCTGACGACGGTTATCGGTTCTCTGAAGGTGTTGATTGCTCTGGGTGCTGGAGCTTGCTGAGAGGAGGAAGACGTTGAGTGTCTAGAACTGCCTCTCGGTGATTCTCTGTTGTCGATTCTCTCTGTGTTGTGAGTCTTCTGTTCTGAGTCTCTATCTCTGTGTGAAGGAGATGATCCTTCTATTTATAGTTTTGCAGGCTGGCTGCTCATACGCGCATGCAGGATGCGCCGGTGTGGGGATGCCACGTGGAGGTCGCTGATGGAGGCGCACGGATGCTGCACCCTGATCGAGGGGGAGAACTCTTCATACTGCTGTTGTGAGCCGGCACGTAGCAGAGAGAAGATCTTTCCGTTGCTGAAATCTTGGATGAGTTGAGTCAAAAGACACGTGTCGTCGACTCATGGTTCGAAGATCTTAGATTTGGTGGAGAGAAGTAATCTGGTGAGCTGTGCCTTGGATTGGGTGCAGGAGGAGGCTGCGGCTCATAACCTTTAGGAGTTACAAACCATTTGGGGCGCATGGCTTTTGAGGCGCATACAGGCGACTTTCCTTCTGTCTTTCGGGATCAGAGAGCAGTCTGAGGCGTATGGCTTTTGAGGCGCATACTGATTTGGACGCATGGCCGTAGAGGCGCATGCTGATGGTGGAGTGGCCACGTGGCAGTAGCCGTCGAAATAAAGTCATGATGATGCTGACGTTGCCGACGCTTCGTTTTCTGAATAGAGCTGTCAACTGTTCAGACTTTGGGAGGCGTGCTGCCAACTCTGTCAGTTCAGCATTAATGTTGGTGACGTTCGATGGACAGCTGAGTGGGCGCGTCGGTTGGCGTTCTACTCGGTATGGGGATGTGTGAGGGCGCACCCTCTGTAATGTGCCGAGTACTGTAGGGCGCGTCTGTGTGATGCGCCTGATGCCGAAGGGCGCGTCCGTGTGATGTGCTGTCTGGCTGGCGCATCGGACATGTCTTTTAATGATGCGGCTGTCTCGCTCTTCGAGTGCTATAAATAGCCGTTTAGCTGAATTCGAGGCGTCTGGTTCATCCATTTAATATAAATTCATTGCACGGAATTCGGAGGGTCATCCACTTGGCGCGTGGGTTTGATCTGCCCGGCCTATAAATAGTGGCATGGAGAGAAGATTTGCTTCTCATTCCCTCACGTTCTTCCAACATGAACTTGAACATGCGGGTGCATTCTGTTGACGAAGTGCTCCCGAGGGTGAAGATGAGACGCTGTGTTGTCTTCGATGCACTTGAAGGTGACTGTTATATCCAAAAGACGGAGTCGAGGGCTTCCGAGGCAGGCGAAAGGTGCCTGTTGCATCCAAAGATAGGGATGCTCGGGCCTTGTCCCCGTTATTCCGGAAGAGCCGTAGATCGGAATGGCGGTGCTAGGCTTTAGCCGCGGTTTCGATCACGGTCTTCCTTCGGCTTTGGAGGCTCTTTCGAAGCCTCCCCTGGCCACAGCATTTGCGGTGCTCTTTTCTTCCTTGGTTCCAGCCAGAGGGTTAAATGCTTTGCTTGGCGAAGCACTTATCAGGTGAGCCTGGCTGGAAGAGCGGCACATAACTGGGCTCTGCTCGGCCAGGTGAGCCTGGCTGGAAGAATTTGGCTGAAGGGATGCGCATAGCTGGGCTGCTGAAGGGATGCACACAACTGAGCTGGATGCACATGACTGAGCTGCTGAAGATATGGTAGGATGCGCCTGGTTGGAGGCGCATGATGTCTGCTGCGCCTGACTGACAGCGCATGGTGACTGGCAGCGCATGATGACTGCTGCGCCTAACTGGAGGCGCATGGTGGCCGCTGGCTGTAGACTTAGGATCTTTCCTTTGTAGAAATTCTCCTTTGTACAACCTTTTCTAGACATGTAATAGACTTTTATATATAAATAAAAAGTCCTTCTTCAAATGTCCATGGTTATTGACTTTGCTGTGAAGTGTTCTGTGCGAGTCCTGGCGCATGTAGTGTCTGGCGCATGGTCTTTCTGGTTGTGAAATTCCATGTTCTACAAGACCCCCTTCAAGTTTTCAAAACTTTTGAATAAGTTTTGGAATACTTTGAATAAGCATGGAGTTCAGGGAGCATGATTTCTGGGCGCATGCCTGTTCGGGCGCATGCTCTTCTCATTAATAATGATGGTGCCTCGGTAACCGAAAAGATTAATGATGATCTTTTGTTTTTTGCTGCTATCCTTGTACAGAACCCGAGGCGACGGCCGAGATCACAAGTCATCTGTTCACGGTGCGACCAAGCCCTATAAATAGGTAAGAGTTGGAGAGAGAAGGGTTCTTCTTCTCTGTGCCTCTGCTTCTTTAGAGTTTCTTCTTCAAACCCTAACTTTCCTTCTGAGAGAATGGCTCCCAAGACTCCTCGCGGTGCTGTCGGCAAGGGGAAGGAGGAAAGCGAAGGAGTCCGCCGATGAGGATGTACCTATCACTCTTGCGCCTCTTGCCGACGTTCGTCTGAGTGACAGGTGGGTTTCGTCTCTGCTTTGGGCCCTGTGCCCTAACTGCCGACGCGTATAGACTTCGTCTTAATGATACGTCGAGGTCTATCATGCCGACGTGCATAGGTTTATACCTTTATCATGTACCGAGGTTTTAATGGCTGACGCGCATGGGTTTATTCCTGAAGATGCGCCGAAGCCTTTGCTGACGCGCATGGCTCACGCTCTGATAATGTGCCGAAGCTCCAATGCCAACGCGCATGGGCTTACTCCCTGATGATGCGCCGGACATGCTGACGCGCATGGGCCTAAGCTGATGATGCGCCGAAGCAGATGCGCATGGGTTCATACCCTGGCAATGCGCCAGTCTGCTTGACATATTTTGTCTTTTTGCCTGACTTCCTTTTGTCGTGCCAGTGTCGATGACGATCCCTTTGTTGAATGAGGTCCTCCTGGACGCTTCTCTTTGTCAGATGGGAGTTGATTTGATGAGGCGGTGATCAACCCTGCAAAGGCTGCTATCCTTCAGGACCAACCTCGTGAGAGGATGCTACAAATTCAGGTCCAGTTGCCGCTTTTCCTCCAGAGTATGATGGAGAGCGGTAAACTGAAGTCTGCTGATTCTGAAGGTGTGACTTTCTTAAGCCTGCCTTTTGTTTGGCGACCGTTAGTCTCTCCGAAGCGAAGATATTGAGATCAGAGAAGACTGGTTCTTTGCTGCTAAGGGCATGAGTTATACATGCGGCAGGTGACCGCCAGTTGCACACTGACAGCCTTTTAATCGTCTAGCTTCGAGAGAAGGATGGGTTGGGAACTTACTCCTTCTCAAGGAGGTGCCTTGGGGGGTTCCCTTTCGATTGACACCACCTCGAACCAGCGAGACACCTTGACCGCTCACGAACCGGTTCGTCGTTCAGTTACCGAGCTTTGCGTCCCGGATGCATCTATAGTGAAGTCCCAATGACACGTTTCCCTTCGTGCCCCGACTTTTGCAAATCAGATGCTGACGTCGAAGGTCACGTATCCGACAGCTGGTTTTAGAGTCGAAGGTTGGTGTCACTACATCCCAAGTGGGACGAGTTGACCTCCTGGGTGCTTTCCAGGTTCAAAGTTGAGCTTAAAGAGATAGGGCTGACTGCCGCCATTCGGGCCACGCAGGCAGGCGTGGACCTCAATAAGCCGATGTTCCTTCGCTCTTGGAGCTTTTCAACGCCCGACTGGCAGCTTCTTTACTCCAGTGGGGGAGTTGGGATTAGCCCTTCATGAGATGTACGAAGTGTCCAAGCTTCCTTGGGGATCGGAACCGTACGAGGAATATTTTCCATCAATGAAGAGATCCAGGTCTTGGAAATAAGGACCCGGAGATGATGGCCGTTTCAAGGAGGTGACGAGCCATCATTATCTGATGCAACCGGAGGGACAAGGGTAAGAC
>JANAVB010001800.1:30827264-31191011 GCA_029216955.1 Iris pallida
CTTTTATAGAGTTCAGGATAACTGTCCTTAAGCATACGCTCAGGTAGTTACTTGACGTGTGCATAACTGCAGGGACGCGTGGCAAATTCTGATGGAGACACATTAGCGTGCGGTTGAAAGTAGTGGAGGATATTCAGGAGAGATTGATGGCATGAATGCCATGTTGCATAACTTCTGAAGAAGTGGATAACTGAGTACAGGACACGTGAGAACGTGTGTTAACTGCTCGTTGAAAAATCATTCTGGACATAACTGCTGTGATACGCTGCCTTAGAAGAAGAGTCATACGCTAGCTTTGAAGGCACATGTCTTGCATACGCTTACTTGGACAGCATAGAACCATATAAAGCTGATACGCTCACATTATTGACAGGGAGTCGTATGGAAACTATACGCTCACTTGTCAAGGAGTCGTATAGAATCCATACGCTCACTTAGTTGGAAGAAGTCGTATGAGATCCATACGCTCACTTAGTTGGAAGAAGTCGTATGAGATCCATACGCTCACTTAGTTGGAAGAAGTCGTATGAGATCCATACGCTCACTTAGTATAAGAAATAAGTAGACACGTGGCATGTTTGAATAAGTAGACACGTGGCCATCATCAATCTTCTTTGATACGCCATATCTTCCAATAACTGACAAAATCTTCTCGAGCGTCGTGACTGCGGATATGATGGCTGACAGACTGTCAAAACTGACAGTAATGATGGCTTTTACGTTTATGAAAAATGCTGAGCTGTCCTCGTAAAAGACAAAATCGACTCTTCGAAAACATATACGACGGCTAGTCTCCATTGGCCAGCTGTCTTTGCACGAAAGACGAAGTGTCAGATTCATCCTTTATTAAATATATGCTGTGCTGTCATCTCAGAAAATAATAAAATATTCACTGAGCGTACGGCCTTTGGATGAGCGTATGGCCTTGACTGAGCGTGTGGCCTTGAGCGTATGACTTGGACTGAGCGTATGACTTGGACTGAGCGTATGTCAGCGTGTCATAATTTTTACACCCTACAGGGACGTGACCGACGTCACTGAGGCCGCCTGCCTCGGAGTTCCAATTGTCAAAGCCCTGACTGCCGGGGCTAGTGCTGTCGACTGGGTCATCTGGCCGTGAGATCGCTTCCGACCCCCGGTCCTGTCCACTATCCTGTGGGAGGTATACTCGTGCCTCCGAGCTGCTCTCAATACTGCATCAAAAGTCTGATGCTCAAACTGTTCCACTGCCAACAAAATCTCGAGATGGAGCCCTTGCTGGAACCGCTGGGCTCTGTCAAACTCGGTCGCCACCAAAGTGGGAGCAAACCGACTAAGCCTCGAAAACTCGGCCGCATATCCGTCGACCGTTCTTCCTCCTTGCTTCAGATTGGTGAACCTGGTCTGTAGATCGTACCGAGCCACAGCATCGAAGTACTTAGTCTGGAATCTCTCTCTGAATAGTGCCCATGGAATAGGGGCCACTAATCCCATGGCCTGTGCTGCCCACCAGCTGCGGGCAAGATCCAATAACTGCAGGTGCACCACAGCCACCTTCTCGTCTTCTGGGGTCTTAGCTGCCTCTAGAACCACTTCTGTATCCTGGAGCCATGCATCAGGAGCAATAGCATCTTCGCTGCCGTTAAAGAAGGGAGGGTTCAGACGCTTGAAACTGTTCGCTGCACGGTTCCCATGATCTCCACCTCTGTTCAGAGCATCTGCCACTGCCTGTTGCAAGGCATCTCCTCGGCGATCTTGGGAAGCCAACAATGATCTGATGAGACCCACCAAAGTGCCATCATCAGGCTCTGCAGGCTGGACTGGATGAACTGGCGACTCTGGATCCCCGGTAGACATGACTCGAGAGGCTGCTCCTGAGTGCTGGACCTGATCTTCTGGTTGCTGCTGGTCCACAGGAGGCGATCCGCCTTGCTGATCGGCAGGTCCAGGTTCAATGCCGCTGAAGAAGACGACATGGGAATAATAAGGAAGGACCAGGAAAGATCAACGATTACAAGCATGTGATCAGGACAAGAATTTTCAAGGATCAAGAGGATACGAGCAGAGATTAAGGACGAGTACTGATTGAGACATCTATTCGGTAAACCCTCACATATATTAATTCACAAGACCTGCATGGGCCACCACTTAAACCATGTCACGCCCCAGAACCAGAATACTGGAGAGCGGGGGCAGACATAGCCAGCTACGTATAACGGAATGGAATCCACACCGCTATACGGTCACGGCTGTCTAGATATGTGAGGGTTTCACTACAATCCATCAGTCTCTTAAGGTCATAAAATAGCCTATTGTCTCAATCTCAACCAACTAATAATAATCACAAGATATCAGATCACCAAATATACAATTGTAAGGCGTCCCAAACATTACATATCCAGATGATCATGAAGCTAGTCGTACAAAATGTAAGGACTAGCAAGAGTTTAAGTCATACATGATCAACCTCGAGTTGCCAATCATGCTTACAGCCCGTAGGCAGACAGTAAATAAAGTTGCAAACGAGCTAACACTTGCTCGACGGCTAAACGCCTCAAAAGAATAATTTTACAATAGAGTGGGAGAGCAAAAATAAACCCACTCGTTGCCCTGGTTACGCCTGGTGACCACCATCGGGCTGGAAGACAGGTAGATCCCTTGCTGCTGCTCCGGTATCTGGCCATACAAAACCAGCTGGGTCAACCCCAGAAAGAGCAAGTGCCACAAAGGAGGCTTCACTTAAGAACTAAAACCAGCAATTAGCACAAGAGTATAATTACATAATAAAAGGCAGTAGTTAAGAAAAAGCATGATGGGTAATTATAAAAGACAATCTTATATAGAATCACTAAAAGACAGGACATATGGAAAGAAAGCATGACAGGATGATATACGATGAGATAACCATGGGACTATTCAGATAGCCAGGTTACA
Organism: Iris pallida; assembly: GCA_029216955.1. Lineage (NCBI taxonomy): Eukaryota > Viridiplantae > Streptophyta > Magnoliopsida > Asparagales > Iridaceae > Iris > Iris pallida. Next base: position 30,830,178 of record JANAVB010001800.1, read on the forward strand.
ACCCGTAAACCAAACAAGGACCGGGGTTGTAACCCTTCGTCTGAACGGAACTTGGTTTCTTTCACCATTTATCGCCAAGATAAATATAAGAAATCAGGTCAAGTAACATTCTGGAGTGACAATCATTATAGTGACAATCTGGAGTGACAATCATTCAATCATTCTGGTACAATCTTACAATTAATCAATTCAAGACAATACTATACTAGACTAGACTCCATCCAAGCAATCACGGCCAATCATTGCCTACGGCTTTCTACATTAACTAACTAGGGTTATCACAATCCTAGTTACTAGCAAGATGCAATGAGATACTCCAAGTAGTCACAGGCCCTGCAGCTATCCAGGTTATCCAGGCAATCATTATAGTGACAATTTAGAGAGTACAATGCATTAGAGTGACAATAGAGTTTAATTATTTAAGTGACAATCAAGAGTGCCCCACATAACAGTGGGCTGGAAATGTGCCCTACTCGTCGGCAGGCTACAAGTCCAAACATTTGCGGCCGGGATAACGGGATCGCCTGTAACTGGGGAACATCAATTGATGACTAGTGAATTATACTAATTATTAACCTGAGTCCATTTCAGTAGGTACTCCTGACCATGGTACTCAGGAGTCCCCTCCTAGACATGATACAAGACAGGACTGGATTATTTATACAAGCACAATCGCCCACGGTGTCAGGATTAATTATACAGGTCATGTCATGTCAGGTAGCCGTCGCAACAGCTATTCGAGAAATCATGTCAGGTTATCATGTCAGGTGTACTTTGTCAGGAGTGCGCCACGACGGGCCACTATCAGGTCATGCCAGGTTATTATGTCAGGAGTGCACCACTACGGGTCACTATCACATCGTGTTCAATTATCAATTCCAAACATACAAATGAATTCATGATTTTCAAGTTCAGGACAAAAGGCGTAAGGATATAAAATGGACGTAAAATATCTAATAGAGGTAAAGCGTACTCATGTTGTACTGAAGTTACAAGATACATGATAATAATAAAAGAACAATAGTAACAATAGTAGTAATAATAATGTAACAGGGCACGACAGGGAAGTCCATGCGGTTGGGTCTAGGCAGAATTCTATGCGGCTGGGACAACAGGGTCTTATGCGGCCAGGGATAACAATTCTTATGCGGCTGGGAATAACTTCCCATGCGGCTCAACTGATATGGGTTCATGCGGTCAGGTTGGACGAAATCCCATGCAGCCTAATTTAGATGAGTCACATACGGCTCGGGAGGAGTGAGCTCCATGCGGCTCAGAGAATTAGTCATATGCGGCTGAGGCAAATTAAGTCTTATGCGGCCAAGGAAGAATGTTCCCATGCGGCTGGACAGGGCAGGGTCTTATGCGGCTCAGTCTGAGCAAGGCTATGCGGCTCGATCCAAGTCAAGTCCCATGCGGCCAGGGGATATGGAATCCTATGCGGCTGCCAAAGGCAGAATTCTATGCGGCTCAACTATCCAGATATGCGGCTGGCGGAAAACCGAATCCATGCGGCTCAAGATGAATACTTGCCGCATGAACTTGTCATGCGGTCAAGTGCTGCCATGCGGCTCAGAACTGTGCTTCTTCTCCAAATTTTCGAGAAGAAGCACACCAAGAAACCATGGCTGCCATGATGCATAAAACCCTCATCCGGAGTCCAAATCCAGACTTCCTTAGGTCAAAATGGGGTAGAACGAGATACTCTACAACATGGAACCAACAAAACTTGAAAGTAACAATGTTAAATAGATCAAAACCCAGAAAATCCGAAATTAAAATAAACTTAGATCTACAAGAATCTAGCCATGGAAACGGAAAATGTCAAGTACTAAAGTGCTTTAGAATGCAGTAAGGAAGAGAATGAAGCAATAAAATTAGAGTTCCTCCATGAAGCAAGCTGCACTTGTCTAGCTCTCTCTCTCTCTCTCTCCCTCTCACTCACAGGTTGGTGAGAAATTTAATGGTGAAGGAAGATGATGATGAATGAAGAGAGAGAAATGAGAGAGTGCATTAATAAAGGGGTTGGTGGTGGTAGGTAGGAGGTTCACCCCTTGGTTCATGATGAACCAAGAGCAATCCCAGACCGAACCAACCAACCCAAATCAGGAATAAACCAAGCCAAGAAGGAAATCATGCAATACAAGAATAAAATACGTACACGTATTCCAAGAATACATAATACGAACCACAGGCATTACACCATGATCCAGCAACTGCCTGCGCAGTCCATTGTTGCGCAATCCAATTGCTGCACAATCCATCATGCGCAGTCCAGAATAACTAAAAGTTAGTTATTTCTCAGAACTCTATAAATGGAGTTTCAAGTCTCCATTCAAGGCGGATCAATAATCAGAGATCAGAGATCAGATTATAGAGAGATCAGACTTCAAAGTTTAGAGAATTCAGGGGTTCTTGCCCAGGTGCTGCTGCATTCTTCCGAGGCTTTTGCCTTCAACTTCTGAGGCTTTTTGCCTTCAATTCCAGAGTCGTCTTCAACTTCTGAGGCTTTTTGCCTTCAATTCCAGAGTTGTCTTCAACTTCAGAGGCTTCGTCTTCAGAGTTCACATCGTCCAAGGGATAAAGCAATCGTCATCTAGATTGGATTCCTAAAGTTGTACTATTCCCAGAATTCAAATTGTAATCTTTTACAAAGTTTGTATCAATAAAGTTCTTCAACTTTTGTTTTTGCAAACACATATATATATATATATACGGTTTTCTCCCTTCAAACAGAGGGTCGGGTGTTCACGGTTTTGGCCAAGTGAGCCTGGCTCGGCTGGGAAGTTTGGGGGCAGGTCGGACTTCAGCTGGGTTCGGCTTTGAGGGGTTTTTGGGCCTGGCTAGGCCGGCTGGTTGGGCTGGGATTTTATTACCTAAGTGTATATATATACACACACACACATACACACACACACACACACACATATATATATATATATATATATATATATATATATATATATATATATATATATATATATATTTTATATAAATAGTTAAATACCTATGTATATATATATATATACACATAAATAGCTAAATACTTATGTATATATACACACACATATACATATATTTATATAATATATTTATATATATATATAAATACATAATTACCCACACATAAATATAATCTATATATTTATATATACGTACACATACACATATTTCTATAATGCATTTATATATACATACAAGTACCCACTAGATAGTATATTCATATATTCACTTACAGATATTTATCTATGCATCACCCATATATATTATACATATATATATACACATATATCTTTTGTTAAAGAATAAAATGATAATAACTACTAATAATAAATAATTTATATTTAACAACCACAATAAAAATAATAATAATAATAAATTTTTTTAATAAACTAATAATGGTGTATATACCATCATGTCCAATTCTGGATACAGGGGCAAAACGGTAATTTTAGGAAAAAAATGATATCCGCCGTTGGATCCGCTTTACACCGAAAAGCGTGCCAGAGTCAATGGTCTCTAAAGTCGTCAAACTACATGTCTACGGATCCGGTTTTCTGATACGAACCCAACCGTATGTCCAAAGTTGGATTCCGGTGGGCCGTGCACAAAATCGCCCGTTGAGTGGGACCGTGGGGCCCGCAAAACGGTGTACGATTCAACTATCTCAGAATTGGACCAAACTTGACATACAGGACCAGAAAAACGATAGGTTCTGATGGCGCAAGTTTCGTCTCGATCTAACGAGCGTACACAAAGTAAATTGGAGAATTTGCAAAGTGGACGATACGGTGAATTTTGACGGATACATATCAAATTCGTCGCGCACACGCGACCAATTTGAATTCCGTCAAAGCCCACACGACCACGAAGCCGTTACGCAGCTTTCGATGCCTTCGATTTGCGACCACGTCGTCCGGATTGGCGGGACGCACATCGTATCGGGGAGATTTTGTGATTTTCTAATATTTGAAAACAAGATTTTTTCTAAACTTTAGAATCAAATAACTTCTAATATACTCAATGAAATCAGGTTCCATAAAAAGGGTTTTACTGTCGTATATGTTGTCAATAAGACTCATTAAATAGATTTTCTAATATGGTACGAGATCAATCAGAATCGATCTCCGAACGTGGACGGTTGGACTGAATTACTGTTCTATTTTGGGCTGGTTTTACGTCGACTTTGATTCGAATTCTCGATCTATCAATGGCAGTTACTTACGAACTAAATGAATAAGTTTGAAGAGGGTTAGATTGGGTTTATACCTGTGTGATCGTTTCGAGAAACGATCAACTGTGGAGGAAGATCAGCCACGGCGAAGTAGGGTCTGCCACTGCTGTTGCTGTCATTGTTCTGATGTCTCATCGTGCGCTGTTCAGCCGCGCCTAGCCGGCCGGCCGTCCTGCGGTGGCTCCAGGTAGCGCGCGCTTGACTGGGGAGGTCGCGTGGAGGCCGCGGTGGTGGTGCCGACGTTAGGATTATGGTTTAGGCATTTACGAACTCCTCCCCCGTTCTCTCTGCATATATATATATGGTTTTCTCCCTTCAAACAGAGGGTCGGGTGTTCACGGTTTTGGCCAAGTGAGCCTGGCTCGGCTGGGAAGTTTGGGGGCAGGCTGGGCTTCAGATGGGTTCGACTTTGAAGGGTTTTTGGGCCTGGCTAGGCCGGCTGGTTGGGCTGGGATTTTATTACCTAAGTGTATATATATATATACACACATATATAAATAGTTAATTACCTATGTATATATATATACACACATAAATAGCTAAATACTTATGTATATATATACACACACATATACATATATTTATATAATATATATATATATTTTTTATATATATATATAAATACATAATTACCCACACATAAATATAATCTATATATTTATATATACGTACACATACACATATTTCTATAATGCATTTATATATACATACAAGTACCCACACAGATAGTATATTCATATATTCACTTACAAATATTTATCTATGTATCCACCCATATATATATTATACATATATATATATATATATATATATATATATATATATATATATATATATATATATATATATATATATATATATATATATATATACGCATATATCTTTTGTTAAAGAATAAAATGATAATAACTAATAATAGTAAATAATTTATATTTAACAACCACAATAAAAATAATAAGAATAATAAGAATAATAATAAAAAATTTCAATAAACTAATAATGGTGTATATACCATCATGCACAGTCTAATTATCCCAAAAATGTACAAGGACCTATTTATATACAATTATTATTGAATATCACTAATAATAACATTTATAATATTTAAATACGAATACTTAGAAATATTCCTCAGTTTATTAAAATGGAATACAACACCATCTTACGAAATACGTTAACACGTATGTCATTGGACGTCTCGCCTGACTACATGGGCTTGGGCTCAGTTCGGGTCCAGTCCGGACTGGTTGGTACAACCGGGTCTCCTAATGTCAAATAATATTAAATATAAATAATTAAACTATTTATAATGGTCATGTCACAACTTAGCCTGGTTTTCCTAGTTGGAACATACCTATGGCTCGGTCTTTCCTACCATGGCTAATACACTAGTCAAAGCACACTACTGCACTATCCGTGCCATGATTCTTAGTCATCTTGTACTCCAATTCTCAACCATGATTAAAATCATCTACCGTAATAATTTACTAAATAATTATTTAAAGAAATTCTAAGAATCACCATTTAAAATAAATAAATCAAAATAATATTTCAAAAAAATTTCCGGAAAGGGAGGCTACAACTCACAACTCACACACAATCCGTGGCACATCGTGACAGTTTATGAGATGCACTAAACATACGGTGGTCCCTTAACTCTAAGCCAATTGCATAAAGTATAATAATTTGCATCTATATATGTAGCCTCCCTTCCCGAAATTTTGAATTTTTTTTAATTTTTTTAATTAAAATGGTAATTTTTAGATTTTTATGAATAATTATTTTAATTAATTATTACGGTAGATGATTTTAGCCATGGTTGAGATTTGGAGTACAAGGTGACTAGGAATTATGGCACGGATAGTGCAGTGACATGCTTTGACTAGTGTATTAGCCCTGTAGAGAAGGCCGAGCCATAGTGATGTCCTAACTAGAAAAACCAGGCCAAGTTGTGACGTAACCCTTATCGAAGATTATTTATTTATTAATTATAATATTTAGTTTTAGGGAACCCGGTTGTACCAAACTAGTACAAATTGGACCCAAACCAAGCCCAAGCCTATGTAGACATACTTTTAGGTATGTACAAATATTTTCTAGCTTTTTGGGTAGACTTAACGATATTTCCTAGATATTTGGTTATTTATACAAAATGGGTTTTATTATTATTATTATTATTATTATTATTATTATTTATTGAGATTGTTATCTAATATTATTATTTTATTGGTTATATTATTTTATTATCTGATATATATAATGTATATGTGTATATGAATATATATGATGTACATGTATCTTTGTATGTATATATAAATATATTATATTGTATCATAAGTATTGGTATGTATATATAAACATATATTAATGTGTATGTGTGTGTATATATATATATATATATATAATATATTAAATATGTATTGATATATATATATGTGACTATATATACAAATAATATATATGTATACGAGTGTATGTGTATGTATATATACGTTTATTAAATATGTTATATGTGTACATGTATATATATATAAATAAATAAATATTATATGTGTAAGAGTATATATATATACTTGAAATTGTATTGACGCAAATATATATGTGAATATATATATATATATCAATATATATAAGTACGTATATATGAGTACGTATACGCATATATATATATATATTCATATATATATATATATAAATACATATATATATATATAATAGTTGCTATGTATTTATTTAGCCATATATAAAACCACTGATCATAGCCCAGGCCTCGGCCCACAGGGCCCAACCCCAAACCGAGCATACCCCAGCCCGACCCCTGTTATTCCCCAACCAAGCCGAGTCTTTTAAGTTAGCAACTGTAGGTTTATATATATATATATCGCGTATATATATATGCTGAGGAACCGAGAGTTTCAGAGAGAATCGAGAGAACTCGAAACCCTAAGCAACCAAACCGCGCGCCACCTCCAGCCCTACCTGGCGACACCCCGACCTCAAGGACGGCCTTAGGCGTGCCGCCCGCCGCTACCGCGGTGACCGTCGGCCGGCCACAGGCCGAGAACAGCGCACGCGCGTGATTGGACCGGAAGGCAACAGCAGCGACGAGGCCACTTCATGTAGTGTTTTCTCCGCGCACGGTCGACGGTTCTTCGAACCGTTTATTCAGGTATGGACTCAATATATCCCTCTTGATTCCCCTTTAGGTAGATTAAATTATTCAGCGATAGGTTGCCCGAGAAATCGATTAGAAGATCGACGAAAACCTATGAAAACAGAACACTATTTTTAGTCCAAGAACCCCTGTTCGACGATCGATTATGATCGATCCAGCGACTTATTAGAAAATCTATTTAAAGAGACTTTTAGACAACATATAGGTCTTCATCACCCTTTTTGTGGAGTAGGAAATCATCGACTATGCGTCGAGAAATCGAATCCCAAAGTTTCCCAAAAACCTGTTTTAAAAACATTGAAATTGTTTCACACGACGTGCGTCACGCCAATCCGGACGACGTGGTCGCGAACCGAAAACATTGAAAGCTGCGTAACGGTTTCGTGGTCGTGTGGGCTTTGACGGAATTCAAAATGGTCGCGTGTGTGCGACGAATTTGATGCGTATCCGTCGAAATTCCCTGTATCGTGCACTTTGCAAATTTCTCAATTACTTTGTGCATGCTCGTCAGATCGAGATGAAACTTATGGCAACAGAACCGTATCATTTTTCTGGTCCTGCATGCCAAGTTTGGTCCAAATCTGAGACATTCGAATCGAACGTCGTTTTGCGGACCCCACGGTCCCACTCAACGGGCGATTTTGTGCACGGCCCGCCGGAATCCAACTTTGGACATACGGTTGGGTTCGTATCAGAAAACTGGATCCGTAGACATGTAGTTTGATGACTTTAGAGACCGTTGACTCTGGCACACTTTTCGATGCAAAGCGGGACCAACGACGGACATCGTTTTTGCCCAAAATTATCATTTTGCCCCTGTGTCCAGAATTGGACTTAAGGACAGGCTATCCTATATAATTTGACCCTTCTGGACACGTTGGTGATATTTGTTTTATCATCCGACAATGTTTGTAGATATTTTTTCTATGTGTTACCATTAGTTATTTATTCTTATTTATTTTACTTGTCCGTAATTCAGAATTAGTACAACCTCATAGTTTAAAACTTAGAGACTAGAGTTGATCCCCCTTTGACCAGGTTGACTATATTAACCAAAGTCAACTATAGGTCAACCATTGGCTTAGTTTGACCCGGATTGAACTAGAACTTGACTAGTTAACTTTAGTTTGACTCTAATTTGACTTAGTTGACCTAGTGGACTTGTTGATTAGACTTGGACCTAGAAGGACCTAGAACTATCTAGAATGCACTGTAAATTACTTTTATTTCATGTTAGACTCTTTTGTGACTTGTGATTGCTCTAAATAGGACACTGTAACTCCAGTTGGACATCTACATTTATCAGCGGCTTGGATTACCAGGCGAGTACATTCTCTGATCTTTTTATGCTTCTTTGGATATGTACTCTTGTTATAGACTAGTATACTTGATGCTGACACGACATTCACACGGATCAGTACCCTTTGGATCTTTTCATGCGATGTTATCCCCTCGGATACATCGAGTATGTCATGTTTTATGTACTTTATCATGGTCATCATGTACTCCATGTATTCACTTTTATCCATGTGCACTCATATGTTATTCATGTACACTCATGACCATATGAGCTCCATGTATACAGTAGTTGTTATCCATGTGCAATAACATAACATGCTTCGATCCTTGTGTATTGGTTGGGGGCAGAAAGAGTGTAGTTGGTTATGTGATCATTATCTCCAGTAGTTATCCATGTGCATTCCATAGCTGTATCCATGTGCAACCCAAGCTGTTTACATAACCAATTCATGCTCTGATTCACGTAGAAGGTTATATTCTTTATTTATCATATTATATCTTAGTTATATCTTCTCTCTTGTTGATTTCTTTTTATAGCGATTCATGTATAATTTTCTATAGCTTGCTTTATATGTCCATTCCTGATATGAACTGTTGTGAGAGATATGTGCTCGTTCCTGTCCTGATTGGACCCGTTGATAAAATTTTACAGGTACTTGGAGTTCACAGTTAGCCTAGAGGACATTGGTAGAGCTTGGAGTATTTACCTAGAGTTTGTTCATTTTCTTTATGGTTTGTCTTAGAGTTGTATTTGAAATCTTGTGTTTGTTTAATTAGAACTGTTTTACTATCACTCCTGGTTCTCTCTTTTGTGGATTATCTTATTTATTTCATCATGCTGTTAACTATCTTTAGAGTTATGATTGAGATAGTATCCTTATGTATTTGTCCTCCGTCTGGAGAGTATAGCATATTGTTTTAGATGTGATTATGACCTAGAACATCGTTCTACCGTCGACATTGCGGCGTAGGCTGGACGTACCCACGTCTCGTGCCCTAATGCTAGGGTGCGGGTCGTGACAATATATAGTTTTGAAAGAACAACATTTTATTTGCTGAAAATAAGAAAAAGCAAGCATGATATTGAGCAAGAAATTAAACAGTAAAGGCAAGGTGTCTTACCTGGTGTGTCGCCTGGTGTGGTACGATGATCTGGTCAGTTCTGTTTTGTCCAATAGCCATGTTTGATGTGAAGAAGTCCGAAGAAAATAAGTATGGGATTAGTCATGATCGGCTAAGATAATTGAACAGAATCTGTAGAAATGAATACACGTACTAATTTTTTTGAAAACTATTTTTATAATAAGTTTACGTAATTATTTGAAAATACCTTATATTTACAATTTTGGAAAAATACCCTCTTTTTTTTTTGCCAAATATGTGTCCATCTAAACACTTGAAGAATCGAAAATAATTTTAGGCTACAATCATTCTAAGTTCGTAATATATAAAGATTTTATTAGAAATCTATATTTTATTAATTAGATAAACATTTAAAAAATACCATAAAATAGTATATAATCAAGAAGATACACTTTGAGGATCAATATATTTAAAATCGAGAGATATTTATAGTATGATTAAAATTGTATTTTTACTAATCAAAATATTCTTTTTAGAAAAATAATATAAAAACAATTTATATCCTATGCATATAATAAAATAATATTTTAGGTTTAAAACTAGAATTTGCAAATTTAGATTTTTGATATTGGTAACAACACATCAACAGTCTTAATAATAATAATAATAATAATAATAATAATAATAATAATAATAATAATAATAATGACATCATTAATAATACTAATAATAATAATAATAATGATAATGATAATAATAATAATGATAATAATAAAATATATATATACTTAATCCCTAAACTCTTACAGCTCCATCCCCAATTGGACACAGAGGGAGAGAGAAAAATCGAGAGAGTGAGCCTTGTTAGCAATTCGGCAAACGGAAAAAATTCGGAATGACAAAAGTACGAGTATAAATCGGCACAATATAAGTAAAATACGGTCAAAAATTCGGTCAAAAATCCGTCTAACGAAAAACATTCGGTTCAAACTAATTCGTGTTTAGTACGTTTCATATGAACCAATTCGACACTAAAAATTCGGCATATATATAGGGTCCACCTACCTCTACTCCTTCATAAACAAGGGTTCAGTGTGAGAATAAGAAGAGGTTGGATGATGGAAAACCGAAATATTTTTCTTTAATTGTTGCAAGCAACATGTACAAAGACTCTTGGGTTTCTTTTTTTGGTTACTGTGAGACTTTTTTTCTTTTTCTTTTGATAATTTGCCAGTATTAATATGTAATAGAAGCAAGAGTCAAAAAAGTCAAGAATGTTGGATTTCTTGGTCACATTTTTTGGGCAAATTTTTTAAAAATTCGTACGGTACATGTTTAAAACGTCACAAGCTTAAAATTCGCGTACAAATCAGAATTTTCAAAAGTACGTAAGTATTATACGTTTATGTAAGATACGAAAAAATTTGCGTATAATACGCGTTTTATTCGGGTGATTGCTAACAAGGAGAGTGAGGAGAGGGAAATGGGAAGGGGTCTTACCGAGGGGTTCCGACGCTCGGCTTCGGGGCTGGGCCACGACGAAGGGGCGGACGCACGCGGCGAGGCGTGGCTCGTTGGTGCTGCCAAGACCGGGGCGACGCACGGGGACTATGGCAAAGGCCGCTGGCCACACGGCGGTGGAGGACGCGGAGGGATACGGGCGAAGGGCGGTCAGGCGGTGCGGCGGATCGTGCGAGGAGGCGGCCGGGAGTCTCGGCGAAGAGGCGGCCGGGGTCTCGGCGAAGAGGCGGCTGGGAGTCTTGGCGAAGAGGCGGGCGGCTGTGGATTTGGCCGCCGCGGGCGGCGCTGGGGTTTGGTGGCGGCGCGCTGGTCCGGGCGACGGGAGTGGTGCTCCGCTCTAGGTCGGAGGTGCGGATCTGGCGAGCGCGGAAGGCTAGAGTGGGGGATCTGGTCGCCGGCGGAGGTGCCGGGGGCGCGCAGCAGCACGGAGTCGACCGCGGCAAGGTAAAAGCCTTCCTCATTCTACTTTACATCGGGTGGTGGTGGCGATGAGACTTTTGGGGGTTTTGGGCACCGCCGCCGGTGGTTGTGCGGCTGCGGGACGGTGTCGGGGAGGTGTTGGCAGAGACGGGGATGTTGCAGGCTGTGTGGTGGTGGCGTAGAGGTGATTTCGGGAGGACAGGGGTTGGTGATGGTGCTGGGTTGAAGGCAGGGAGGAGGACACCGGAGACGGGATTAGGTTAGAGAATTCTATCGTGTCGGGGGGTGTGTCCAACACAATATGGATGGACGTCCGGGATTGTCGGACGGGATAAAATATTGTATTTGTAACGGAGGAAAATTTAGTGGATGGGAGGCACAGACACGATGCACAAGTTTTGGATTGTGGTAGAGAATTACGGAGGAGTACATCTCCTTTTATAGGAGGTAGAAATTCTCATTTGGATAAGTATTGGGAGGTTTAAATTCCCCAATTAGATAATTCAAAAATTCAAATCTAAATTAAATTCTAATTTAAACTTAGATAATCTAAACTCAAATTAAATATAAATTCTACCTTTAAACTTTGTGAACTAAAACCATAAAATTAAATCAAGATTTAAAATGGCCACAATAATTTTCAAATATATTTTCCAAAAATACCAATAATAATTATTTCAAAAATAATAAATATTTTTAAATATCTTTTTGAATAATAAAATATTAATATCAATAATTTTGAAATATGGAATTATATATATGAATTTTTAAATTTATGTACCTCGTATGAAATGAATATTTGCATAATACCTCGTTTTCAAAATTACTATTTATAAAACCTTTCATAATGTAAAATAAAGAGTGGGAAATTCCAATATGACGTATTTTACAACTTTAAATAATCAAAAATATTTATTATTTATTATTTGAAAAACCAAGCTTCTAAAAATGCTTTACAAAAATATGTATCTCGCACTTATTCGCACTCGACGAGCAATTTACGAAATACGCCGTTGGCGCACAACGTACAATACGACTACGTGACGTACAATACAAAAAATTTAAATCAGTACCAAAATAGATAAAAAATATAGTAAATTTTTTTAGGGGTTTTACAGATTATAAGGTTTTAGCGACATGAGATTGAGGGAGTAGTGTGACCAAAGGTGGGTAAAAATTTCGTGGATTCGTAGTACGAAATGACCATGAGAATAAATGATAGCTAATGGAAACCGTCTTCTATCATAGCGGATGGACTCTTCCCTTAAATTTCGAGGACGAAATTATTTTTAAGGTGGGTAGATTTGTTGCCCCTCTTCCCGGAATTTTGATAATATTTTTATGAATTAAATGGTGATTTTTAGAGTTTTTATAAATAATTATTTAGTTAATTATTACGGTAGATGATTTTAGCCATGATGGAGTTTTGTAGTACATAGTGACTAGAAATCATGGCACGGATAGTGCAATGGCGTGCTTTGACTAGTGTATTAGTCCTGGTAGGAAAGACTGAGCCATAGTGATGTCCTAACTAGGAAAACCAGGCCAAGTTGCGACTTAACCCTTACCCAAGATTTATTTATTTATTATTTATATTATTAAGTTTTAGGGAAACCGGTTATACCATTTTTAGCCCGGACTGGACCCGAACGGAGCACAAGCCCATGTAGTCATGCGGCACGTCCGATGACATGCGTGTTGATATATTTTGGTGAGTGGGTGGTTTTTCGTTTTAACGATTTAATGTATATTTTCTAAGTATTCGTAATTAAATATTATAGATATTATTATTAGTCAATATTCAATAATATTTGTATAAAATAGGTTCTTGTACAATTGGGATTATTAGACTGCCCAAAATGGTATATATACACCATTATGTTTTATTGAATTTATTATTATTATTATTATTATTATTATTATTTTATTGAGGATTATAATATAAAATTATTATTATTGGTTATATTATTTTTGGCGATTAAATAATATTACATATAGTCATATATATATATATAATATTTTTTTAATATATATATATATATATATATATATATATATATATATATATATATATTTACGGATAGGGTCTACCCCTAGGAATGGAATGAGTTTTATCTAGATTTTTATGGATATTATTGGTATATATAGGAATATATAGAAATACATATATAAGTACATACATATATATATATGTATAGTTATATATAAGTATAGAAAAAAATAAAACAAAAACAAATATTAAAACAACAACAACTGCAACCCACAGTAACCAGCCCATGCTACCCAGCAAACAGCCCATGCTCCATGCCCAAACCGAGAGCAACCCAAGAAGTCCAGCGTACATATATATGTACGGAGTGATCGGGAAGAGCAAAACCCAAAGTTGAAACCCTAACGCCACCACCTCCTTCCCTTGACGACCCCCCAGCTCTGGGTGCTGCCGCGCGGGGCCGCCGCCGGCCAGGTTTGCCGAGGACAGCGCGCACAGGTGCGGGCGACAACAGCAATAGCAGTTGCAACCAACTTCACGGTAAGATCCCGATCTCAATACTCCATCATTTTGCGAACCGTAAATTGGTTTGAGAAGCCAACATAACCGCCTCGAAACCCCAATAATTGGATTTCATATAGGTTGCACGACCAGTCCATGCGATCGACCCGAAGTCGGTCAAAACCTTGTAAAAATAGAACACGAATATACTGCCATGAGGTTGTTTTGGAAGGCGTATAATCGTCGATTCCTTGACAGTTTAGGAAATCTAATTGAACACATCTGTTGACAACATATACGAGATGACAAACCCATTTATAGAATTATTTTTCATCGATTATATTGCTGTCAAACTATTTTCAAAGTTCAAGAAAAACCTATTTTTAAAACTGTCCAAAACTTAGAAAATCTTCGATACGACGTGCGTTCCGCCAATCCGGGCGACGTGGTCGTGAACCGAAAGCATCAAAAGGTGCGTAACGGCTTCGTGGACGTGTGGGCTTTGACGGAATTCAAATTGGTCGTGTGTGCGCGACGAATTTGATGCGTATCCGTCGAAATTTACCGTATTGACCTCTGTACAAAATTTTCAATTACTTTGTACACGCTCGTCAGATCGAGACGAAACTTACGCCAATAAGACCGTATCATTTTTCTGGTCCTGTATGCCAAGTTTGGTCCAATTCTGAGACAGTTGATTGGATCGCCGTTTTGCGGGCCCCACGGTCCGATTCAACGGACGATTTTGTGCACGGCCTGCCGGAATCCAACTTTGGACATACGGTTGGGTTCGTATCATCAAAACGAATCCGTAGACATATAGTTTGACGACTTTAGAGACCATTGACTCTGGCACATTTTTCGGTGCAAAGCGGGTCCAACGGCGGACACCGTTTTGACCCAAAATTATCGTTTTGCCCCTGTGTCCAGAATTGGACTTAAGGACAGGCAATCCTAGCTAATTTGACTATTCTGAGAATATTGGTAATGTTTATTTCAGCATCCGGAGACTGCTGTATGAGTTTTGACTGTGGTGGCGCACTGAGTGGTTTGGATTATCGGTTTCACCAGCAAAGGACCACAGACGAGTACAGTTTATTGTTTGTTTTCAGTATTGATCTTTACTATACATCAATGTTTAGTCGATAAATATGTGATTTCAATTTTATGTTGATTTTGTTCCTTGTTGTGTCGGGAGGGTGAAGTACCAACGATGTGTGATCTGACTTTAGACCGTGTAGACCGTGATTACTATTGTATTTATATCTTGTAGACCGTGTAGATCATGATTATTATTGTATTTATACTGTGTAGATCGTAATTATTATTTTTATAGACAGTGTTTCTTTATTGCAATATTTCGTATAGATCGTGTAACTTTAGACCTTGTAGACTGTGTCGCATAATTGTCTCGAGACCGATCACATATCAAAGGTACTTCAGTCGGTCAGTTGGTGAGTATTTTATTGTATTTAAATTTCTGATCTTGGTATTTAGTTTTATTCTGTCTTTCTTCATTTATTTTATGAATCATATGTCTAAAGGCTAACCTCTATAGTATAGTCATTTTTATATATTGAAACTGCATTCAGTGAATTGTACTCGTTCCATTCCTAACTGGAAACCAATATTTTTTTAGGTTGGCCGTGGATTCACTTAGCATGGGAAGTTACGGGTGTACTTGCAGACAAAAGCCTAGAGACTAGCTGGATAGCTGAGTTGTAGTCATTCCAATATTTGTACGAGTTTATATTTTTATGTAAATGTAAAACTTGATCATTGTAAATTAAATTAATTTTGTGAATGATCATTATTTATGATTTTGATCATAATGGCCTTGACAACGTTCTAACGCCGACACTGCGGCGTAGGCTAGCTTGGACACGTCTCCTATCCGAAAAAACGGGTGCATGTCGTGACAGTTTTATAATTATCGGCTCGATATTTGGTTCATAGAGTCACCAAAATATAAAATTTCGATTATGATAGCAATTCTGGATTTAGGTTTCCAAACCGAACCGAAATCTGAATTATAATTTTTTTTACTATTTTACCCTCGTGTTTATATATATACTAAAAATCTAACATAATCCTAACTATTTTCTTTCCTCAACTTATTTCTATTTTCTTCGCCGGCTCCCTAGGTCTCTTCCTTGAGTCCCTTCTTCAATGAAAATCTTGTTGGATTGTATCTCATTTCTATTTGAGCATTGTCACGACCCGCTCCCGAATAATCGGATACGAGTCGGACACGCCCAGCCTTCGTCGTTAGACACGACGAAGTAAGCTGTACCAATACTAGGGAACTAACAAGTAATCATGAAGTAAAGTAATATCACAGCATCTATGAACGAAATCCCAGAAATAGTACAAGTCTATATGTTTTATTACAATCATCCAGAATTGTCAAATGTCTGACTAAGTCTCAAAAGTAGTAAATGACGTAAAGGAAAGGTACTAAGCCTCTGCGGCCTCTAAGTCCAGCTCAGCTCCAGCTGGCTCAGCAATAGCAACATCCCGTCCATAGAAGGTGTCGCAAATAGCCTCCAACTCACCTGCAACTTATCCAGTCAGGAGCGGAGCAAAGTACAGTTCTAGGTAATGAAACATGAACATGAAAGGGATACAAGATGTACAGGAAATGAAATACAGGAATGAGCAGGTAATACAGGAAAGTAGTACAGGAACTAAGTACAGGAATATAGTACATGAATGTAAAGTACAGGAAATGTAACGTACAGGAATGTAAAGTACATGAATGAAAAGTACAGGAATGAAACTATAATCCTGCAGTACCAGACATGATGTGCACAATATTGAAATACATCTAGTCCATGTGACCGGCTGGGGTGAGTACAGGAGCATGCACAGGAGTACATGAATATGGTACGACTTAGGACCCGCGTGCACAGTGCGAGGCCTAAGCTAGGTACAGGAATATAGTAACCGGGTTTGGTCACATGGCTAGTGTATTTCCCCACCCGACACTAGCAAGTACAAGAACAGGAGTACCAGAATACAGGAATACATGATATCGTGTTATAACAGTGTCACAAGAAAAGGTACAGGAATGTAAATGTACAAAACCATAGAAAGTACTTGCCTGGCTCCGAAAAGTACTGGTAATCAGGAACTGGATGTCTTCCTGAATTTATAATTTGTACAAGTTGGTTATGAACTAATCATAAACTCTAAATTGGTTTTTCTACTTATAAAATTATCTAACTCAAAAAAATTCTAGTAAACCCAAGATCTTGTTTAACCACTGCCATGCTAGTAAACTTGAAATCTAAAAAAATTAGGATTCAGGTAAACCTAATATCTGTACACTCATGAGTTAGATTTCCAGAACTCAATAAGAGAAGAAATTTGGAAAACTCTCCATTACTGTTATTCTACTGTACTATTACTTAAAAGCTATTCTTAAACTGAACAACACCACAATTATTACACAGGGAAATAATGTAACTAATGGACTAAAAACCCACAGTCTTCCTGCCAAGGTCACTAATATTACAAGTAAGTATTTGACTAAACTCAGCTCTTGGTTCACTGCCAACAGTCAAGAATGACAATTAAAAAATTATCAACTCAAATCTCCCAATCCTAACTTACTGCCAACAGAAAAGAATGACAAACATTTATCAACTCAATCTCCCAATCCTAACTTATTGCCAACAGGAAAGAATGACAAAACAATTATCAACTCAATCTCCCAATCCCAGCTTACTGCCAACAGAAAAGAATTACACTACTCCACACAACACAACTTATAAATATTACATAACTGGAACAAATGAGAAATAAGGAAGAATATGTAAATGAAAATATACACTACTAGAGTCAAATATAGCAAGTTATGCCATCATTGGAAAGATTGGTCAAATGAAGAACCATGCTGAACCCAACTCTTCACACACACACTGCTCCAGAACTCTGGACATGGCCAGCACACTGGTACGCGTACTCAGCAAACCCCAGGTACATCAACTTGGTCATATGTAGAAGTATTCAAGTAAAACTCTGGACACGAGCTATGGTCGACCCAAGCCAACTGGCTGCAATTAGTCCTACTCCGGTAGACATCAACACGAACACGAGTCCCTCAAACACGAGCAAGACACAATCCCGACACATGAAACGAGCAGAACACTTGGTATCATAGCCAGAAAACTACTAAAACTGAATTAGAAGCGATCAGTTGAGTAAATTAATTACCTGGAAGAAAACAGACTGGAATCGAGCTTTGCTCTACAATTCGAATGGGGTCCAAAACTATAGTTGACGTTCCTAACACATGAGCAATCAAAACGAACCCAGAACAAGGCATCAGAATATTACAACAATGTGGAATGATTTGATCTAAAATAAATCAGGATTCTCACCTGATCCACGATGATGTTACGACTGGACTAAAATTAATACCCAAATAGTTTCCACAATTTCTGAATACAAACAATCAGAGGAAAATAATGGATCAGAACACACAGCATTGATCTCAAAATGAAACTTGGAAGGAAACTCGAATACTCACTCGGAATTTGGAATTTAGTTCGATCGACTGTCAAACTCCTTCGATCAATGATTCTCCAGAATCTAATTTCGATCTAAAGATTATTTGATGGAATCAAACACACACACAGGAGGAAATGATAGATCGATCTACTTACAATGGTTGATCGAGTTTTCCTTCGAACTCCGGAATGACTCGCTCAACTAAATAGATCAGACGAACTCCGTTCGATCCAACTTCCGATCAGTAGACGAAGAACTCATAGATCTGGAATTCAAAAGAGAAAATAGACTCAAAACTAGATCGGAAAGGAAAGGAACATTTGAACAAAATCGGACCGAAGAATCTACCTCTTCAAGGAACAGGACACGGACACAGTGTTGAGTCAGGGTCGTCGGAGCCGCACTCGTTCTCTTGTCGAGAGAACAACTCGCCAAGAAAAGATCTCCTCCGCCGCTGCGTCGGAAAGAACGTCGCTGCGTCGATCCGCTGCAAGACGCTGCTACTGGAAGACCTCCGCCTCCTAGTCGCCGCTCAACGTCGACGAAGCCGCCGCTCGAAAAGCTTCCAAGCGCTGGTTGTGGAAGCTCGACGCCACCGCCAGCCCTAAGTCGACGCCGGTCGCCGTCGCCGGAGAAAGGTTAGGAAGAAGAGAATGAAGGGTGGAGGAACACTCGAGAAGGGTGGAGAAACCGAGAGAAAAATATGCCACTGCTGGCTCTCTCTCTCTCCACACAAAGATTTTAAAAGAAAAGAATGGACATTAGCAAAAACCCCCCCCAACAAATCGGATATTACAAAATGACCTCCCGCCAAGAATTATTTCTAAATCAGCCCTCTTCCTTTTCATTATTGCAGGAAAAGATTTAAAAATCAGTTGAAAACCCACATGGTGGGCCCAAAGTGGTTATAACAACTTTTCAAATTTGAAAGTTGTCCAAAAATTAATTCCCTCCAAAATCTTATCATCCAAAAATTTAAATGAAAGCTAAATTATTATTATTTAAACTTATTAATGTCATTTGCATAATAACTAGAATTTATTTATTTTTTAAATACCGGGAAATGGAGTTACAAATCTCCCTCCCTTAAAAAAAATTCGTCCTCGAAATTCAAAGGACAAAATAAGCAACATAAAAAATCTCAGCAAATCACAAGGGTCCAAACACTAGCTATTTATTAGAATCCCACAATCAGAGTACAATCAAATCAATCAAATAAAGTGGGATAGCGTTCCCGCATCTCGTCCTCGCGCTCCCATGTGGACTCTCCCGGAGAGTGATGTCTCCACATGACACGAACGAGAGGAATAGTCTGGCTCCGTAAGCGCTTCTCCCTCCGGTCGAGGATCTCTACTGGCTGCTCCTCATAAGTCAATCTCGGGCCCACCTCCAGCTCGGAATAGTCCACCACATGACTGGGGTCTGGAATGTATCGTCGGAGCTGAGATACATGGAAAACATCGTGCACTCCCTCCAAGCTAGCTGGAAGCGCCAGTCGATACGCCACCTCGCCAATCCGTGCTGTCACGTCGAATGGTCCGATGAATCTCGGACTGAGCTTCCCGCCTCTGCCGAACCGAATGACGCCTCTGGTCGGTGAGATCTTCAGGAACACTCTGTCTCCAACCTCGAACTCAAGCGGCCGTCTGCTGCTGTCCGCCCAATGTCTCTGCCGATCCTGCGCAACCCGGAGACGCTCTCTGATCAGTCTGACTTTCTCTGCTGAGTCCACCACCATCTCTGGCCCAAGTAATGCTCTCTCGCCAACGTCGTCCCCAAGATAGCGGCGTGCGGCACCTCCGTCCATACAGCGCCTCGAACGGGGTCATCTCGATGCTAGCCTGATAACTGTTGTTATAGGCAAACTCCACGAGGTGTAAATGGTCCTCCCACGAACCGCCGAAGTCGAGTACGCAAACTCGCAGCATGTCCTCCAGGGTCTGAATGGTCCTCTCGGACTGCCCGTCCGTCTGTGGATGATAGGCTGTGCTGAACTTCAGCTGTGATCCCAAGCTCTGCTGTAGACTCCTCCAGAAGTGTGATGTGAAGCGGCTGTCTCGATCTGAAACGATGCTAACTGGCACTCCGTGAATCCTCACGATCTGACGCATGTAAAGGTCTGCAAGCTTCTCGGTCGACAGCCCAACCTTGAACGGAATGAAATGGGCAGACTTTGTCAATCTGTCCACGATCACCCAAATAGCGTCTTTGCCACTGGGAGTACGCGGCAATCCAGAGACAAAGTCCATGGTAATGTGCTCCCACTTCCATTCCGGAATAGGTAAAGGCTGGAGTAGTCCCGCTGGTCTCTGGCGCTCCGCCTTGACTTGCTGGCACACAAGGCATCTGGAAACAAATCTGGCAACCTCTCTCTTCATCCCATACCACCAAACATACTCACGCAAATCCTTGTACATCTTGGTAGATCCAGGATGTATAGAATATTGCGACTGATGGGCCTCTTGCATCACCTCTTCCCGCAAGTCCTTAGGCACACACAGCTGGCTCCCGTGCCTCAAGGATCCGTCCTCCGCAATGGTGAAATCATCGAGCAGACCTAACTCCGTCTGAGCTCTAAGACCCTGGATTCCCTCATCAAGCAACTGGGCCTTCCTGATCTTCTCTAGCAACCCCGACTGTATCTGCATGTGCATCATCTGACCTCCGTACCCTGGGAGAACAATCTCAATCCCAAGGCTCTCCAGATCCTCCAAGAGATGTCGGTCCATGGTGAGATACATAGCAATAGGATATCGACTGAGAGCGTCTGCTACCACATTCGCCTTCCCAGGGTGGTACTGTAGACTGATGTCGAAGTCCTTCATGAGTTCCAGCCATCTGCGCTGCCTCATATTCAGCTCCTTCTGAGTAAAGACATACTTCAGGCTTTTGTGGTCCGTGAAGATGTCCACTCTCTCCCCATATAGGTAATGCTTCCACAGTTTCAAAGCAAATATGACTGCTGCAAGCTCCAAGTCATGTGTAGGATAATTCTTCTCATGGGGCCTCAACTGTCTAGAAGCATACGCTATAACCTTCTTGTTCTGCTCCAGCACACATCCCAAGCCTTTCCCTGAAGCATCGCTGTAGATGACGAATCCTCCTGATCCTGATGGCAAAGCTAGAACTGGTGCAGTCGTCAGTCTTCTCTTCAATTCTTCAAATGCTGTCTGGCAGGCGTCGCTCCATATGAACTCCTCGTCCTTCCGCGTAAGCTTCGTCATAGGCTCTGCTATCCTGGCGAAGTCCTTCACGAACTTTCCTGTAGTATCCTGCTAGACCCAGGAAACTACGAATCTCTGCTACTGACTTGGGAGGTGCCCATGCTTCCACAGCCTCAATCTTCTTGGGATCCACAGAAATCCCCTCTCCAGTCACTACGTGCCCCAAAAACTCCACTCTGTCCAAGAAAAACTCATATTTCGAGAGTTTCCCGTACAGCTTCTCCTTCCGCAGAATCTCCAAAACAATCCGCAGATGCTCAACATGCTCCTCCTCCGTCTTGGAATAGATCAGAATGTCGTCAATGAAGACTACGACAAACTTATCCAAATATTTGTGGAAAACCTTATTCATCAGGTTCATAAACACAGCTGGGGCATTAGTGAGTCCGAACGGCATCACCAGGAACTCATACTGGCCGTATCGGGTGTTGAAGGCTGTCTTCGAATATCCTGCTCCCGAACCTTCATCTGGTGGTACCCCGACCGAAGATCGATCTTAGAAAAGACCTTCGCTCCACTAAGCTGGTCGAACAGCTCATCAATCCGTGGCAAAGGGTATCGATTCTTGATGGTGATATTGTTGAGTGCACGGTAGTCAATGCACATCCTCACCGTCCCATCCTTCTTGGGCACAAAAAGCACCGGTGCTCCCCAGGGTGAAGCACTGGATCGAATAAATCCCTTGCCCTCCAGCTCGTCAATCTGCGCCTTCAATTCTGCTGCTTCCTTCGGGTTGATTTTATAACAATGCTGAGACTTCGGCGCTGATCCGGGCAATAGGTCAATGCCGAACTCCACATCTCGATCCGGCGGCAATCCTGGCAGCTCCTCGGGGAAGACGTCAAGAAACTCTGCGATAAGTGGATGCGGCAACTCCTGGTCTTCTGCAACAGCTCCGAAGTAGACTCCCTCTGGCCTCTCTGCAACTCGCCTGCTGATCTCGAACGGTGGAACTCCTGGCGGACTGAAGATCACCTTCCCCTCATGGCAGTCAATTACGGCAAACTGCTCGCTCATCCAGTCGATGCCGAGGACTACGTCGAATCCAGGCAGTGGCATCACTAGAAGTCGAGCCCTAATCTCTCTCCCAGCAATAGTGATAGGGCATTCCACCATCTCACTCACTGGCACTAACCCTCCTCCTGTCATAATCCGACAGTTCCGCCTAGTGGGCTTGGGTGTGAAGCCGTGTCTATGCAGAAACTCATATGATACAAAGCTATGTGTGGCTCCAGAATCAAACAATGCAATGGCAGGAAAAGAATGTAAAAGTATAGAACCTGTGATCACATCCGGTACTGCCTCATCCTCCTCAACTGCCGCCATGACGTAAGCACGTCCCTGCTGCTGTCCTCCCCTCTGCTGACGCTGAGCAAACTGCTGCTGCTGAGTGGGTAAAGCTGGTCCCCTCTGTGGTACAGCTGGTAGAGCTCTGGGTGGTGCAGGTGGTGGTCCTCCAGCTCCTCTCGGTCCTCCAGTCAGTCTAGCCGCAGCCTGTGGGCAGTCCCTCATCTGGTGTGCGTCTGATCCGCAGAATAAGCAGAGTCCGAGCCTCTTACGGCACTCGTCGAAGCGATGTCCCGGCCGATAGCAGAATGTGCAAGTAATCCCCTGCTGCTGTCTCTGATGCTGATGTGCAGGAGCTCTGGCTGGTCGATGCTGCTGCTGTGCCGGCTGCTGGGGTCTCGCCTGAGTCTGAGTCTGAACCCTCTTCGCTGGTGCCTGGAAACTGCTGCTGCCCACGTCCCGGTCCCTCTTCAGTCTGGGGTCTGCCTCCTTCTCAACTGCCTGGGCGATCTTGAGGATGCTAGAGTAGGTAGTCGCCTGGCTAATCGCTACCGCATGTCGCAGCTCCCTGTTGAGACCCTTCTTGAATCTCCAAGCTCTGTCCTCTGGATCTCTAACCAGTCTCTCAGCAAACCTGCTGAGTCTGGTAAACTCCGAAGTGTACTGCGCAACCGTCATCGTCCCCTGCTGCAGCGCCTCGAACTGCATCCTCAACTCATCACGCTCCACCTCTGGAAAGAATTTCTCCTTGAACAGTGTTTTGAAAACTGTCCAAGACACCCGGGGATCCGTCAACTGGGGGTCCTCCCGGTACCAAGCTCTCGCCAAATCAAAGAGTCGCATGCTAGCCACTGACACCTTCTGGTCCTCTGGAATATTCGCCATGGTCAGGGTCCTCTCTGCGTTCTCCAGCCATTCATCTGCATAGATGATCCCCTCGTCGCCCCAGAAATCCATCGGGCTAAGGTGCTGGTACTCCTTCGCTGTCCCGGGTCTCGGTCCTCGCGGTGCTGGAGGTGCTACTGGTGCTGGTGCTGGTGCCGGCTCTCTGGTCCTCAGCGCGTCGACGACAGTCGCTCTGAACTGCGCTGCCTGATGGTTCTGGGCCTCCAGAAAATGCTGAAACAACGCCATCACTTGGTTGCCGTCAAGCATCATCGTCGGTGGCAGCGATGGGAAGATAGGAGGCGCTGGCGGGAGCTGATCTGCCTGGACGTCTGGTGCTGGCTGCTCTGTACCGCCTGCAACTCCAGTGCTGACTGCAACTCCTGAGCTGCTCGCAACTCCTGGCTGATCTGCGGTCTTCCTAGTGGCGACCATCCTGCATAAAAAGAAAACTTCGTGATTGATAAATACCTAATCTACCAGAAATGTAAATGTTTATATAATAACCATATGTACCCGATATACCCGTTTTTCCTATGCTGTGATTCAAGTTTCCCTAGTGTAATCAAGTCCCCCAATAGTACTCTAAGACCTAGGTACTATTAGGATAGACCTGCATGGGCCACCACTAAAAACATGTCACGACCCGCTCCCGAATAATCGGATACGAGTCGGACACGCCCAGCCTTCGTCGTTAGACACGACGAAGTAAGCTGTACCAATACTAGGGAACTAACAAGTAATCATGAAGTAAGGTAATATCACAGCATCTATGAACGAAATCCCAGAAATAGTACAAGTCTATATGTTTTATTACAATCATCCAGAATTGTCAAATGTCTGACTAAGTCTCAAAAGTAGTAAATGACGTAAAGGAAAGGTACTAAGCCTCTGCGGCCTCTAAGTCCAGCTCAGCTCCAGCTGGCTCAGCAATAGCAACATCCCGTCCATAGAAGGTGTCGCAAATAGCCTCCAACTCACCTGCAACTTATCCAGTCAGGAGCGGAGCAAAGTACAGTTCTAGGTAATGAAACATGAACATGAAAGGGATACAAGATGTACAGGAAATGAAATACAGGAATGAGCAGGTAATACAGGAAAGTAGTACAGGAACTAAGTACAGGAATATAGTACATGAATGTAAAGTACAGGAAATGTAACGTACAGGAATGTAAAGTACAGGAATGAAAAGTACAGGAATGAAACTATAATCCTGCAGTACCAGACATGATGTGCACAATATTGAAATACATCTAGTCCATGTGACCGGCTGGGGTGAGTACAGGAGCATGCACAGGAGTACATGAATATGGTACGACTTAGGACCCGCGTGCACAGTGCGAGGCCTAAGCTAGGTACAGGAATATAGTAACCGGGTTTGGTCACATGGCTAGTGTATTTCCCCACCCGACACTAGCAAGTACAAGAACAGGAGTACCAGAATACAGGAATACATGATATCGTGTTATAACAGTGTCACAAGAAAAGGTACAGGAATGTAAATGTACAAAACCATAGAAAGTACTTGCCTGGCTCCGAAAAGTACTGGTAATCAGGAACTGGATGTCTTCCTGAATTTATAATTTGTACAAGTTGGTTATGAACTAATCATAAACTCTAAATTGGTTTTTCTACTTATAAAATTATCTAACTCAAAAAAATTCTAGTAAACCCAAGATCTTGTTTAACCACTGCCATGCTAGTAAACTTGAAATCTAAAAAAATTAGGATTCAGGTAAACCCAATATCTGTACACTCATGAGTTAGATTTCCAGAACTCAATAAGAGAAGAAATTTGGAAAACTCTCCATTACTGTTATTCTACTGTACTATTACTTAAAAGCTATTCTTAAACTGAACAACACCACAATTATTACACAGGGAAATAATGTAACTAATGGACTAAAAACCCACAGTCTTCCTGCCAAGGTCACTAATATTACAAGTAAGTATTTGACTAAACTCAGCTCTTGGTTCACTGCCAACAGTCAAGAATGACAATTAAAAAATTATCAACTCAAATCTCCCAATCCTAACTTACTGCCAACAGAAAAGAATGACAAACATTTATCAACTCAATCTCCCAATCCTAACTTATTGCCAACAGAAAAGAATGACAAAACAATTATCAACTCAATCTCCCAATCCCAGCTTACTGCCAACAGAAAAGAATTACACTACTCCACACAACACAACTTATAAATATTACATAACTGGAACAAATGAGAAATAAGGAAGAATATGTAAATGAAAATATACACTACTAGAGTCAAATATAGCAAGTTATGCCATCATTGGAAAGATTGGTCAAATGAAGAACCATGCTGAACCCAACTCTTCACACACACACTGCTCCAGAACTCTGGACATGGCCAGCACACTGGTACGCGTACTCAGCAAACCCCAGGTACATCAACTTGGTCATATGCAGAAGTATTCAAGTAAAACTCTGGACACGAGCTATGGTCGACCCAAGCCAACTGGCTGCAATTAGTCCTACTCCGGTAGACATCAACACGAACACGAGTCCCTCAAACACGAGCAAGACACAATCCCGACACATGAAACGAGCAGAACACTTGGTATCATAGCCACAAAACTACTAAAACTGAATTAGAAGCGATCAGTTGAGTAAATTAATTACCTGGAAGAAAACAGACTGGAATCGAGCTTTGCTCTACAATTCGAATGGGGTCCAAAACTATAGTTGACGTTCCTAACACATGAGCAATCAAAACGAACCCAGAACAAGGCATCAGAATATTACAACAATGTGGAATGATTTGATCTAAAATAAATCAAGGATTCTCACCTGATCCACGATGATGTTACGACTGGACTAAAATTAATACCCAAATAGTTTCCACAATTTCTGAATACAAACAATCAGAGGAAAATAATGGATCAGAACACACAGCATTGATCTCAAAATGAAACTTGGAAGGAAACTCGAATACTCACTCGGAATTTGGAATTTAGTTCGATCGACTGTCAAACTCCCTCGATCAATGATTCTCCAGAATCTAATTTCGATCTAAAGATTATTTGATGGAATCAAACACACACACACAGGAGGAAATGATAGATCGATCTACTTACAATGGTTGATCGAGTTTTCCTTCGAACTCCGGAATGACTCGCTCAACTAAATAGATCAGACGAACTCCGTTCGATCCAACTTCCGATCAGTAGACGAAGAACTCATAGATCTGGAATTCAAAAGAGAAAATAGACTCAAAACTAGATCGGAAAGGAAAGGAACATTTGAACAAAATCGGACCGAAGAATCTACCTCTTCAAGGAACAGGACACGGACACAGTGTTGAGTCAGGGTCGTCGGAGCCGCACTCGTTCTCTTGTCGAGAGAACAACTCGCCAAGAAAAGATCTCCTCCGCCGCTGCGTTGGAAAGAACGTCGCTGCGTCGATCCGCTGCAAGACGCTGCTACTGGAAGACCTCCGCCTCCTAGTCGCCGCTCAACGTCGACGAAGCCGCCGCTCGAAAAGCTTCCAAGCGCTGGTTGTGGAAGCTCGACGCCACCTGCCAGCCCTAAGTCGACGCCGGTCGCCGTCGCCGGAGAAAGGTTAGGAAGAAGAGAATGAAGGGTGGAGGAACACTCGAGAAGGGTGGAGAAACCGAGAGAAAAAATATGCCACTGCTGGCTCTCTCTCTCTCCACACAAAGATTTTAAAAGAAAAGAATGGACATTAGCAAAACCCCCCCCCCCAACAAATCGGATATTACAAAATGACCTCCCGCCAAGAATTATTTCTAAATCAGCCCTCTTCCTTTTCATTATTGCAGGAAAAGATTTAAAAATCAGTTGAAAACCCACATGGTGGGCCCAAAGTGGTTATAACAACTTTTCAAATTTGAAAGTTGTCCAAAAATTAATTCCCTCCAAAATCTTATCATCCAAAAATTTAAATGAAAGCTAAATTATTATTATTTAAACTTATTAATGTCATTTGCATAATAACTAGAATTTATTTATTTTTTAAATACCGGGAAGTGGAGTTACAAGCATTCATAGAAGGTGGGATCATGTGGTGTAGATAATTGGGTTCAGGCCTTGCACAAAAATTCTCTTTTAAGGCATATGGGTCCAATTCAATATCGCACCTCTGGGCCAACTTCGGTTTGCACACCGCGTTCCCAACAAATGGTATCAGAGCCTATGGCTACGGGACTGGTTTGGATAGCTCTAATTAGTTTAAGACAGATGGTGCTGAACATTCATGTGTATAATCGAATTATACGGGCTCTTCTCAAGATGGAGTAGGAACATCAACTACACAAATTGGCTTTAAAGGTGGGTTTAACGAGCCCAAGATGGAGAAAGACATTATGGTTGGCACACAATGGTGGTGTGGATGAACATGTCGGTTTGGTTTTGTGGTCGAACAGATCGAGATGACAATATATTGGATCTCATAGTGCTCGAATAAAAAGATATCAAGGATTGCTAAGGTTGTTCGACTGGCGGGAACGAACAAAAGGTAGCAGTGGTGTTAAGGCTGTCCGGCTAGCGGGAACGGACAAAAGGTAGCAGGGGTGCTAAGGTTATTCGGCTAGCGAAAACGGGCTAAGGTGGAGATTATTGGGTTGTATCTCGTTTTCGATTGAGTGCTCAAATATGGGTGACAATGGAGTTGGTAATTTAGTCCCACATCTGTTAGGAGGTGGGATCATGTGGTGTAGATAATTGAGATTGGTTCAGGCCTTACATGAGAATTCTTTTTTAAGGCATATGGGCCCAATTCAATATCACACCTCATGGGCCAACTCCGGCTCGGGTCACACCCCGTTTCCAACAAATCTAACTATTCTCTCTTCTTCAGCCGTGGATCGATTAAGACTCTCCCTCTATCCTTCTAATCTGATCCCTACCTCTCTCGAGTCTCGACCCTCTCTTTCATACTCTCTCGAGTCTCTCTTGATTTGAGTCGATCTCTTCAACTGAGCTGAGGTCAGGGTTGAATATGATTTTCTCTATGATTTTCTGAGGAATCAGTTGAAGCACCTAACTAACCCCAGTTTGAGCCGAGGTTAGGGTTTGGATCTAATTTTCTTTTGATTTGTTGTAAGTCCTGAGATCGAAGCAAGTCGTGGGATCGAAAGACCAAGTGCCAATTTGAAAATCCAGTGTGACATGCTTATCTTAGCATCAACTTTCCATATTTTTCATGTTCTACGAAATTTGACTCAAAGTGGGATTATTCCCTTAGCTATGTGGGTATGTTTCTTTTATTAGTAAACATACCCAATGCATTCAAAATATTCAGTTTATTATTGTGAAGGCCAAGCAGAGGCAAGTTAATCGAAGCGACCAACCTGAACGAGGAGTTGCCTCGACTGAACGGAACTTCGAGCAAGTCATTGTCTAGCCAAGTCCAAACGCCGTTGCATTTTCAATTCCTCCGATTGAACTGAGAGGTGCGAGACACTACACCAATGGATAAAAGAATGCTTCAAAACAATGAAACCACTGGATAATAGAATGCATCCAACACTATACGCAAAAATATTCAAACACTATTTATAAAAATATCTAAAAATAGAAAATATCTAAGTATGGAAATATCCCAAACGGTATACCGGTACTATAGACCAGTATACCGATGATATGCCGGCAAGGAGATAAAATTTATAATTTTAAATTTTTTTACGGTTCTCCGAAAACCAAAAAACCATAAGATATAATACAAAATACATATCCATATACAAATATAGATAATGTGAGACGAGTCTCACACCGGAGCCATGCGACGAAACTCATCAACAACAATCGCAAAGTTGTTGTCTCCATCATACCCCCTTTCCACCTGTGCTTGTGTCCAACTTGTCGACAGTTCGTCCAACCGGTCGGCCTCTCCAACTCACAAAAATACCTTCGCTTTGTTATCCTCGAAAATGGAATACTTCACCATCCTCGCCATGATTGAATCACCCTTTCCAATGGACCCAAGAAGAAGAGGTAATGAATAAGCAATAGTAATAGTCAAAGAACACAAAGAAAGAAGGGATGCAAGAAAGAATTATTAGAAGCACAATAATAAGTAGATAAAGAAAAATAAAAATTAGTAATATATAAGGAGAAGAGAATAGGATATTGACAACTTAGAGTTGTGTGAGGAATTATTCGACAACAAAAAGAAGCAACAACAGCTTCAAAAGAACCAATTGAATAAAGAAAGGAAAAAAAAGGAATATAGGAGGTGACTAGTTATCAAAGAGATGGATTATTCCTACAGTAGCATAGAGAAAAGAAGCCTCTGGTAAACATCCCTATATATATATATATATATATATATATATATATATATATATATATATATATATATATATATATATATATATATATATTTCCATATATATATATATATATATATATATATATATATATATATATATATATATATATATATTGAAGCAATGGGTAACTGTAATGAACTCGCCTCCACTAGGGCGGTAGTGGTGAGATATTCGGTCCGAGTTCGGTGGGAGCGTTCCCCACAATTACCTTCTTTCAAAAATATATATATGTGTCTCTGTGTGTGTGAGAGAGAGAAAACAGTTTGTACGATAAAACATAAATATATAAATATATACATACTTATATATAAAAGAAAAATAAAATTAAATAATAAAAAATGTTTTAGAAATTTAAAAATTAATACAATCATTTGTTAACCAGTAGCCTGTGGCTATTGTTCTCCTCCTCTCTACAGTAACCGAATTGTTAGAAAAAAGTTTTAAAAATGGAGAAACAGAATGCTTTGAGTCGTGATGGAAAGTTCACTTTCCTAAAGGCAATATTTCCCCCACTACACTGATTATATAGGGAAAGGAAATTAGCCTCCAGGATAAAACAAAGCAAGAATTCTTTTAAGATTAAGCAGAGATTTTTTTTTGAGATGTCCCTCAATGTTTTAAAACTCTATCTTATATAGAGATTGGAGGTGTCTTTTGGCCAACAGTCATAATTGTTTATTATGCCTAATCCAAAAGAAACGTCTCTTGCCAATAAATAATGTGTCCTTTCATTTTAATTTCAAAATCAAAATAAATTTATTTTGAATGAACAAGGCCCCAAGTGCCTATGATAGACTTTTAAATAATTAGGCAAAGGCCTAGTAGCCAAAGCCCATGAATAGGCCCACTCCTTGGTTAACCCATAAGTAGTCTTGTTATTGGACATCTATATTTAAAGGCATTAGCAATTTTTTTTTCTCCAATGTGGGACTATATTTTGCATACAAACTACATAACAATCCTCTACTAGGTTGTATGCAAAATATCTGCCTGACAAGTATTATGAATACATGTAGGTATCTTTCGATTTGAACCTTCAATTAGTGTATATAACTTAAAGTTCTAGCAAAGTCATAGGTGTCCGCAGATTGAACCTTGACTTCTTGTGCTATAACCGAAGAAATCACACACATAATACTCATCTATAATCTTCAAAAGATTTCAACAACTGCTTAGCACTATCATATATGGCCATGTGCTAATCCTGGATTATCATGAACATTTATAGAAGAACCACGACTATAATTCTTTTACTGAAGCGACACCACTTCTATGTTCATTTAGGTGAAGTTTCACTCTAGTCCTAGTTGCTTAAGACTCTTGTAAACTCCATTAAGAGTGTAAACTCATCCTCCATTTATTCCACGCAACTATTCGCACTAGTACTTTTAATTAGTATAGGAATTACTAGTGCTTACAAGCACATAACAACTTATTTTTACCTTTTGAACTTGAAATTAGGGTTCTACTAATTTTGAAGTTGGGTTCCCATTGCCAGTTCTTACTTTTAACAATTTGAGTCCCATACCAAAAGTCGTACTTTTTACCAAGTCTCTTGGTAATGCTTTAGTGAGAGGATCTGCTAGATTATTACTAGACTTAACATATATTATGGTGATCACCCCATTCGTTATTAACTCTCTCATATATGAATGTCTCATACTGATATGTCTAGATTTTCCATTATATACTTCGCTATATGCTCTAGACATAGTTGCTTCACTATCACAATACATTGAAACAGCTGGCATTGGTTGTGGCCACAACTCTATATCCATTAATAAATCTCTTAACCATTCTGCTTCTTTGCCTGCAGCGGCTAGGGCTATAAATTTAGATTTCATTGTTGAATGTGCAATGCAAGTTTGTTTCTTGGATGCCCAACTTATCGCCCCACCGGTTAAAACAAAAATCCATCCTGAAGTGGATTTATTCTCATTATTAATTGACATCCAACTAGCATCGCAATAGCCTTCTAGCACAGCCGGAAAATCATTATAAACAAGACTTAATTCTCTTGTTCGTTTAAGATATCCAAAAATTCTTGCGATTGCTTTCCAATGTTCTGTGCTAGGTTTACTGGTATATCTTGACATTATGCAAACGAAAAACGCTATGTCCGGCCTTGTGTAATGCGTAATGTACATAAGACTTCCAATGGCACTTGCATACTCTAATTGAGCAACAATTCTACCATTATTTTCTTGAAATTTAATGCTAGAGTCAAAAGGAGTATTTGCCTCTTTAATATTGAGATACTTGAATTTATCAAGTAGCTTGTCAATATAATGACTTTGATTTAAGCCATATCCTCTTTCATGTCTCTTAACTTTTATTCCCAAAATAGTATCAACTTCCTCTAAATCTTTCATTTGAAAAATTGAAGTTAGATACATTTTGATATTAATGATACCTTTTATGTTGGTGCTAAAAATTAACAAATCATCTACATAGAGACATAGGACAACTGTATACTCCTTTGTTATCTTGCAATAAATGCACTTATCAGCATTATTATGCCTAAAACCATTCGATAAAATTGTTGTATCGAATTACTTGTGCCACTGTTTTGGAGCCTGTTTTAATCCATATAAGGATTTAACTAATTTGCACACTTTATTTTCATTTCCAGGAAGCACAAAGCCCTCTGGTTGCTCCATATAAACTTCTTTTGTTAATTCGCCATTTAAAAAGGCTGTCTTAACATCCATTTGATGAACATGTAATTTATAAATTGATGCAAGAGCAAAGAGAACTCTAATGAATGTTATTCTTGCCACAGGTGCATATGTATCAAAATAATCTATGCCTTCTCTTTGTGTAAAACCTTTAGCTACTAATCTTGCCTTAAAGGTTTGTATAGTGCCATCCGTTCTATACTTTTTTCTAAACACCCATTTGCATCCAATAGTCTTTGAACCAGATGGTAAATCAACCAGGACCCAAGTTTCATTCGACATGATGGAATCCATTTCATCATGTAATGCATGTGGTTCGTATTACGTATCTTGGTATACGTATACGTATTTGACTCGTATTGCATGTCTCCCTGCTTGGTTTATTTGGCATTTTTCATTGCTTGGTTCACCTTGGGTTGGTTCGGCTAGGCTTGGGTTTGCTTATTGGTTCATCATGAACCAAGTGGAGAACCCCTACCTACCACCACCATCTCCATTTATTAACCCCAACCACCTTTCTCTTTCTACATTCAATTTCTTATTACTGCTCTTCCTCTTCTTCTTCTTCACCGAACCCCCCCACCGTAGGCAAGTGCATCTTGCTTCATGGAGGAATCTAATTTTATTGTTCCATTCTCTTCCTCACAACATTCTAAGTCACTTTAGTATTTAGCACTTTCGAATTCCATGGCTCATTTCATGTGGATCTAGGTTTTAGTATTTTTGATCTTCATGGTTTTGATCTTCTGGAACTTGGTTGCTTTCAGAATGGAGAGTTCCATGTAGTAGGGAATTTGATTTCATGCAAGGTTGGCTCTTGAATGGTTGGGTTTCATCGAGTCTTGGCCGTGAGGGAGCTTTTCTTGAGCTCTGGAGCTTTTACGCCTGCTTATACCGGCCATGGGAAGAAGATAAAGTTTTACGCACAGGTTCTAACGTGTTAGCGTAGTGTTTAGCCTTTACACCCACGTTTTACGTGTCAGCGTATTATTTCAGCTTTTTACGCACACGTTTTCACGTGCCCGCGTAGTATTCCCTTTTACGTCCACGCATTGCGTGCCAGTGTACTCCGTTTTACGTCGAGTTTATTCGATTTTACGCTCGGGCTCTCCCGCTCGCGTAAAATCGTGCTCGCGTAAAATCCCTGCCTCGAGCAAACTCTCGCGAGCGTAAAAGTTCCTCGAGTGTTTCCTCACGTAAAACTTTATGCGTAAGACTTGGCTGTGAGCTGTACGCGTAAAGTGTTACTCCTTCATGTAATGACTTGCCTAAAGCTTCATTCTTCTAAGTCATGACCCGCATAAAGTTTTATTCCTCTCGACTCCGTCCTATGTAAGCATTGCGTACAATTGCCTCCCCTTCCGGCCATTTCGTGCGTAGAGTTGTTTTACGCTCGTGGCTCCTCGGCTCAGCATACACTCCTTAGCGTAGAGAGTAGGGGTACTACTCTACGCTAGCCTGCACTCTTGGCGTACACTCTCTCGTATACTCTCCCATGGCACTACCTATTGTATATTTTTACGCCCATTTTATATCCTTACGTCTTTTGTCATGAACTTGATAATCATAAAATTATTTAATGTGTCTGGAATGGTAATTGTACATGGTATAAAGTAAACATGACAGGGCATGACACGGTAGTGACCCGTAGTGGTGCACCCTTGGCAAGTAACATAACCTGATAGTGGCCCGTCGTGGCGCACTCCTGACAAGTATACCTGACATAATTATCTCGAATTACTGTTGCGACGGCTAACATGACATGGCATGACCTGACAAGAATGAATGACCTGAACACTGTGGGCGATTGTGCTTGTACAAATAAACCAGTATTGTCTTACATCATGTCTAGGACAGGGACCCCTGAGTACCACGGTCAGGGGTACCTACTAAAATGGACTAAGGCTAATAACTAGAATAATACAGTAGTCATGGAGAGATTTCCTAGCTACAGGCAATCCCGTTACCTGGGCGCGCTTGGGATCTGTAGCCTGCCGTCGAGTAGGGCACATTTCCAGCACACTGTCAAGTGTTGTACCCTTCAAGCTTCTTAAGGGTACATGTGTTTCCTGGACGATGTATCCACCTGAATTTAACCCCTAATATTCGACCTGGGTAACCTGGATGGTCTGCAGGACTTGTGGCTGTGGATAATCTTACTGCATCTTGCTTGTAACTAGGTCTGTGACAACCCTAGTTAGTTAAAGTATCAAGCGGTACTTATTGTTTGGCCGTGATTGTTGGATGAGGCATAACTAGTCTAGTCTTGTCTTGATCCTGTACAAAATTGTTGTATGTCCTGATTTCTTATGTTATCTTGCCGATAAATGGTGGGAAACCAAGTTCCGTTCAGATGAAAGGTTACAACCCCAATCCTTGTTTGGTTTATGGGTTGTAACCTGGTTTTCTGAATAGTCCCATGTTTATCTCGTCGTATATCATCCTGATATGTTTTTCTTATTTCCAGTTCTTACTACTTATTTATACTCTTATGCTAATTGCTGGTTTTAGTTCCTAAGTGAAGCTTCCTTGTGGTACTTGCTCTTTCTGGGATCTGACCCAGCTGGTTTTGTATGACCAGATTTCGGAGCAGCTCCAGAGGATCTACCGATCTTCCAGCCCGAGGGTGACCACCAGGCGTAACCAGGACAACGAGTGGGTTATTTTTGACTCTCCCACTTTATTGTAAAAATATTCTTTTGAGGCGTTTAGCCGACGAGCACCTGTTTAGCTCGATTGCACTTTACTTACTGTCTGCCTATGGGCTGTAACATGATTGACATATCCTAGGGTTAATCATGTATGACTAAACTCTTGCTAGTCTTCACATTTTGTAACGACTAGCTTCATGATCAGCTGAATATGTAATGTTTGGGATGCCTTACTATTGTATATTTGGTGATCTTACATCTTGTGACATTTACTCATTTGCTTGTGATTGAGACACTAGGCTTGTTCATGACCATAAGAGACTGTTGGCTTGTAGTTAAACCCTCATGTATCTAGACAGCCGTGACCGTATGGCGAGGTGGGTTACACTTCAATATACGTAGCTGGCTATGTCTGCCCCCGCTCTCTCCAGTATTCTGGTTTTGGGGCATGACACATCATTAACAACTTCTTTCCAAAAAGCTGTATCTCTTGAAGCCATTGCTTCTTTAAAAGTTTTAGGGTCGCTATCTATATTAAGAACCATAGGTGTTTTATTTAGTATTTTGGTTCTTTCTCCTTCCACGAGAAAGGCAATAGATTCTGGTGAGATAAAGTCTGAACTCAAGAATTTCTCTTTTCTCATTCTTGTACTTCTTCTTGGTTCATTGGATTCAATCATTCTTTTCTCACCAACCCCCACATTACTTGAGGGTGTTCTTTGACTTTGTTGTTCTTCCTCATTTTCATGCAAAGTAGAATGCACAAATTTATTTTCAAAGAACTCAACATGTATGGATTCAACAATACTATTTGACTCTAAATCTAACAGTCTATATGCTTTAGAGTGTTGTGCATAACCTACGAAAACACTTCTAATGCCTCTAGGTCCTAATTTGGATTTATGTGGATCAGGAATTTTATAAAATGCTATGCACCCCCACACTTTGAAATAATTTAAGTTGGGTTTCCTTCCATTATTCCAAAGTTCATATGGTGATGCATGAAACTTCTTGAAGGGAACTTTATTGTAAATATGACAAGCGGTTAATAAAGCTTCTCCCCAAAGATTGAAAGGTAACTTGGCATTTCTAAGCATTGCATTAATCATTTCAACCAAGGATCTATTTTTTCTTTCTGCAAGGCCATTTTGTTGTGGAGTATATGGGGCTATTTTCTGATGAATTATTCCATTTTCTTTACAAAATAAATTGAAAGAATCTGGAAAATATTCTCCCCCTCTATCACTACGTAAAATTTTGATCTTTTTCTCCTTTTGATTTTCCACAACAGATTTATATTTTAAATTTCTCAAAGGCCTCATCCTTGGTTCTTATCAAATACACATATGTGTATCTTGAATGATCATCAATAAAAGTTATAAAATACCTTTTACCATTCCTAGTCAAGTGACCATTTAACTCACAAATATCAGAATGTATAAGTTCCAAAAGTTCGGATCTTCTTTCAACCTTTGAAAAAGATTTCTTTTTCATTTTAGCTTCAACACAAACTTCACATTTCTCATGATCCTTTTTTATAAGAGATGTAACCATGTTTAGACATGTAATATAATGTGCCATAATTCAAATGCGCTAATCTAGCATGCCATAAAGAAGATGTGTACTCAACGATATAAGCAACAACATTATTAATTTCATTAATAGATAGTTTAAACATGCCATCACATGAGTATCCTTTTCCTACGAATACTCCATTCTTAGAACTATTACATTGTCAGATTCCAAAACAATCTTAAAGCCTTTCTTACATAAGAGATATGCAGAAATTAAATTCTTCCTAAGTTCTGGAACATGGAAGACATTGACAAGAGTGAGTTTCTGTCCAGAAGTGAAGTTCAGTTCAACACTTCATTTTCCCAAAACCTTGGCAGCAACATGATTACCCATAAGCACTTCCTCGAATTCCTTTAGTTCATTGTATGACTTGAACATCACTTTGTTGTTGCAAACATGTATGGTTGCACCCAAATCAAGCCACCAATCTTTAGACATAACAGCAGAGGCCATGTTAAGCTCTGTGATCATGTCTATCTCCATTTCAGTGATCATTGTAATAAGTTCTTTGGTTTCTGCCCAACCATATTTGCTTTGTTACCAGAACCAGAACCAGAGGCACCATGAAACTTACTCACATTATTTCTGAATCTGCACTCTTTTATGTAATGTCCCTTTTTTCCACAATGAAAACAGGGACGATCCTTCTTGAAATTAGATTTCTTGAACCCCTTCTTTTTTACTTTAAAATTATTTCTGGAGAAACCAGAGTTACCACCATTTGCAGACATAGGGATTTTAGAAGCAACATAGTTTATTTTAGAATCTATGAGAGACTCATCCCTTGCACGATTTTCACATTCAATTTGCAGATGTGTAATAAACTGCTCAATGGTAAAGGTTTCAGAAGAATGGAGTATCTTCCTCCTATAGTCATTCCACGTAGGTGGCAACTTTGAAAGAATTTCCCCCACTTGAATTGCATCAGGGATTCGAATTTGTAATTCACTTAATTGAGAAACTAGTATCTCCATATCACGAACTTGGTCCATGATTGGCATGTTGTCAGTTAATTTGAATTCAAAGTATTTCAATGCTAAAAATCTGTCCGTACCTCTTTTGACATCTTTATACTTTGACTCCAGAGCTGTCCAAACTTCTTTTGGTGATTTGTATGTTTTGTACACATCGTACAGCCTGTTGGTGAGAGAATTCAGAATGTGTTCGCGACACACCATCTCATCAGTCTCTCGTTTTGCCTTATCTGCTGCAAGTTTTGCTTTGACTGCATCACTATCCTCAGGCTTTTGTTCTAGAATTGGCTGCAGAGTTGGATCCAAGACATAGAACAGGTTCAAAGTTGTTAATAACCAAGACATACGATCTTGCCATCTCGGATAATTGGTGCCGTCAAAACGATCCAACTTGATTGATTCTTTCTCTTGAAACTGCACTTTCACGCCAGCATTCAATTCCGCCTCCATGAGTAACAATATTGCCTTTAGAATGTTAGAAAAAAGTTTTAAAAATGGAGAAACAGAATGCTTTGAGTCGTGATGGAAAGTTCACTTTCCTAAAGGCAATATTTTCCCCACTATACTGATTATATAGGAAAAGAAAATTAGCCTCTAGGGTAAAACAAAGCAAGAATTCTTTTGAAGATTAAGCAGAGATTTTTTTGAGATATCCCTCAATGTTTTAAAACTCTATCTTATATAGAGATTGGAGGTGTCTTTTGTCCAACAGTCATAATTGTTTAATTATGCCTAATCCAAAAGAAACGTCTCTTGCCAATAAATAATGTGTCCTTTCATTTTAATTTCAAAATCAAAATAAAATTATTTTGAATGAACAAGGCCCCAAGTGCCCAAGTGCCTATCATAGACTTTTAAATAATTAGGCAAAGGCCTAGTAGCCAAAGCCCATGAATAGGCCCACTCCTTGGTTAACCCATAAGTAGTCTTGTTATTGGACATCTATATTTAAATGCATTAGCAATTTTCTTTTTCTCCAATGTGGGATTATATTTTGCGTACAAACTACATAACACGAACAATCCTCGATCCATGTTCTATTTGAAATCGCTGATCATATGAAATCTTTCAAGACCTCTCCAAATTAAGCAAATTTAAATCCACCAAATCAAAACCTTAAAACCAATCTAATCTCCAATAATCCTAATGCATTCTATCATAATCCTAATGCAAACCTATCGAGACCACCCTAGACCCATCTTGATAATTTCATGAACTCTTTCGGCCCTGACCGAGCACTCGCCACCGCCGGGGACCGTTGAAGTTGACTGCTACCAACATCCTGTGTTCGTGCCGCGGACACTTCGATAACGATAAAACTTGACCCAACCGATACCAGACTGACCATTTTGCACCCAAGACCCCAGACTGATGAGTCGTCGCCATCACCGATGCCTGCACGACCGCCGGCAAAGCTGCCGAGCCACCAGGGTTCTGTGCACATAGAAGGATTCTGTGCACACATAATCGAGCCTCGAGCAACCGATTTGGAAGCAATCGTTCTCCTTAAGCTATCGTTTTCGTATCCACATGTGCAGGTTTTCACCCTGATTAACCCTCTATAACATCCTATAATTCCTTTAATTTAATTCATGATGAAATCCAGTTACAAAATCGGATCAGAATACTTTTAAAAAAACAATTTTCTTGAAAACTAAAATTCTTCGATACATAGTCGGTCCCGTTAAACCAGACCACCCAAGCTTGAATCAATTGCACCGAAAGATGCGTACGGTTTGAATTGGTCGCATGTGCGTGTCGAATTTGGTCCATATCTGTTAAAAAAAATTGTATCGAGACTTTTTGAAAAATCTCAATTA
This sequence comes from Iris pallida, assembly GCA_029216955.1. Classification (NCBI taxonomy): domain Eukaryota; kingdom Viridiplantae; phylum Streptophyta; class Magnoliopsida; order Asparagales; family Iridaceae; genus Iris; species Iris pallida. Next base: position 30,870,325 of record JANAVB010001800.1, read on the forward strand.
CTTTGTGCACTCTTGTCGTGTCATGACGAGACTTGCGCCATTAGACTTGCAATGTCTGACTTTTACAGTGACTCAATTATCGTTCGATTCTGAGACAGTCAACCAGATCGCCGTATTCCGGGTCCCACAATCTGGTTGGAAGGACTTTTTTGTGATCGGCTCATTAGAATCCAAATTTTGAACATACCATTGACATTGTATCATCGTTATAGTTTTGTTAGACATATAGTCTGTTGAATTTGAATACCTTCATTATGATATATTTTTGGTACAACATTAGTCCACCTACAAACCCTATTTTGACCCAAACATGCTAGATTTGGGCTTGTGTGCAAATTTGACTTATGACTTTTATTTTGACTATCTCGAGCATTCTAAACACATTAGTGATATATGTTTCATCATCCGATGAAGTATGGTTAGATTCTCCTTTTCATGACAACCTTAATTGTAACAAATTTGTATCATATTTGTATTTCAAAATTCACACGTCAAAATTGAGATATGTTGATTCATGTGATCTCGTATCACTAAAATTGACAAAGTAACCAAGCGGATCGCCAAGATAAGATCGTTAATTTGTGATTAATCATCTAATCTTGATTTACATGTTGTAAGCTTTGTTGTAAAAATTACGAGATACAAACTTGATAATTTGAATATAAAACTTGAAATTCAGAATATTAATATAGTTCTAGGTGGTATGACTAATAGACGACTTATGTGACATATGTAATAGGCGACTCAGACCTATTCAACTTTCCTAGTTATGAGTAGTTATCGTATTTGTATTTTGTGTGTAATATATAGTTGTTTGTAATTTTTGATTGATAGATATTCATGATGATCATAGCTCGTTTGGATAGATCTTGGCTAGACTTTGGTTTTGCAACTCAACATGTTTGGACGAACTCTATGCTAGTATATCTTGCCTTATATTTATTGTTCTTCATGTTTTTATTTTGAGTGCATATCTATTTTACTAATTTTTATATTACTAATGATTATCATGTGCGTTTGAGACGACTCTGATTGCGATCGACGGCAGGCATCGATACATTTCTTTATGCATAATTGTATCATGACCTAGTTATTAGTAGACTACCTGATTGTTTGGTGGGATATCCTTATATCTCATGTGACCTTTACATATACTGAGTACAAACACGGATGTGTGATATTTATGAGAGGACATGTGCTATCATATCTGACTGATTATCGATATGTCTTGGATGTGCGTCAGTATTGCGCATATTTATTAGCATAGGTACATTCATTGGACATAGAAGTGAGGAACTGGACATGTCGTGTAGATGACCTCTACAATATCATTATGATGGGGAGGATAGTCACTACACGTATGGGCCCTTTACACATTCTCTTTTGTAATCTGGAAACTCCGTCGGAGACACGGGTGTGATGACCTTGGAAATATATTGTAGATGGCATCTGATGTTCGATGAACGTTATGCACGTTTGGCCCGTAGTTCCCAATTATATATAACGATCCCATTTTAGCGATATGCTCATGCATGTGGTAGTTGCCCTCAAATTGCATTCATGTAGCTTAGTTAAGTTAACCCTTTATATACTTTGCATGTTTGTTTCAGTTTATATTTGGCATGCATATTATGTATCTTGTTACGTCCCTCTAAGGACATGGTTTTCTTTCAGGTATTTGCTGAGCTCTTAGGATATTCGGATAGTTAGTGGTTGCTCCTACATGATTCATGTATCACTAGTGGCACTCTTATCATTCTTCTATACTTTATATTTCTTAGCATGATACTATCTGTTATATTGCTTACTTTTATAGACTCTTATTATTCTTTCGAGTCTATCCAGACATATATGTTAGTGGGTTGCAGACCTTGAAACTTAATATTCATTCTTTATATTTGGTTTCATGTGGATTGAGATCTAGATTATTGACTTTATATATACTAGCATATGTGCACGTGCTTTGCACGTATTTTAACATTTTTTTAATTAACTTAGGAAGATTCTTTAGAAAGATCAAGGGGTAGTCTTCGTAATTACTAAGTTGTCCTTATTAAAATTAATGAACCATTTTTAGTTAGTAAAGACATGTAAGGGTATTTTCGGAATTTAAAAGTTTCACCATAAAGTTTTCCTATTATATAGTAGAATATATATATATATATATATATATATATATATATATATATATATATATATATATATATATATATATATATATATATTGGGAACACTTGTTATATATATATTTACCATACATTTGACAGCATATATGTATTCGAGTTTGGTTGATGTCCACTAGATATATATGGCCATTACCACGTACTGTAGTCCTACATATTTTGGGATTTAGACACGACATTGGATGGGGAGAACAGTTACTTTACCTAGCGAAGATTGTCTGTATTGGCTAGTTGTTTAAATTCATGCGACAATATGAGAAATATCCATTTCTTCCCTCTTTTCTACTATATTTGCAAGAAAATGATTATTTTGTATAAGGATACCAAGTTTATGACCTAATAAAATTTTGGGTACTAGGTTTATCCGTTTTAGACTTTGGTACTCAAACATTTTAGTGACACATATTAGTGACAAAATTGGCTTTCAGTGACGAAATGAGTCTTTTAATGACGAATATTCGTCACTAAAATGTGTCACTAAAAAAATTCGAGTATCCAAAGTCTAAAACGGACAGATCCAGTACCAAAATTCTAATCAGGTCATAAACTTGGTACTCTTACAAAATAATCTGCAAGAAAATCTACTTTTTGATGTCACACGCTTGCTTCGCCGAATATTTCCTAACCGATACAGTTTAATGACCAAAATAAATGCGATATTAAGATTTCAGAAATGCATATGATTCTCTCTGGAATGTACTAGAGAAACGAGAAACACGCAACTCAAGCATGAATTTCATACTCTCATCTTTCTTCTCCTATATAAAGCAGTCATAGACTCACGTATATGCTATAGAACTCATTCTTCTTCTATGTATATCCCTATATAGTTCTTGTTGAATGAAGTTTATTCATCTCAATTCTATAGTTACATATTGTTTCACCCAAAGCAAGTTATGTTATATGGTACATGGATTCGAGTTGCCTCATGTGTGGGACCAACATCACCTTATCAAGAATGAATTGGTATACTGGAAATAAGGTAACTAAATTTATTTTTATTATCATGAAATTTGATATATATACATCTATTTCTATGTTAAGAGGGGAGAAGAAAGAACATGAGCACACTTCATTGGTAGATGTACGTTTTTAAAGTTTTCTTGCTTATTTTATTTCTATGTTAAGAAGGGAGAAGAAAGAACATGATCACACAACATTGGTTGATGTACGTTTTGCTTGTTTCTATTACATTATATTCCTGAAGAATCAATATGAACACGTAGAACTCAGTACTTTATTGGTCTAATTTTATATTTGATATCAGTTCATATAAAGTTCTAAATTTTTTTTTATCTTAAATAGTACATTTTCTTATATTGTTTTTTATCAACATAAGAAGTACATTTCAATAATTTAATCTTAAATCGTTCATATAATTTTTTTAATTTATTTTATATTTTGTTTACAGGAATCATGATTATTTATCTAACAATTTTCTCTTGATCATTTTTGTCAACAAAAGCTTGGTACTTATTATAAAAAAAATGTACATAAATGTTTCTCATAAATATTAATGTCAAGAGTTTATAACATTATTTGAACTCTTGATGAAGTTGTGCTATTTTGTATGGACTTGCAATATGTTCAATAATCTACTCATGTATATGTCACAAACCAGTGAAACCACCATAAAGATAAAACTTAAGGCAAATTTCTCTTATGATTGTTAGCTAATATATTTCTTTTCTTATTTTACAACTACATATCCATCAACATATACTCACTTTTGTCCAATTTAGTTTAGAAATCTTTTATAATAAGTTGCATTTTTATGGACTTTATCATCAATATAAATATCTAAAAAGAAAATACAAACTTATGTTGTAAATTGTGCCAAGGACCGGTTTGTGCTATATTTGTACAATCACCACCCCCCTCCCCCCCCCCCCCCCCCCCCCCCCCAAAAAAAAATTTGTAAGAAATATAAGTACGTAAACAAATAAAAATGTCTCCTACTTTTTATGTTATGGTTATATCATTTTTACTACTTATATAAAATCAGAAATTAGTACAATAAATAAAAATTGAATATTAAATATATGTTAGTACCATATTTACATGCGCGCATGCCTCACCACTACCACTAGTGGCAGTGGTAAGACATACGGCCCGAGCGGTCAGGAGATCGATTCCCAGTGGGGTAGGGGGGGGGATAGATTCTTCTTGCTTGCAACCCACACATCACAATGTATCACATACTGGCCTAGCCGACCCACATAGCCCACCAGTCCCCACAGGAATCCACCTGCACTTGTATCACTTGGAAAATTAAATGGTAGAAAATTATGCTCTCCGTGGGATCGAACCCACCCATACAAGGAACCTTATGCCTCCCCCTCTACCACTTGACCCAAAGGTGTTTCAGTATAATAGTGAGTGAGAGAGAATATTGAATTTGGTTTTACTAGTTTTGTTATTTACTTCCACCTATTATATGTTAATTTGGTTAGCATTTTAGTTTTTGTAGAGATTAAAATATTCATGATATGATTTAGCATATGAACTACAAAACAACTTACCATCCAATTTAAAAATAAATTATTAAAATAATGAACTTTGTTCTTTTATAAATTTATATTTTCACCAAAGATTTAGATATCAACAAACCAAATATTTATAAAGTAAGACAAAAAAAAATGCTCAACTAGCGCATGTTAAAACAGATAGAGCGAATTTATCTACGTTGAACTAACAAATTCGTGATTTGAGTTTTTTGTTGTTGCAAAATTTATATATTTAGTATAAATATCAATAATATTTTACTAAATTCATAACATACATTTATAATTATCAAACTGAAAACAATACGACGTTCAAGTTACTAGATGGCAAAAAGTTGCAACACACGATTGATAGAAGCCAAATCTGGAAGTAAGGATAATGATCCAAAGCGACAAAAATCGTTCGCGAGATTCGATAATTACGTATTGACCTATTAGGGATGTTGGTGATTGGGTTATTTTTCTTTGTTAAATTGATAGAATTTTTTGAATTTTTGGCCCGTTATATTTGTAGACAACATTGAAAAGAGGATCAATAGACACCATGAGACCTACTTTCGAACAAAGTTTCCCAAAATGGAATTATGTTTATTTTGGAGTTTGCAAATTGAAATTGAGGTTTGAATTGATGAAAATCCATTGACAAAACTGAAGTTTTATTTTATTTATGATAGGCTTGTGAGTTTGAAGTTAGTATTAGAGCTTTATAAAAAATATACAATAAATTGAGTTTAGGACGAAGTTTAATAAAATTATTTAGAGTAGGGTTTTATTAACTCTACATTTTGGAGTTAGAAATAGAGTTTTGTCTAGCTCTAGAAGCATCCTCAAATGTATGATAATTTTATTATTTTAGAGTTTGATGCCTAATTCCACCAACACCATTTTTTTTTTCTCTTCCAAACTCCGTTCCCAAATGCACCGTGAGTGATTCTAGGATTAAGATAAAAATAAGTACCTTGGTTATGGCATGGGTGACCAAAAAGGTGAAAAAATATTTTACACGTAGTATTTTATGGAAAGATTATAACATACAACAAGAAAAATAACATTCTCTAATGATAGTCCTTTTTTTTATGTCCTAATTTTATTATTAGTCATTTGACGCGTATCTTAATTCTAACTAGTAAATTCATGTATGTTATACGTAAAATTAAATTTGTTTTCCTGATATTGTTGAAAAATAGTTTAAATATATTTGAATTAAAATATGTTATATATGTTTATATTTAAATTATGATTTGTTATAGAATTGTTTATATTTAAATTAGAATTTGTTATGGATATAGATAGTTAGATAATATCAAACAGTTAGGTTATTAGTTAGATTTTTCTTTTTCTTAATTTTAATTGTGAATGCTTATTTAGACTAATTTTTAATTGTGATTAAAAGTTAATTTTAGAATTTTTTCCCTTGTATGTATTATAATTAATTAAGGATACATATAAGACTTAGACGACTCATTTTTTAGCTCTTTCGAAGCTGTTTTATAATATTAGGGATATAGATTGATGATATATTTAGATGTTAGATGACTCATTTTTGAGCCATTTTGAAGCTACTTTATAGTATTAAAGTAGAGATATGATAGGTGTAATCATCACAAGCATTATTCAAGTTGGACCCACATATTAATAAGGTTTTTTTTTAATATAGGTCCCTTAAATCTTATATATTTGGAGTTAGGAACCCAAACCCATAATTGCAAAATAGTACCAATTTTTTTAAAACAATGTGAGTTAAGAGTCCTCCTGTGTCTCGAACAACCTAATTAAAAATTAACCCACCCATTGTATTAAGAGCATCTCCAACCCTATTGTGACTTTGGAAAAAAGTTAATGCTACATATGAATGACAAAATTTTATTCAAAAGTTCTTCTCCAATGCAATTGTCAAGTCAATTGTGAAGCTTATGTGACAAAAATTAAAGAAGACATTGTGAAGTTGATTGTCTTATTCTAGACAATGCACTTGACAATGTCTTCTCTTCCATGTCATCAATTATGAATAAAAATATTAGAAAAAGAAAGAAGATGAGTAGTTGTCTTAAAAGTTGTCTTGGAAGTTGGAAAAAAATACTTTTTATTGTCTTCTCAATATTTTTGAATTGGAGAGAGTTTTTCTATCTCATTGTCTTTTGAGATATAATTTTGCCACATAAACAAGACATTGTCTTGTGGCTCATGCCACATAGGAGCCACCTAAGACTCACAACACTTAACAAGACAATAGAGTTGGAGATGCTCTAATAGTCAGAACAAATTATAAACATTTCATGGTATGTCTACAATAGTTAAAAGATAAATAAAATTTCGAAATTTATTAAGATCTTACTATTTTATTATTTTCAGCATTTTGATCCATGATTTCTAACTAGATTTTTTCCCTCCAAAATGAATTTTAAAAGAAATACTTTTGGATGATCACAATTTTTCATGATCTTTACTACAATAGTTATCTTAAAGAAGTAGGGACCTCGTAAACAATTGAAAAAAGTATTTGTACTAAGTTTTGAAAATATTTAGCAACTTTTTCAACTTTCAATACCTTTATTTTTCTTCTTAATTTCCTTCCATGTGACTAGAAGAGATACAAATCTCCAATCCACAAGTACTGGTCCGCATAAAATACTTTTTACAAACAAAATTTGGTTTTTCATCCAAAGAAAATTAAAATATTTCAATATGAAATTTAATGTGGAGTGGCTCTTATTTCAAATCTTTGTAATAGCCTCTCGATCCTTCCTCTTTATTATGATTCTCTTTTGATACATCTAATTTTGAATTCTTCATAAATTTAATTTCACGTTAGAGTATTAGATATAAGATTACTAACCATACTAAAAACTATTATGTAAATCTTGTAAAGTAGAAAGGTCAAAAGTTCTCAATGTCTAAACAATTGTATCATGAACAACAAAAGTACATAATTAGTAAATTATCTTTGGACCTTCAAGGCCTTTCTTGATTTCTAGTAACACCACATGCCAAGCATCTATCTCATATATATGAAATTAAGTTACATACAAAAATCTGTCATCACATGATTAGTTTTTCTTCCACCACCATATTTTCCTTATCCATACCTACACCACCATGCTCCATGTCTCACTTTTTCTATACTTCTCACCCTCACGAAGAAGAAGAATGTTATTAGGGATCTAAAACTATGAAACAAATAAACTACAATGAGAATTGTGATTTTATTAGGGATTTTATATAGAGGACAAGTATTTGATATTTGGAGCAAACTGAAGAAAATAATTTTCTCTTTTAGAAAATTATTCAAACCATGAGTTATTCAAATACAAGATTGTTGAAGATATCCTATTCCTACAAGTAAATTCACACGTAATTTTTTTTTTCTTTATGATATTATTAAAAATAGTTTAAATATTTGAATAAAGATTTGTTATACATATGTTTATATTTTAGTTAGGATTTGTTATAGATTTGTTTATATTATATAATTATAATTTGTTATAGATATATGTGAAATAAAGAGAGAGTTTTATTATCTTCTGTAAATTTTGTTATTATTAATTAATGGAGTATTTACAAATGACTTAGACGACTCAATTTTGAATCGTTTCTAAGCCGCATTATATTAGTAGAGATATGCCTTACATTATCTATATTCATGAGAATATAATCCTAATTTAATAGAATGAAGTGTTCTCGTATCATGTATATATTTGTGTGCCACAATGCGTTCTTTGCCAATCTAGAAAGATTATGTTTAGTAAATTAACATAAGCAAATAATATAAATTATAAAATGATAAAATATAAGTATAATAGGTAGGTTTATAAATATTTATACTTCTGCAAGTTTTGAATAATCAAATTAGAAAATTATATTTAACAATAAACTAGTGTAAGTATATTGCATATATTGAAAGATCATATTATAAAATTATCGTCAACCACATTTCTTACTTAAAGAATATTTTATAGTTTTTTTTATAACTTATTATTTGCCACTACTCATCATCATATTGTTTATACACATTTCTTAACAATTATGTGATGAAGTCTATGGTAATATTTTATATCTAATGGGTATTATCGATGTATATTATTTCATTTGTCAAAAGTAAAATGGTAAAATATGAAAACGTGATAATATTTCATAAATATGGTAAATTTTCAATATTGATAATTAAATAAATAGTGATAGTTTTGAATTATGAATTATTTATTATGAATATGGTTAATTCAAAAATTATTCTTTAATATATCCATATTCCAAGCAATATGCAGATTCCGTAGAAAAAAAAGAATCTTATATTCACTAGAAGGTGTACGTTATACCAAAAGAGAGAATATAAAATTCATAGAATTTAATGTTTGGATCATGTCTCCTAAAATTCTTCCAAAGGGGAATATTGTATTCACGTGCCAAATACAACCTAAAGATAATTAATACATTTTAAAAAGATAAAAAAATTATTGGTTGCGGATTTTATTTTTTGTGATGTTTCAATTCATTATTTATCCAGTGTAGAGAAAGGATAACAAGTTCATATATTATCACTGAAAATTTTACACTCTATTAGCAGCTTCGAAATAACATCAATTAACCATATTAAATAGGGATGTAGGTACAACTAAAACATGATTTGGTGATAAGTCTATTCCAACGTCACCGAGAATTCCAACGAAGGTCTACTATGATATAAGTCTTTAATGGGGAAACTATTTTTTAGATTTGTTATTTTGATATAATATAAGATAACAAATCTTATTTTATTTTATTTTTTCATATAGAGTTATTTCATTGAGAACTTGTACAACATAGACATGCTGAAATTCTAGGTGACGTACGTTGGAATAGTCTTATCACCAAATCACGTATTAGTTGCACCTCCATCTCTATTTAATATGGATATGTGATGTTATTTCGAATATCATAATAGTCTAAATTGTTTCGTGATAGTATACGATATTGTTATCTTTCTTTACACTATGCAAATTATGAAGCAAAATATTACAAAAATGCTAATTAAATTATGCACCCAATAAAATTTCTCCTTTTATAATGTATTATAATTAATTTTAGATTGTATTTGGTACACGAATACAATATTACCTTTTAAAAGAATATTTCAAAAAATGTGATACCCAAACATTAATTTTTAGGAATTTTTTTTTTTTTTTTGGTGTACACATTCTAGGGAACATAAGATTCGTTTGTTCGATGAAAATCTACACTTTTCTTGGATATGTATATATTGAAGCTAAAATATTTGTAAACTTACATATTATACCTATACTTCACCATTTTATAATTTATACTATTTGCTTGTGTTCATTTATTAAACATCGTCTTTCTAAATTGGTAGAGAATTGCATAGTGGCACACAAATAACGCATGGTACCTACAAGAATACTATATTCCATTATATTAAATTAGGTTTATATTCTCATGAATATTGTGAATTGTGGCATGTAGGAATAATATATCTTCAACAATCTTGTATTTGCTTTACTCATAGTTTGAAGAATTTTCTTATAAATAATTTTTTTTCCGGGTTGCTTCAAGTATCCAATACTTATCCTCTATATAAAGTCCCTAATAGAATTACTCTTTTATCTTAGTTTATTTGTTTCATATTTTTAGAGTCCCAATAGTATTCTTCTTCCTTGTGTGGGAGAGAAGGATAGAAAACAGTGAGATATGGAGCAAGGTGGTGCAGGTATGGAAAAGAGAAATATGGTGGTAAAAGAAAACTTACCATTTGATGATAGCCTTTTGTATCTAACTTTATTTTCATGTAAAACATGTCAAGATTTTAAACAAAGATCTGGGTCAACCAACTTTAAAAGATGCTTGGCATGTGGTGTTACTAGAACTCCTAAGTGGAGGAAAGGCCCTGAAGGTCCAAAGGTAACTTGATAAATATGTACTTTTGTTGTTTATGATACAGTTGTTCAAACATTGAGAACTCATTATCAAGTTGGACCTTTCTACTTACAAGATTTACATGCCTCGTTTGGTTTGCGGAATCATCTAGTTGAGAAAGGAAATTGATTACTTTCCTATATTTGGGTGCCAAAGGAACTGAGGAGGAAAGGAAAATGATGCCTAATGGAGGAAAAATTAGGGGAGAAAGTGATTCCATTCCCACATTGAAGTATTCACTTCCCTTCCAAATTCCTTGGCATTTCCAAACACCAGAAAGAAAAATCAATGAGAATTGTAATTTCCCAAAGGAAAGGAAATGCCAAGGAATTGATTTCCTTTCCCTTCCATTCCGCAAACCAAACGAGGCAATAGTTCCTCGTATAGTTAGTAATCTTAACTCTGATACTCTGATGTTGGTCTATCTGTGACCAGACTTTATGCAATAAATGTGGAATCAAATTTGTGAAGGATTCAAAATTAGATGCGCCAAAAGAGAATCATGACAAGGAGGACAAGGAGGATCATGAGGAAGGATCAAGACGCCATTACAAGGCTCTGAAAATAAGCTGCACTGCACCTCAGATTTCATAGTGAAAGTTTTTTATTTTCTTTGGACGAATAAGAGTATTATTGTAATATATTGAAAATCTTAATGAAGTATATCGACATTCCTTGAGAAGATATCATTTTTTCTATTCAACTCTTATAATCAGTTTATTGTGGGTTTAGGGAACTTGATTATGCAATGTGTCACTTATGAAGCTCATAGTTACATGCATGGACTCGAGATATCTCTTTATACAATGTGTCACTTCTTAGCCTCAGTGGAGGATCTAGAGATTGATCTTTGTTTGGAGGATTTTGTTGAGAATCAATAAGGGACTTTTAGTCCCACATCGGAATATGTTATATGTAGAGGAGCTAGACTCCCTATAAGTAGTGAAGTAGTCCATCAATAAAATCATCCAACAATTATTTTCTACATGGTATCAGAGCCATAACCCTCTCTCTCCACAAAATTTTTTTTTTCCTCTCTCTCTAGCCGAACCCGCCCCCTATGGAAACCCTAAGCCTAGATCTAGCAGCCCCATCAAACCCTAACCCTAGCTGTTAATATAAAAAAAAAAAAAAAAAAAAAAACAACGGCGTATTTCGAATAGAGACGGCTGTCAAATCTTTATTTGCACCAACTCTGTTCCGTGCTTATGCCGTTTGGAACTAACAAATGCTTTATTTGTTATTCCTTTTTCACATCAGGATCTATGCAGAGACTGATCATGTCTTCTCTGGTGATCTGACGTGTTCACTTTATATGCGCGTGCCGGTGCTGGCCAAGTTAGTAGCGCATTAGTAAAGTCTCTGACGTTGAAGAAGAAGACGTCGACGACGAAGACGACGAAGACGGCGAAGACGACGACGTTGGGTCAGTTGCAGACTCCGACGACGACGAAGAAGACGACGAATTGAGTTCAAAGTTGCAGACGCCATGGATTCGATCAGTGGCAAACTGACGGCCGATGAGATGAAGGCCTTGGTTGATGATATCTTATCCAAGAGATTAACCGAGGTAACCCCACGTGTGATCCATACTGATGTGGATCCGTCGCCTTACAAAATGGGGAAGCTGGAGAAACTGGAGACGAAGTTGGAAGGAACTTCCAACTACTTGAAGTGGTCGCGGCAGGCAATGAGGACACTGAAGGGACGTGGCTTGGTTGGCTATGTCACTGGCCAAGCCAAGGCGCCAGCCGATCACTCCACGAAGGAGTTTGCTGTGTGGGAGATTGTCAACAACGTCGTGGCTGGGTGGTTGACTGCCTCTTTAACCGACCAGGTGTCGGGCAATGTCGAGGCTATGGAGGCTGCTGCTGATATATGGCAGACACTCAAAGATATGTACTCCGGCTCCGGCAACCCTATGCGAGTCTTTCAACTGCAAGATGAACTCGATAGGGTGGCCCAAGACAACCGTACCATCTCTGAGTACGCGGCCCTGTTGAAGAAGTATTGGTATGATCTGGATCATTATGATCCTCTTGGGATAGAAGATGCACAAGTCGAACCAGCCTTCGCAAAGTACTTTCAGACGTTCCTGGCTTATATTTCTCGGCAGCGTATGATGAAATTCCTGAAGGGACTACACCCTGTATTTGAGCAGCGACGGAATATCCTCCTTTCCCAACCCACGCTCCCGACCTTGGAAGAAGCTATCGCTGTCATGACACAGAAAGAAGCTCGACTGAAGTTGATGCCCAACAAGGGCTCCTTCCAGGGGGAGCCAGCCACGGTTGAAAAGTCTGCCCTTGCTGCCTTCAATCAACCTCCATCTATGGGTGGTGTTTGTCACAATTGTGGTGACTCCGGACATTACATCCGATTTTGTCCAAAACTCTTGCGCAGTCAGTCTACTGATCGAGGACGGGGTCGTGGAGGCCGACGTGGTGGTCGAGGAGGATATGCTGGTCGACGGGGCGGCCACAAAGCAAATCTGGCAGAAGAAGGGGGAGAGCATCACCTGGCTGAAATAACCCCGCTTGAGCGGGAGTTCCTTGAGAAGTTGCGTGGCACGAAGCTGGGTTCGGCCGACAGTCCTGGGGCATCTTCAAACTCGGGAGATCATTTCACTTGCTTTGCCCAAACAAGCACCGATGATTCTGCACGTGCTCTTGCATCTATCCATCAGCCAGGATGGATTATGGACTCTGGGGCATCTCGCCATGTCACGGGGTCCCGTGATGCGTTTCGGGAATATACTCCCCTACCATTGCCGGAGAGCATTCAGACCGCTGATGGTACATCCAACCCTGTAATGGGTAAAGGCACTGTCGCATGCACCCCTTCCATCACTCTAACCAATGTCCTTCATGCTCCATCTTTTCCTGTCAATCTTCTATCCATTAGTGCCATTATACTTGATCTTAACTGTACTGTTTCCTTTGACATTCCTCAGGTGACTTTTCAGGAGAAAGGGACAGGACGACGACTTGGGACTGGCATATGGCATAAGGGGCTGTGGTATTTAGACAGGACTGGACTGGACAAAGCATTGGCATCCTTGGTAGCAGACGCATCACCAGAAGCTTCCTGTCGCAGTGTTGAAGCCGACTTGCTACTCCACCACCAGCGTATCGGTCATTCCTCTTTTCCGGTTATTGGTAGAATGTATCCGTCCTTATATCAAAGGGCTAATAAAGAGAAGTTATTTTGTAATGCTTGTGCTTTGGGAAAACATACCAGAAGCTCGTATGTGAGCACAGGGAATATGAGTTCAGTTGCTTTTGACATGATACATTCAGACGTATGGGGCCCTTGTCCTACAACCGGGATTAACGGCTTTCGATGGTTCGTCACCTTTATTGATTGTTATACCCGTGTGACATGGGTCTACCTTCTGAAAAATAAAAGTGACGTCCTTGAAGCCTTTCAGGACTTTCATCAACGAGTGGAAACACAATATGGCGCTAAAATTAAGTGTTTCCGATCCGACAATGGGACGGAGTATACGAATAAGCGGGTTGCTGAGTATTTTTCAACTCATGGAATACTTCATCAAACTTCATGTGCTTATACTCCGGCTCAAAATGGTATGGCGGAACGAAAGAACAGACACTTACTGGAAGTTGCACGGACGATGATGCTGGCTATGAATGTCCCGAAGCACTTATGGGGGCAGGCTATATTGACGGCCTCTTATCTCATCAACAGAATGCCATCTCAGGTATTGGACTGGAAGACACCATTGGAGATGCTTACTGGAGCCAATACATATATTGTTCCACCAAAAGTTTTTGGATGTGTATGCTTTGTCCAGGATAATCGGCCAGGCGTTGGCAAACTGGATCCTCGGGCAGTTAAATGTGTCTTTGTTGGTTACACGGCGACTCAGAAGGGTTATGCCTGTTGGAGTCCAGTCGAGCGGAAGATGTTTGTCAGCATGGACGTTACTTTCCGAGAACTCGAACCATACTATGGTTCGGATGAAGGTTCCGCATTTGGTGACACACCTAACACAGATGGTGTTCGATGTGAGGGGGAGATAATACACCCAAATGTGGTCGTCGGATCGGTTCCGTGTCCGGTTGTAGAAAACTGGACGAAAGGGGGAGAGCACAGTGACTCAGATACAGAAACTGAAGAAGAAGATCCATATGTTACGCAGGGGGAGCAGCAGACAAGGGAAAAGGAACTCCAAGTCTACAGAAGGAGACAACAGAAGTCCAGTACTGTGCCTATGCCGTGCCCTGTGCCTACTGTACCAAGTCCCTCGTCTACTCCTGTCCCAACTCCTGAAGATGTTGCCCCCGCACTGAATCACTCGGATTCTGATGCGGATCTCTCTGACTCGGATGGTATGATCTCTCCACCACCTATTGCTCCCTTAAGGAGATCTTCTCGCATCAATGCGGGTAAGGCTCCTGCTCGTTTTGATGATTACGAACATGACATTGCCAACTTCTTGTCTTATTCTAACATTTCTTCGAATTATCGAGCCTTCATTGTATCGTTAGACTCTACTTCGTTGTCCAAGTCTTGGCAGGAAGCAAAGAAAGATCCAAGGTGGAAAGCTGCAATGATGGAAGAACTTGGGGCACTGGAGAAAAATAAGACATGGGAGCTGGTTTCATTACCCAAAGGAAAAAAAGCTGTGGGATGCAAATGGGTGTACACAGTGAAAGAGACGCCAGAAGGAAAGGTTGAGCGATACATGGCGAGGTTGGTTGCAAAAGGATTCACACAGTCATATGGCATAGACTATGATGAGACGTTTGCTCCAGTAGCAAAAATGAGCACAGTGAGAACTCTGGTCGCCATTGCAGCGAATTATGGGTGGAAGCTGTACCAGCTGGATGTGAAGAATGCCTTTCTTCATGGGGACCTGCAAGAAGAAGTATACATGGAGCTCCCGCCAGGATGCTACGCGACGGCATCAAACGGAGGGACGTCGCAAGGAAAGGTGTGTAAACTGAAGAAGTCGCTATACGGGCTCAAGCAATCTCCTCGAGCCTGGTTTGACAGATTCAGAAAGGCTGTTACAGACATGGGATACCGTCAAACAAATACAGATCATACGGTCTTCCTCCAGCATGCAAGAGGCCACATCACTATACTTGCTGTATATGTGGATGATATAGTGATCACAGGTGATGATGAAGTCGAGATCACTAAACTGAAGTCAAAACTCGCAAAGGAGTTTGAAGTGAAGGATTTAGGAGCGATGAGGTACTTTCTAGGTATCGAAGTGTGTGAAGGCGAACAAGGAATTGTTCTCTCACAGAGAAAGTACATACTAGATCTGCTGAAGGAGACAGGGATGCTGGGATGCAAAGCAACGGTCACTCCAATTGACCAGAAGTGCAAGTTGGGAGCAGAAGCAGGAGAGCCCGTTGATCGTGAAAGATATCAACGACTTGTAGGAAGATTGATTTATCTGGGACACACTCGCCCTGATATCTCATTTGCGGTGAGTGTAGTGAGTCGCTACATGCATGATCCAAGAAAGGGTCATATGGACGCAGTATTTCAGATCTTGAGGTATCTGAAAGGAACGCCGGGAAAGGGACTGGTTCAAGAAGAATGGACGCATAGAAGTTGAGGGATACTGTGATGCAGACTGGACGAGCTGCATAGACGACAGAAGGTCTACCACGGGATACTGTATTTTTGTAGGAGGAAATCTGGTCTCATGGAGAAGCAAGAAACAGTCAGTGGTAGCACGGTCGACAGCTGAAGCAGAATACAGGACAATGGCTCTGGGAGTGTCAGAGTTGCTGTGGGTGAAAGCATTGCTGACAGAGTTGCAGCTGGATAAGGGAGCACAATTGCGTCTTCTGAGCGATAGTCAAGCTGCAATAAGTATAGCTAACAATCCAGTTCAGCACGACAGAACGAAGCACATTGAGATTGATCGATTCTTCATCAAGGAGAAGCTGGAACAAGGGATACTGAAGATTGACCATGTCCGCTCAGAAGAACAAGTTGCAGACTGTCTGACTAAGGGTCTTAGTTCATTAAGTCTGTCAAAGTTATGTAACAAGATGGGGATGATCAATATCTATCGCCCATCTTGAGGGGGAGTGTTGAGAATCAATAAGGGACTTTTAGTCCCACATCGGAATATGTTATATGTAGAGGAGCTAGACTCCCTATAAGTAGTGAAGTAGTCCATCAATAAAATCATCCAACAATTATTTTCTACAGATTTTCACAGGAAAATATTTCCTCCAAGATAAAAAAAAAAAAGTGATGATTAAGGTTCCAGTTTTAGAATTACCACCACAATCATCATCGCTAAATGTGTACCAAATAAAATGCTTCAAAGCGGTCCAATGTATCTCTGTTGGAGCATGCATGAACTGGGATAAGCGCTTAACAAAGTAGAAAATGTTAAGCCGAGTCGAAGAAATTTAGTAAAAGGCTCCGAGGAGTCACTTTGGATCATCCATTTTCAAGCATAAGCAAGGTATGCCCTGGGGTAAGTCAGACAAGACTTGGGGTTTGGACAAACCCTCTCTGCTAGGACGACCCCCCCTCCCGGCTCAGCATGATCCCACCAAAGGTCAGGATTACGGATGACTACCAGGACCAGCTGACAATAAGGGTCAACCAAAATTAGCTCCAGGATAGGACAACACAACCCTCCGGGTCAGCCTTGAGCATAAGTGTAGTAAAGGGGACAAGAGGAGTGTGGGCCTCCTTTGATTCCGTATCAAACCATTCCAAGATATCTCAGATATAGAATTTCTTTCGTTGGAATAGCCTCCATGCTTAAGAAATATTGTAATTCTCCAGAATCTTTGAATAAGAATGTTGTTGACTACTTAAGATACTTCTTTTACCATTTGAAATATTAAAATGCTCCATTCAGCATATGAAATGCCATATGGTGCCCTCATGAGCGATTATTGTAGAAATCTTGTACAAGTCTAATATATTGAACCGAAATTTGGTTACTTAACATCAGTGTTAGCTGCTAATGAAACTATAAGCAAAATAAGCTACTGAAAAGAATTGGAGTTGTGTAAGCCACCGAAAATAATATTTGTTAGAGATAGCATAACAACATGCTGATGTTAGCAAAATTACCTTTACTTAAAGCGAGATACGGCCTTTTCATGGTCGATTCGCTCCCAGAAACCATTGTAGCATCCAATTTCCAAGAAATTAATTTAAAAATCTCTTAGTTTTTATTATTATTGTTATTTAAGCATAGGACGTACTAGAAATAGTACAAGTGGGAATTTCTGTTTTGAGAAACAGAATATCGTATCCAAGTCTATAGGTGCAATTAAGCAAGATATGGCCACTAAGAACCCATATATAGTCATAAATACCTAGTTATAGCATTATAATTTTTTTTTAGAAATTTTCCAAAATTTGTAAGTAATTAAAAACCTAAAGGACCAAAATTCCTATAGCCTTCAGAAATTATTGTAGATCCATATGGAATTATTTTAGTACCAAACTTTTTATTTAGGCCTAGAAAGTATATGTATGTATTCTAGAATTTAATAGGATTTTTATGAATTTATTTGGGATATATTTGAAGTTAATTGGAGTATAAATGGATTAAAATGAGTTTCAAAAAACAAAGAAATAAGAAAAGAAATAAACAACTAAAAAAGAATTTCTTATCCCAGTCCCCAGATTAGGGGCCCGCGTGTCAACCATCCGCGTGTCAACAACGGGCCCGCTGTTCAATGACAGCCCTATGTGGGTGCTGACCCGCTCGGTCCTCGTCTCTAGTCCTTAGTCAAGCCGGCCTCGAAAAGCTGAGCTGAAACGGACTGGCCTGCACCCTTGGATTTGGGTAGGGATTGCCCAGATACTGACACGTGACAGCTGTTGGGAACGAAGCGCGAAAACCGTTCTCCCAAACCAGAAAGTCCTGCGAGAGAACCGAGCAAAAGCACACAAACCAAAACACAAAGATTTTTGACGTGAAAAACCCTTGTGGGAAAAACCACGGGACGATCGGAGTCCAACCCTGAAGAACCTCCACTAATGGAATAAAGAGAATACACCCTCTACAAGCTCCTCTCGATCCAACACGGATCACCACAACTCACTTGAAAGAAGAAATTTTTTGATTGCGGACTCCGAAGAACAAGAGATGCCGAAAAATTATTCGAAACAATCTCTCCTTCACAATAGTCCTTAATCCTCTCTCTCTCAAAGATTGTAAAGCACTCTTGTTTTGAGATGAGTTTACAACTAGCATGCATCACCCTTTTATAAGCCCTTGGTAATCCATACATGGAAGGCCAATATATATGGAAACTTCCAATATGCATCAATCATATATTTAATGAAAATCCAAACAAAATTGGCTTGCCATAATTGGAAACCCAATTATGTGGAAAGCTACTATATGAAGGATCAAATCATAAATATATGATCATGTAAATATGGAAATCCAATCATATATTTCCTTACCATATATGTTCCAAAAATAGGATCCATGCACTCTCCGAGCTTCTCCGACACACGGATGGCGCTCGTCGCTCTCCAGGGTATTCTCCACATAGGTTGGGAACCCCACCCACTCCAACAAATCTCCTCCTTCACAACTAGGTGGAGGAACTCGTCATCCCGACGATCCGCCTGCAGTACTCAAACTTTTCTCTTGGTAGAACCTTCGTAAGCATGTCCGCTCAATTGTCATCAGTATGGACCTTCTCAAGCATCGCGGCCTTCTTCTCAACCACATCTCGTATCCAATGATACCGAGTCTCGATGTGCTTGGAACGGAAAGGTCTGATTCTTCACAAGGTGAATAGCACCCTGACTGTCGCAAAGTAAAGTATACTGCTCTTGTTTCAGCCCCATTTCCTGTAACAGCTTTTTTATCCACAGTAACTCCTTGCAAGCCTTCGTCGCTGCAATGTACTCTGCCTCTGTCGTCGATAAGGCAACACACTTCTGCAACCGCGACTGCCACGATACCGCTCCTCCAGCAAATATCATCACATAGCCCGAAGTCGATCGCCTCGTGTCTACATCTCCAGCCATATCAGCGTCGGTATACCCAACCAGCTTCGGCTCGTCACCACCAAAAGAAAGTCTCCAATCAGCAGTGCCCTAAAGGTATCGTAGAATCTACTTGACCGTACTCCAATGTACCCTTTCAGGATTTAAAAGGTACCTGCTAAGTTTGCCAACTGCATGAGCGATGTCTGGCCTCGTACACACCATAGCATACATAAGGCTTCCCACAGTTGAGGCATATGGAACCCGCTCCATATCTTCTTTTTTGTCTTCGGTAGATGGACACTGCTCCTCAGTGAACTTAAAGTGAGCCGCAAGGGGGCAACTCACTTTCTTCGACCCGTCCATCCCGAAACGCTGAAGTACTCGGTGAATGTACTTTTTTTGGGACAAGTGTAGCAGCTTGGACTCTCTCTCTCGGCTGATCTCCATCCCAAGAATAGTCTTTGCTGTACCCAAATCCTTCATAGAGAAGGCTGCGCCAAGTTTGCGCTTCAACTCCGCTATCCTAGTGGCATTCCGACCCACTAATAGCATGTCATCAACATAGAGCAATAAAATGATGAAATCATCCTCGGCAAAGTACCTCACAAATACGCAATGGTCCGACGTCGTCCGTGCATAGCCATGCTCCCCCATAAACGACTCGAACTTCCTGTACCACTGCCTCAGAGCTTGCTTCAGACCATACAAGCTCTTCCTCAACCGGCAGACCAAATATGACTTGCCCTTCTCACAGAATCCCTCTGGCTGCTCCATGTATAACTCCTCCTCAAGATCACCGTAGAGAAATGCTGTTTTTACGTCCATCTGCTCGACCTCCAAGTCGAGACTGTCTGCTAATGCTAGCACCACCCGAATAGACGAATGCTTGACGACAGGCGAAAAGATCTCATCATAATCTACGCCTTTTTGCTGACCGTAGTGTCACGCCCTAGAACCAGAATACTGGAGAGCGAGGGAATGACTCAGCCAGCTACGTATTACGGGTAGATGAATACCGTATAATACGATCAATGCTGTCTACAAGACGAGGGGGTGCATACTACATGAAAGTCTCCCTATGGTCTCTTTACTTCTATTGTCTCAATCATTCAAACAAGAAACAGAAATAGAGAACATGTGAGATAAAGCAGTAAGGCGTTCCAAACGCTCAGTCAAAATGTTCTTGATATCTGGCTTTACAAAATACAGCCAGATGATGTAGTAAGTATACACAATTGTTAGCAGCTGCAGTCTGACTTAGTTACAATTATGCAAAAGTAGGTACAAGACAATCCGACTAACATGTCGGTGCCAAACGGCAAGGTATAAAGTAGATAACAAAACGAGCGGGGAAGTAAGAAACCCACTCGAGTCCTCTTGCGATCATCTCTCTAGTGTTGACCATCTTGGAGGTAGAAGTAAGCTGGATCCTCGGGGACCGGCTCTAAATCTGGCCATACAAAACCAGAGAGGTTAGACCTCTAATAGCAAGTACCACAAGGAAGCACGACATGAGAACTAAAACCAGTAATGAGAAATATGAAAAATAGATCTCTGCTTGCCACTAGGATTCTCATAACATCACGACACTTCGAACCAACCTCCCAACCAAACAAGGACAGAAGTTGGCCCGTCATGTCCTGACATTCTGATCATCCCAGTTAGGTAACAGAGTAGTACAGTACACAAACAAATCATCTTGAACGGCCAATCAATTCTACGGCTTGCTATGGTGAGTCCCAAGTTATCCTGAAATAATGCAATTAGGGATTCCTCAGTTCTTACTATGTACAAGCAAGGCTAGTCTATCCAGTGAATCATGTGCGCCATGCATGAATTAGACGAGTCCTAGCAGGACGCCCGTCAATATACAATATACAATAATAATAAGAGCAGACACTGTTCCCTGCCCGTGTGGCAGATTTACAGTATCTGTGGGAACCAGCCGGCCCGTCGGGTACTACTCGTCCCAAGGGGGCTGCCATGTAAGAACTCGGGAATCCATTCTCTCCATGCAATCATTATTTTATTTAACTTAATAGTCTCTATGTTGAGTGAAGTACCATGCCGTGGATCATGGTTATTCAGAATGAGTACTTTCGTACGGGGTACGATATGCACAACTCTACAACGATACCAGTGCGGCTAGGTTGTAGGTCTTACATAGCGTAATGCAACAATCAAATCTAACCACGAAATAATCATGCCTTGACCATAAAGTACACATGCTGCTTTTGTAGAAAAATAAATAAATAAATAATTAATTAGATTGAAGCATGCAAGTGTCTGTATGCCGAAGTTCGGGATTAGCCAGTCGATTGCAATAGTTCATAGTTAATATGAACGTGTCTCATTCATTCAATTCAATAAGACGACTAGCCAGTCTCTTAGTTCCAACTAGGAACGCATGATCAATTATAGTCAAGATAACCATCATTATCAATGGTGACAAGGCATGAAAGTCAATTAGTATTCACTGGGGTCGAGTCTACAACTCTCAGGTTTTAATTCCAGTCAATCGGGGTATCTATACTCAATTCACGACACATGGTACATCCCACGTAACAATCTATATTTAACAGAATTATTAACATATCATGATTATATCAAGTTTATGTCAAAAGGCGTAAGGATATAAAATGGACGTTAAATATCTAATAAAATATCAATATACACAGGCTGCGCTCAAGTCAGGCTACGCTCAAGCCAGGCTACGCTCAGGTCAGGCTACGCTCAAGTCAGCGTACGCTCAGGTCAAGCTACGCTCAAGTCAGGCTAGCGTATGGACTCCATACGACTCCTTACTATCCAAGCCAGCGTACGCAAGTCATACGCTCCCAAAAGGCAGCGTATGAACTCCATACGACTCCTTACTATCCAAGCCAGCGTACGCAAGTCATACGCTCCCAAAAGGCAGCGTATGAACTCCATACGACTCCATACTATCCAAGCCAGCGTACGCAAGTCATACGCTCCCAAAAGGCAGCGTATGAACTAAACTGCGCTGCGCTAAAGAGCGCGCGCAACTCTGTGATGCAAGCTAAAAAGCTAGCGTACACAAGACATACGCTTCCAAAAGGCAGCGTATGAACTAAACTGCGCTGCGCTAAAGAGCGCGCGCAACTCCGTGATGCAAGCTAAAAAGCTAGCGTACACTGCTCACTGTCTTCTCCAAACAGCAAGGACTCCATGGTTGCGCCCCAAAGCTTCAAAAGTCCGTAACTCGGTCAAAACAAGTCCAAATCCAACTTTCCAAAGGTCAAAATTGGGTAGAATAAAATTCTCTACAACATGGAACCATCAAAACTTGTAAACAAAGAAGTTTGATAGATCAAAACCACCAAAATCCGAAAATAACTAATTTCTAGATCTACAAAAATTAAGACTTCGAAATGAAAAATGCCAAGTTCTAAACTCTCTTAGGATCGTGAGAGGAGGATAAATGAACTATAAAAATGTAGGTTCTCATGTAAAGCAAGTTGTACTTGCCTACGGTTTGGTAGGTGGAGGGAGTGATGAGGAAGAAGAAGAGTGATGGTGAAGGAGAGTTTATGAAGAGAGAGAAAGGGGATGGGGGCTTCAAATGGAAGGGGTGGTGGTAGGTGGGGGTGTTGGGTTCATGTTGAGCCAACTAAACTAAACCAAACCAAGTCGAACCCAAAGTAAGACTAAAGCAGAGAATAAAAGCAGGAAATAAAATACAGGAATAAAATTGCAGAAATATTAATTAACATGAATTAAAGGAATTTAAATACAGGATAATACATGATAAATATTAAATAAATACATTCGAGTAGTACATGTATAAAAATATATTTTCTGGGAACGGGGAGTGACACGTAGCCTTTAACCACCAGCCTCCTTTGTATCGAGGGCGAGTAGCATCATCCGTCTGCTTCACTCTAAACACCCATCGATTCTTCAAAGCCTTCTTGCCCTTTGGCAACCGCACCAGCTCATAAGTGGAATTGGCATGTAAGGAACTCATCTCCTCCTGCATAGCCTCCATCCACTCCTGCCTGTGTTCGTCTTCCATAGCCTCTGTAAAACTTTCGGACTCTCCCCATCAGTCAATAGCACATACTCACTCGGTGAGTATCTCATAGATGGTCGACGCTCTCTGTCGCCCCTTCTCAGTGGAGCCACTGGTGCTGGCTGTATACCAACAACCTCCTTCTCTTCAGGAACTGCCTTCCCGACATGCTCATCCTCCTGAGGGACACCCTGACCACCATCATCAGGCTGATGATCAAGGTTGGGAGCAACTCCATGCACTGGCTCCCCCATAACTAGATCCTCTGCGATGTCCTCTGGAAACTGCTCGAAGCGAAATGAATCTAACTCAGGCAATTCCTCAGCCTCAGAAGGCGTCTCGGAATCCTGAGTGTTGGTCATGGTCTGATCCTCGACGAATACCACGTCCCTGCTTCTGTAGAGCTTTCTTTCCACTGGATCGTAGAGTCTATAGCCAAACTCATCTCGACCGTAGCCGACAAAGACGTATCGCCTCGTCTTCGGCTCAAGTTTGGTCCTCTCGTCCTTCGGTACATGCACGAAGGCCTTACAGCCAAACACTCGCAGGTGATTGTATGACGGCTCTTTGCCGTACCATACTTTGTCAGGCACACATCACCCTGCAAAGGAGCACTAGGAGATAAAATTAATAACATAAGCAGCTGTGAGAAGAGCCTCACCCCAATAACTTCCTGGCAAGTTTGCTTATGACAGCAAACACCGTACCCTCTCTATCAGTGTCCTGTTCATGCGCTCTGCTACACCATTGAGCTAAGGTGTCTTGGGCGGAGTCTTCTGGTGTCATATCCCTTGCTCTCTACAATAAGCATCAAAGGAACCAATGTATTCGCCGCCGTTGTCGGACCGAACACGCAATAACTTCTTGCCCGTCTCTCTTTCAACAAAGGCCTGAAACTCTTTGAAAGTAGGCAGCACCTGATCCTTGGTCTTTAAGGCATAGACCCAAACCTTCCTGAAATAGTCATCAATAAAAGTTACAAAGTAAGAACTACCATTAATAGATTTTACCTTCATAGGACCGCAGACATCCGAGTGAATCAACTCGAGCAACGCCGACTTCCTTGAACTTGGGTGACTTTGGAAATACACCCTATTTTGCTTCCCAGCTAAGCAGTGCGTGCACTTCTCCAACTTTGTAGACTTGAGCCCTGGAATCACCTTCCTGTTCACCAAGTAGCTCATCCCCTTCTCGCTGATATGGCCGAGCCGCCTGTGCCATAATTCGGTAGACGCATCACTGACTGCGTTTACCTCCTGTGCTCCCTGTGCGCTCCCCTCCATATAGTAGAGACCAGACTTCTTGTTTCCTCTGACAATCACCATCGAACCTCTGGAAAGCTTCCACTGACTATTCCCGAAGAGACTGAAGAATCTCTCGTCATCCAACCTTCCAACCGACACCAGGTTGAAACGGATGTCAGGGACATGACGAACATCTTTGAGAACAAGAAATGCACCCGTCTTCGTTCTCAAATGTACATCTCCAACTAGGGCTGTGCACAATTAAGTCAAACCGACCAAATCGAACCGATTGGTTTTAAACCGAACCGATGGTTCGGTTGGTTTGGTTCGGCTTTAATTTTTTCAAAACCGACCGGTTCGGTTCGGTTCACGATTTGGTTATGCCAAAAACTGTCTAAACCGAACCGAACCGAACCAAATCCTTGTTAAATAATTAGGGTTGGCCGGTTGGATATGGGTTCATTGGGTTGTATTATACTGGTGTGGTTCATTTATTCATATCACAACCATTTATCAAGTTAAAGTTGAAAGAGCTCTCTCTCTCTAGTCTCAAAGAGGAGTGTTGGCGGCTCCTATTCTTTTCTAATTGCTCATGTGCACATGAAAGGGGCTTTTGGTTGAATGTATATAATTTTTTTTAATGTATAATTGGCATTTTTCTCCACCTGCAAAGTGCAAGTTGAATTAAAGCTGTTGAATTGTATTTCCTGTTGCAAAGTGGAAGTTGACTGAGGTTTCACAAAAGAAAAAACATACAGTCTATTTTTTTTATGTGATCAAAACCGACCAAGTCGAACCGAACCAAGTCGGTCGATTTTAAAACCGAACAGACCATTTGGTTGGTTTGGTTCGATTTTGTTTATTTTTAAACCGATTAACTTCAGTTCGACTTCGGTTGGGACCAAATAGGTCGACCACCGACCGATGCACACCCCTATCTCCAACGACAACCGCCTTCGACACATCTCCATTGCCTATCTTTAACACTCCACAGTCGCCTGTCGTGTAAGTGGCAAATAGTGTCCTATTGTGAGATACATGCACTGAAGCCCCTGAGTCCACCAGCCAAGAATTGTCATCGCAGGCGAGGTTTGTAATAACCTCATCACCTACGACGATCACATCGCCTCCATGTATCGAAGCCACCGCTGTAGTGTTCTTATCTTGCTTCCCCTTGTCGCCCTTCTTCTCTCTCTTCCAAGCGAAACAGTTCCGCTTGATGTGGCCCTTCTTGCCATAATGGTAACACTCTGAGTCCTCATAACGTTGGACTTCCCCCTGTTCTTATCTCTGCCACCACCTGGACCCCTGCTTTTGCCCCTTCCGCGGCTCTCTGAAACTAGTGCCTCTGAGTGGTGGGATGTGGATGAAGTGCCCTGAGAACGTCTCCGCATCTCTTCATTCAATACCCCGCTCTTGGCAAACTCCAGACTGACCACGCCCTCTGGAGCAGAAGCGATCATAGATACTCGTACGATCTCCCATGAGTCTGGCAATGTACACATCAGCCACAGTCCTTGAACTTCGTCGTCAAACTTGACTCCCATCGAAGACAGCTGGTCAACCATGCCCTGGAAATCACTCAAGTGATCCGTAATAGACGCCCCATCTTTGTACCGCAGACCCATCATCGTACGGATCGGGAACAACTTGTTTACCCTGGTCTTTTTCGCGTACAAAGATTCCAGCTTATCCTATAACGTCTTCGCGTGCTCAATATTGGCAACGTGGTTGTACACGTTCTCGTCAACGAACTACCGCATGTACCCACACACCTGTATATGTTCGAAGTTTCAGTCCTCATCGGATTTGTTACTGGGCTTCTCGGATGCAAATACTAAAAGATGTAGCTTCTTGACGAACAACAAATCCTTCATCTTGCTCTGCCAATAATGGTAGTTGGTACCGTTCAGGTTCACCATGCGCACCGGCTTCGCGTCCATCTCTACTTCCTGGTTTGACTGTCAACTCTTGACACTTCTTTGAACCCAAAGCTCTGATACCACTCTGTTGGGAACGAAGCGCAGAAACCGTTCTTCCAAACCAGAAAGTCCTGCGAGAGAACCGAGCAAAAGCACACAAACCAAAAATGCCAAACACAATCGCAGACACAGATTTTTGAAGTAGAAAATCCTTGCGGGAAAAACCACGGGACGATCGGAGTCCAACCCTGAAGAACCTCCACTAATGAAATAAAGAGAATACACCCTCTACAAGCTCCTCCCGATCCAACACGGATCACCACAACTCACTTGAAAGAAGAAATTTTTTGATTGCGGACTCCGAAGAACAAGAGATGCCGAAAAATTATTCGAAGCAATCTCTCCTTCATAATAGTCCTTAATCCTCTCTCTTTCTCAAAGATTGTAAAGCACTCTTATTTTGAGATGAGTTTACAACTAGCATGTATCACCCTTTTATAAGCCCTTGGTAATCCATACATGGAAGGCCAATATATATAGAAACTTTCAATATGCATCAATCATATATTTAATGGAAATCCAAAAATAATTGGCTTGCCATAATTGGAAATCCAATTATATGGAAAGCTACTATATGAAGGGTCCAATCATAAATATATGATCATGTAAATATGGAAATCCAATCATATATTTCCTTACCATATATGTTTCAAAATTAGGATCCATACACTCCCCGAGCTTCTCTGACACACGGATGGCGCTAGTCGCTCTCCAGGGTATTCTCCACATAGGTTGGGAACCCTATCCACTCCAACAGCAGCTCCTCCTAGTTGACTGCAACTTTTTTTGAACCAAGTAATTTTGTCAAAACTGTGATCAATTACATTCATACAGATTAGGAGTTAACTCCCATCATCCCCATCTCCCTAACATCATGTTCTATATTATGGATGATACCAATATTTACCGTACATAATTCTTCGAAGACACGATTATTCCTCTCTTTCCAAATATGCCAAACTGTTGACGATAGTCTGGAACAAGCTTTGTGAAACCAGCACGATCCTCTCCTCGTTGCGTTCCTAACAAGCTATATTACAGTATCAATGTCGTGAACTCCTCCTATATCAACTTTTTTTTGGAACCATGTAATTTTATTAAAACTGTGACCAATTACATTAATATAGATTAGGAGTTAACTCCCATCATCCCCATCTTCCTAACATCATGTTCTATATTATGGGTGATACCAATATTTACTAGGTAATTTTATTAAAACTGTGACCAATTACATTCATACAGATTAGGAGTTAACTCCTATCATCCCCATCTCCCTAACATCATGTTCTATATTATGGATGATACCAATATTTACCGTACATAATCCTTCGAAGACACGATTATTCCTCTCTTTCCAAATATGCCAAACTGTTGACGCTAGTCTGGAACAAGCTTTACGAAACCAACGCGATCCTCTTCTCCTTGTATTCCTAACAAGCTATATTACACTATCAATGTCGTGAACTCCTCCATCCCTCAGCCCCAAAGCCTCTCCCCGTGCTCTCCAAATTAGTCTAGAAGTCGAACAACTGAAGAATATATGTAATATAGATTCATTACCCTGACTACATAGCACGCAAGCGTGGTCACCAACATATACACCAAATCTATCCAACCGATCCTTCGTTAGAAGTCTCCCCAGCACCAATTTGTAGACACAACTGCATCTTACGTGGGATCCCTTTCAACCATATAATGTCTGCCTGTGCCATCTCATTATGGATCTTCCGAACCTGCTCATAGGTTACTTTGGCCTCGAAGTCCCATTCGATGTGTCATCCCATATCCATATATCTCCCTTTAATTGATTATCAATCTTGTACCCGCAAATCAGGTTGGCAAAAGCCCGCGCTTGAGAAAACTACTCTAGCCACCAGTCCCGTCCATGATCAACTGGATGACCTTCTCTCTCATGTATGCTAAGGCCACCATGGGGAACCTGACTCTATGCGTCAAACTCTTGTGCTGGATCCATGGATCCAACAAAAGATCCGTGTCCGCCCCATCCCAAAACACTCTAGTGATAAGAGGTTGAATGTCTCTTCTATGATGAAGGATATGCTTGAATGTCACTGATTCATTGTTGCTTGCTCTGTATTCCTAGAAGTTCTTTCCTTGTAGATACCTATTACACATCCAAACCGCCCACATGGATTTCCCGATAATCAATCGCCAAGTCAGTTTCATACCCGCCACCCTTCTGACTGTATCTAACTACCGTAGGCCGACACCCCATTCTTTACTCGGACGACAGAGCATCTCCCAAGCAATAGTGTGGATACCACCCGTCATATGAAGTTTGCACACAGCTTCTCCACGCGGCGCAACATAGCCCTTGGCAACAAAATGGATTGTAAATAGAATGAGGCAATAGCCATGATGACAGATCGTACCAGCTCAATTCTACCTCCAAATGATAAACATTGAGCCTGCCATTCCTCTACTCTACGTTGTGCATATTCCACCATACTATGACAATCCATATCTCGTGCATAATTTACTGCCAATGGGATCCCCAAATACTTGACATGTAACTCCCCTGGCTACTGCTAACAAGGTCGGCCGATCATCTTTATTATGACAAAGAGAGCTAAAGTAGACGTGGCTATTATCCCTATTAAGATGCAATCCTATTAATCTGCCAACATTTTCCATAATCTCCGAAACCGCCATAAGTCCCTCCATTGTTGGATCCAGAAAGACAATAAGATATTCTACATAGATCAAGTATGTCACATGAGGCAATACATTTTGTAAAAGGCATAATCCTCCTCTAGTGAACTGCCACATCTAGCATACATGTAAAATATTCCATAACAAGCATGAAAATATAAGGCAATAAAGGATCCCCCTAGCGAAGTCTGTGGTTACTCCTAAAAAAACATATGGTTGCCCTTTAATCAACACAAAAATGTCGTCGTCGAGATACACTCCTGGATTCTGGCCACCCAAAGTTCTGAGAATCCTATAGCTAACATGATCGCACAAACTAACTCCCGATTCACCATATTGTATGCTTTCCTTAGATCTAACTTCACACACACTTTCTTGCCGCCTGGTTTATGGAATTCACGAACCAACTCATGTGCGAGAAGATTGTTCTCTGCAATCGAAGTGGTGGCCCATGCAGGTCTTGTAAATCAAGATATGTGAGGGTTTACCGAATAGATGTCTCAATCAGTACTCGCCCTTGATCTCTGCTCGTATCTTCTGAATCCCTGTAATCTTGACCTGATCACATGCTTGTATCGTTGATCTGTCCTGGTCCTTCCTTATTGTTTCCTATGTCGTCTTCTTCAGCGGCATTGTTCCTGGACCTGCCGATCAGCAAGGCGGAGCACCTCCCGCAGACCAGCAGTGTAACTTCACTTTTTCCAAATATTGAATTTTTAAAAAAATAATAATAATGTTTTATGCTAATTAAATAAATTGAAATTATTTTATGCTAATTAAATAAGGGTGAAATCCTATTCATTTTAGTAACATCATTTCTTTTCCTTACATTGGGCTTAAGAACCAATTCAATCATCAAAGGTTGGGCCCATCACTGGCAGCCCAACCTAAACCATTTCAAATTATTAAGGAAGGACTTCTTTCCTTACTCTTTATTTTGTTTCCAGTAAATCCCAAATTCAAATTCTGAGCTAACCTAACGTATCTCAGCTAATCACCCTTCCGTTTAGTTTTGTCGCCATCAAATTTCCTTCCACCGCCTCTAGAGCCTATTTAATCCAATTCTTCAGATCTAGATCCATTGTCCTCTCTCTCTGATTTTTGAGCATCGTTCTGGAGAAGGAGCCATGGCGTGGATGAAGGACCAATCGAAGCTTTGAAGGCCTACTCCTCGTCGACCGGCTCAAGGAAGATCATGTTGATCTACACCATCAATCTCGTCTAGGCATTCTTAATTTCTAGGGTTTGATCAATACATAATACGACTCTGTTGTTGTTTTCCTTGTTCTAGATCTCATTCAAATTCTTCTGAAAATTCTTGAGAACTCAGAATCTAGAACGACCCTTGACATGGAGAATGGGTTCTTCAAGAAGATCAATTCGCTCCTAACAATTTGTAAGACCAATTAGATCAATCCTTAAGTCTAGCACTGCAATGCTTTATGTGTGATTATTTGTTCTTCAACCTCAGCGCACTGATTTGGATTTGGGACTGGAGGATCGACTAAATTTCCTAACTAAACTGACTAGAACTGGGTGAGTACCACCTTGTTTTGTTTAGATTTAGAACTTACAAATATATAGAAATAGATTGTGATTATAGTTTCTCTGTTTTGGGTTAGTTGTCCAGAATAAGTTTAATGGGAAGAAGAGTTCAGGAATAATCTGGAGACAGGAGAATTTATCTACTTCTCAAATTGTGGCAGAAGTTGGCATTCAGGTAATTCCTTATACTGGTACATATAGGCTGCATGTTGTGTTTAGAGTTTGATATGATCAGGAACATGAATCACATTGGTAAACTCTAGAAAGAATGACTGACATTAGTTTGATTCTGTTATATATTTGATTGTTAGCTAACTAGAGGGAAATATCAATACCATGGATTGGGAGATCTCACATCCATTTCTCAATTTACTATCCTAGCAACTATAGGTGACTAAGACAGTAAATTGACAAGAGGGTGTGGAGGTCACATATCAGTTCCTCAACCAGTGGGTGAACTGGTATGGCCTCGAGTTGTTTTTCCTCTGTGTAAATACTCAGATATTTGGAAAGTTCTTTAAATATTAGGTGAGAGCATTACTTGGAACCTTGAATCTGTTGAGCTAGTTAGTTTGTAAGGGTGTAAGAACAGTCTGCCATGATCAGGGAATGAAGGGCTGTACTATCCAGTTGTGTAAAAGTCCAGTTATCTTGTTTTGTGAACAAATCATTGAGAGATGATTAGATGATTCAAATCAGTATGAGCATATCGAGTTCTGGACTGAGAATAAGTTTAGCAACTTTATGCCTATTTTGATATTGATAAGTGATTTAGAGTTTAATTGTTATCTGTTTATATTGTTCAGTTGCCTTGATACTTGAGCTAATACCCTGCCACCATTAGCAGTTCTATTAGGACCAGGACAGGGCATCAGAACCATAGGGATACCATGATTGTTGTGATCCAATAATGATCAGGACACTGGAAATTCCTGTATGAATTGGGACTAATGTATGTGATATAGCTATCTGTACTTGTGTTTCCTGAGAACATGGGTTGTTTTCAATTGGCTAAGTAATCCTGGATTTGACATATCAGTTATTAGAGACTGTCGATTCAGAGCATCATTTGAACTGGGTAGTCCAGGGCCTTCTTGGATGAACTTAGACAGTTTGGTTATTTCCTGAGTGATGGAAGATGGAACCAACTTAAATTAGGATTGATGTTTCAGACTGCTACCAACCCAGGTTCTATAGGAAGTGTAAGGAACATCTTGTATGGTGTCTTTTAGTCTTAACATAGGTACACCAGTAAGGGGATTCAGGAGAATGAGACTGGTATGTAAACTAGAAAAACAAGTAAGGATGGAGTGTGGTTCAAAATTTGAATAACAGATTCAGAATATTGTGCCTTGGAATAATTAATTCAATTCCTGTTATGGACTGTGTATGCCTGCTATTGGACTGGGTATGAGTATGAACAGATATCCCTGTAAGGAGGATTGAACCAAATAGGAGTAGTGAATAGCTTGAGGACTTAATGGAATAGTTTAGGTGTTCAAGCTATACTGTACTAAGTTGGTAAATCTGAGTTTAAGATATCAGTCCATATTCAAAATGATTTATTTGGACTGATTTTGAATCCCATTGGACATTGGGATTAGTTGTTCTGGACTGAGATGAGACTCAGAGGTAGGCATTTCGAATACTCATAACCTGTTCTCAGTGGGATCATAAGTTACCTTATGAGATCAGGTAATATTGAGTTTTGGTGAAGTAGAGTGCAGGTTCTTAGAATCTTGATAGACTGGTAGGTATTTTTATCCTAGACTGATTATCAGTTCAATTGTGAACTGAGCTACCTTTCAGTACCATTTGCACTGAGCAAGGTCTAGGATTAAGTTGGTTTATGTAGTCAGGTTTAGCACAGTCTTGGACTGTCCTGTTCAGGAATTGTATTAATGTTTAACTAGGGAGATATGTTAATCCATTATAAACTGTTAAATATGTGAGTCTTTAAGATGAAGGATGCATGTAATGTAGGAGAGTTATTCTACATCAGTTTTATTTTGGACTAATCATAGCAGTGTTTCATTTAGGTTTAACCACTTGAACTTGTATAGGATGAGTCATAGTCATACCCTTAAACCTGAACACTTTGTTGTTCTGTCAATACTAATGTAATAAGTGTTGCATGATCTTTCCTTAAAACTGCAATTCTCTCAGACCAATAGTCTTAGGACAACATGTCCATAGAGTTTAATTGATATTAGTCTATATATAGTATTGATTGTAATATCAGATTTATAGATATTATTCTATAATTTTCCTCTTTAAAATGTACTAGTAAGGTAATAACTAGTTGAGGACCATGTATCTACAAGGCTTATAAGCCCTTGGTGTTTTAATCAAAGACAAATAGACAAACTTAGAAATTATGTATCTCACAACAGGACAATGAGCTTGACCTATTTTTTTGTAACAATTTAACAGGAGGATTTACAGCTTTACTACCTTTTCTCGATCACCCGGAGCCAGGCAAGTATACTCCTCTGAATTGTTCATTTCTCATGTTTGCATGTTCATTCTTGAGTCCCCTTGATTGACACGGTGTATCACGATATTATCTGGATTCATGTTTCTTGTATCACTTGCGTCTGGAAGGGGAAATACTATAGATATGTGATCAAACCCTGTTACTACTCATGTGAATAGCTTGGGTCCCGCACCGTGCACGCGGGGCCAAAGCCGTACCATTTCATGATCATTGTATCTACCCAAGCCGATCACAATCTAGATGTATTTCATTATTGCACATGTCAGGATTCAGCTTGTATTTCAGGATTTCATGGTTGTATTTCATGTTCAGGTTGTACTTCATGCTCAGTTGTATTTCATGCTCAGGACTCTTACCATGTTTCCTATTTTACTTTCAGTATTTCCTGCTCAGTTCATGTCTTGTTCTTATTTCCTGTACTTTACTTTTATTCCTTATTTTTTGATTCATACCATGATGTACATGTTCATTTCTCTGGATATACTAGCTCCGCTCCTGACTGGATAAGTTGCAGGTGAGTTGGAGGCCTTGTGCGATACATTCTATGGCGAGGAGCCTATTGATGCAGGAGAGCTAGCCGGTGCTGCTCATGACCTAGAGGCTGCAGAAGCCTAGTGCTTCCTTAGTTTTCCTATTATTTCCATGTATTGAGACTAGTAGACTTTCTGTCATTCTGGAATGTAATAAATTTGATACTTATATTTTACTCTGGGAAACATTTATATAGAAGCTGTGTTTTATATTGTCTTGATATCTGGTTAGTTTTCCTAGATTGGTACAGCTTACTTTGTTGTGTCTAATGACAAAGGCTGGGCGTGTCAGACTCGTATCCGATTATTCGGGAGCGGGTCGTGACAAGCAGCAACCTGGAGATCAAGCCCAGCATTCAGGAGTAGCCTCCAGAGTCATGCCTACTGGAGGAGAGCCACCAGTTCAGCTCGTCCAGCCTGCAGAGCCTGACAATGGCACTTTGGTAGGTCTCATGAGGTCGCTATTAGCCTCCCAGGATCGTCGAGGAGATGCCTTGCACCAGGCGGTGGCAGACGCTTCGACCAGAGGAGGTCATCAGGGTAATAGCGCGGCCAACAGCTTCAAGCGCTTGAACCCTCCCTTCTTCGACGGCAGTGAAGATGTGATCGCTGCAGATGCATGGCTTCAGGACACAGAGGTGATTCTAGAAGCATCCAGGACTCTAGAGAACGAGAAGGTGGCCGTGGTGCGCCTACAGCTATTGGATCTTGTCCGTAGCTGGTGGGCGGCGCAGGCCGTTGGATTAGTGGCCCCTATTGCCTGGGCAGTATTCAGGGAGAGATTCCAGACCAAGTATTTTGATGCTGTAGCTCGGTATGACCTACAGACGAGGTTCACCAATCTGAAGTAGATGGGCAGGACGGTCGACGAATATGCGACCGAGTTTTCGAGACTCAGTCGATTTTCTTCCACCTTAGTTGCGACCGAGTTCGATAGAGCCCAGCAGTTCCACCAGGGGCTCTATTTGGAGATCTTGTTGGCAGTAGAGCAGTTTGAGCATCAGACCTTTGATGCAGTACTGAGGGCAGCCCGGAGGCATGAATATACCTTCCAGAGGATCGTGGATAGGACCGGCGGTCGGAAGCGATCCCATAGCCAGATGAATCAGTCATCAGCACCAGCTCCGGCAGTCAGGGCTTTTGACCATTGGAGCTCCGAGGCGGGTGGCCTCAGTGACGTCGGTTCAGCATTCCACCCCGACGTACCCTCAGCAGCAGAAGCAGAAGCAGTCTTCCGCAGTGGGATGTTCACACTGCGAGAAGCCAGGGCATGTGGTATCAGAGTGTTACAGAGTACAGAGTTTGTGCTTGGTTTGTGGTGCCCCGGACCACAGGGTTGGAAACTGATTGCCGACGCAGGCCCAGGCATTCGAGCAGCAGAGACCGCAGCAGTATGCCCAAGCCCAAGCCCTGATCCAAAGCAGGCAGAGAAATTTTTAACAGAGGGGATCCGCACCCAGAGGACATGGTCAAGTGCTGGATTTGACCATGGGAGAGGAAGGAATTACACCAGGTGAGGTGATGGCAGGTACTATTCTCGTCAACACCTCTCCAGCTTCAGTATTATTTGATTCTGGTGCCTCGCATTCATTTATGCCTGCACGATTTGCGACACGGATAGGACTGGAGCCCGAGTCATTATCAGTAAGGCTCAATATACTTACTGATAATAGACTTGTGGGAGTAGATAGAGTGTTTGCTTCGTGTCGGATCGTAGTTAGCGGTAGAGAATTTCCCGCTAGATTGATAGAGTTTTTGATGGTCGATTATGATGTGGTCTTAGGGATGGATTGGTTGAGGGACCAGTATGCTAGGATAGACTGCCATATTGGTCGGGTTAATTTTAGCATTCCAGGCGAGACGGAGTTTTTCTTCTCTCGAGGCGAAGTTAAACCTTCTCCTCCAGTGTTGCGGATGGCAGTAGCAGCAATGCAGTTACCCCGGATAGTTGAAGAGTTTCCAGATGTTTTCCTAGAAGAGCTTCCAGGGATGCCGCCAGAGCGAGAGATCGAGTTTACCATCGACTTGATTCCCGGGACAGCCCCAGTGTCAGAGAGAGTCTACAGGATGGCACCGTCAGAGCTAGAGATATTGTATAAGATGATTGAAGAACTCAGAACCAAGGGATTCATTCGTGCTAGTGGATCGCCTTGGGGAGCCCCGATGTTTCTTATGAAAAAGAAGGATGGTACGTCCAGATTATGTGTAGATTATCGTACCTTAAACTCAGTGACAATCAAGAACAGATACCCTCTCCCGAAGATAGATGACTTGTTTGATCAACTCAAGGGGGCGACAGTATTCTCGAAGATCGACTTGCGGTCAGGGTACCATCAGATCAGAGTCAAAGAGCAAGACATCCCGAAGACATCATTCAGATCTAGATATGGAAGTAGGAGCATATTACTATGGATTTTGTAACTGGGTTACCTAAATCCCCAGCTGGAAGAGATGCTATCTGGGTTATCGTTGATCGTCTCACTAAGGTAGCTCATTTTCTCCCTTTCAGAATTGGTCAGTCGACGGATCAGCTTGCAGAGATGTGCTTCAGGCAGATTGTCAGATTGCATGGAGTGCCAGTTAGTATCATATCAGACAGAGATTCAAGATTTATATCGCACTTTTGGCGGAGTCTTCAAGAGAGCTTGGGGACTCGTCTCAAGTTCAGTTCAGTTTATCATCCGCAGACAGATGGTTAGTTAGAACGCACGATCCAGACTCTTAAAGATATGTTGCGGTCATGTACACTCGACTTCGGTGGTTAGTGGGAAGATCACCTATATCTCGTGGAGTTCTCCTATAACAACAGTTTCCAGGCCAGTATCCAGATGGCACCCTTTGAAGCGCTGTATGGCAGAAAGTACAGATTACCTTTAGCTTGGGATGATGTCGACGAGAGACAGATGCTTGGTCCAGAGATGATTACGCAGACAATCGAGGTGGTCAGACAAGTCAGAGATCATCTTCGAGTTGCCCAAGACCGTCAGCGCCATTGGGCCGATTCTCATCGGCGTCCCCTTGAGTTTTTTGTCGGTGACCATGTGTTCCTTAGGATCTCGCCTACCCGTGGCATCATTCGATTCGGCATACGGGAAAAGCTTAATCCTAGGTATATAGGGCCGTTCGACATTCTAGAGCGAGTAGGTGATGTGTCCTATCGTCTCGCTCTTCCGCCGTCGTTATGTGAGGTGCATGATGTCTTCCATGTATCCCAATTACGACGGTATATTTCAGATCCGAGCCATATCCTTTTTTATTCGGAATTGGTTGTTAGTACCAACCTTTCGTATGAGAAAAGGCCCGAATCCATATTGGACCGAAGAGAGAAGATACTCAAGAACAAGACTATTAAATTAGTCCGTGTTGCATGGGGTCATCACTCCTTGGGTGAGTCAACGTGGGAGCGTGAGGATGATATCCACTCGCGATATCCACACCTGTTTGACTCCTAAGATATAATGTCTTTCTTATGCCTTATGCTTTTACTCTTACCTCCTTGCTTGCATGAATGATTGCTTGATTGACTGCTAGTCGTAGCTTGCTTATGATTAATATAGCTGGTCCTGGCACCTCTAGCCTCTTGATTAAATTTCGAAGACAGAATTCTTTTAAGGTGGGTAGAGTTGTCACTCCCGTTTTCCGTTATACGTATTTTCAGGATACGTATACGGATTTCTGACAATTGTCAGGTGGCCCGTATTTTTACTTATCTTGCTTAGCTTGGCCTTGGTTTAAATCTTGACTTGATTGGTTCAACTTGGTTCAACATGACTTGGCTTGGCTTGGTTTGGTTTATATTGGGTTGATATGAGATGGGTTGCTATATAAGTCAACTTCTTCTCTCTCCTCCATTATTTTGTATTTACTTCTTCATCTTCTTCATTTACTCCTCCCACCTACCAAGCCTAGGCAAGTGCAACTTGCTTCTTGATAGATCTCAAGTTTTATTCTTCCAATCCCTTCCTTACTTCATTCTAAGCCTCTTTAGAACTTGACATTTTTGGTTTTGATGGATGGATTCTTGTAGATCTAAGTTTATAACTTTTCAGTTTTCTTGGTTTTGATCTCTAAAACTTGGATATTTTCAAAATCTAACGGTTCTATGTTGTAGGAAATTCAATTCTACCCAATTTTAGCTTTTGAACCACTTGATTTCGACTTCGTATGAGAAAGTTATGCCATTTTGAGTTCATGGGTTCCCCACGCCTCTTGGTGCTGTCGGGACGATGAACAGTGCCGCGCGCAGTGTCTTCGCTGTCGCGCGCCCGCGCGCCGCGTTTGCGCGCAACGTGCGCCGTGGGCGATTTTTGCACGCGCGCAATGCGTGACTTGCGCGCCGCGCGCCCGCGCGCCGCACTTGCGCGCAACGTGCGCCGTGGGCGATTTTTGCTCGCGCGCAATGCGTGACTTTCGTGCCGCGCGCCCGCGCACTCTCTGTCGCGCGCCGCACTTGCGCGCAACATGCGCCGTGGACGATTTTGCCCGCGCGCAATACGTGACATGCGCGCCGCGCGCCCGCGCACTTCTCTGCCGCGCGCCCTCGCGCCGCGCATGCGCACAACGTGCGCCGTGGGCGATTTTTGCCCGCGCGCAATGCGTAACTTATGCGCCGCGCGCCCGCGCACTTCTCTGCCGCACGCCCGCGCGCAGCGCTTGCGCGCAACGTGCGCCGTTGGCGATTTTTGCCCGCGCGCAATGCGTGACTTGCGCGCCGCGCGCCGGCGCACTTCTCTGCCGTACGCCCGCGGACCGCGCTTGCGCGCAACGTACGCCGTGGGCGATTTTTGCCCGCGCGCAATGCGCAACTTGTGCGGCCGCGTGCCCGCGCACCGTGCTTGCGCGCAACGTGCGCCGTGGGCGATTTTGCCCGCACAACTTGCGCGCATGTCACTCCAAATGACTATTTTTGCCCGTTTGGGCTATTTTGTAGCTAAAATCTTGAAAAACTCAAACCATGAAAGTTGTAGATCTTTTCCTTGGCTTCAAGAATATGTCACTAGTTATTTTATGCAAGTTTCTCTCATTCATGATAATGTACGAATATAACACGATAGTGGCCCGCTGTGGCACACTCTTGACAAGTAAACTGACAGGATATATCTCGACATGTTGTTATGACAGCTAGCCTGACATGACAAGTATGAAAGACCTGTACACCGTGGACGATTGTGTTTGTACAAATAAACCAGTACTGTCTTGCATTATGTCTAGGATTGGAATCCCTGAGTACCACGGTCAGGGATACCTACAGTAATTGACTAAGGCTAATAAACTAGGATAATTCAGTAGACATGAAGAGATTTCCAGCTACAGGCAATCTCGTTATCTGGGCGCATTAAGTGGACTTGTAGCCTACCGACGAGTAGGACACATTTCCAGCACACAGTCACGTGTTGTATTCTTCATAAACGGACATTCGACCTGGATAACTGGATGGTCTGCAGGGCTTGTGGCTGTTGGGATAATCTTATTGCATCTTGCTCGTAACTAGGCCTGTGATAACCCTAGTTAGTTAAAGTATCAAGCCGTACTCTTTGCTTGGCCGTGATTGATTGGATGGAATCTAGCTCAGCTTAGTCTTGTCCTGATCCTGTACAAGATTGTGACATGACATAATTATTGATGCTTGCCTTAACAATAACGATCGGGGGTCCAGTTCTGTTCAGGCGAAGGGTTACAACCCCGGTCCTTGTTTGGTTTAAGGGTTGTAACCTGGCTCCTAGAGCAGTTCTGTGTCCTCTCTTCGTTTATTGTCTTGTTGTAACCCAAGGCCATGCTCGTCATGTTTTATCTTACTTCAATATCATGATTATTTATACTGGCCTTAACAATAAAGATCAGGGGTCCAGTTCGGTTCAGGCGAAGGGTTACAACCCCGATCCTTGTTTGGTTTAAGGGTTGTAACCTGGCTCCCGGAGCAGTTATGTGTCCTCTCTTCGTTTATTGTCTTATTGTAACCCCAGGCCATGCTCGTCATGTTTTATCTTAGTTCAATATCATGATTATTTATACTGGTCTTAACAATAAAGATCAGGGGTCCAGTTCGGTTCAGGCGAAGGGTTACAACCCCGGTCCTTATTTGGTTTAAGGGTTGTAACCTGGCTCCCGGAGCAGTTATGTGTCATCTCTTCGTTTATTGTCTTATTACCTTACCAATAGTATTTGAGACGGGTTTCTATTCAGGTGAAGGGTAACAACCCGGTCTTTGTTTGGTTTAAGGGTTATGACTTGGCTACTTGAATGATTTCCTCGTACTCAGTTTACTGTTGCTATCTCTATTATTATCAGTTCTTTAATTATTATCTTTAATCTTCTATTGTGTTATGCTGGTTTTAGTTCCTAAGTGAAGCCTCCTTTGTGGCACTTGCTCTTTCTGGGGTCTGATCCAGCTGGTTTTGTGTGGCTAGATATCGGAGCAGCTCCAGAGGATCCACCTGTCTTCCAGCAAGATGGTGACCACCAGGCGTAATCCTGGCAACAAGTGGGTTTCTTTTTGTCCTTCCACTTTATTGTAAAAATTATTCTTTTGAGGCATTTAGCCGACGAGCACGTGTTAGCTCGTATTGCACCTTTACTTACTGTCTGCCTACGGGCTGTAACATGATTGACAGATCCTAGGATTGATCATGTATGACTGAACTCTTGCTAGTCTTGACATTTTGTACGACTAGCTTCATGATCATCCAATATGTAATGTATGGGACGCCTTGCTATTATATATTTGGTGCTCTGACATCTTGTAACTATTATTGTTTGCTTGAGATTGAGACAATAGGCTTGTTTACGACCATAGGAGACTGTTGGCTTGTAGTTAAACCCTCATGTATCTAGACAGCCGTGACCGTATAGCGAGGTGGGTTGCACTTCAATATACGTAGCTGGCTATGTATGCCCCCGCTCTCCAGTATTCTGGTTCTGGGGCGTTACAATCGAACACCCCTTTATAAATATTGTCTGACTTTTAGAAACCAATTCTTTCATAAGCTCCCCCATACGTCTACATATGAGATTCGTTATCAGTTTATAAATGAAATTACAACATATGATAGGTCGAAAATTTGCTAGATCTGTGGCCCCCTCCTTCTTAGGCACTAGTGTAAGGAAGGTGTGGTTAATCTCTCTCAATAATCTGCCATGTGAACAAATTGACCACCTTAAGAACATGCTCCTTCAGTTTCCCCCAATGCACCTTATAGAACTTGCTGTTAAACCCATCCGGCCCTGGTGCTTTATTAGGATCCGCCTTTATAACTATGGCCTCGATCTCCTCCATTGTTACAAGTACTAGTAGAGCATCATTACCCACTTGTCCACTTAGGTAACCAGTCTTTTGCATACTAAATCATGAATAATTTCATGTAGTCACAATGATTATATATATCAGTATAACACCTGACTGTTGGCACTTGGATGTCACCGTTGCTGATATTCCTTTACGTTCCCATTGAGCTGCCGATGGATTTGATTATGATGTTGACGCATCCAAACAACATCATAGAAAAACCTAGTGCACTTGTCTCCACTCATCTTCCTCAAGTTGTAATTTACCAACCTCTGCAACAAGTATTCTCTCCCTAGCCCTCAGTTCTTGGTTCAACACACACACACACACACACACACACACACACACACACACACACACATATATATATATATATATATATATGAGTGCTCTAGAACCAGCCGGCTGATTTTGTATTATAGAACCAACCTATGTTATACACGTTGGATTGGAATTGCATGGTTGAGATTAAATGACTTTAAAAAGTGGTGGGGTCTATAACTTTTAATCTCAACCACTAAATTCTAATCCAACCCGTAAAACATAGGATGGTTCTATAA
This sequence comes from Iris pallida, assembly GCA_029216955.1. NCBI lineage: Eukaryota > Viridiplantae > Streptophyta > Magnoliopsida > Asparagales > Iridaceae > Iris > Iris pallida. The sequence continues at coordinate 30,912,235 of JANAVB010001800.1, forward strand.
TACAAAATCAGCCGACTGGTTTTGGAGCATTTTTGTATATATATATATATATATATATATATATATATATATATATATATAGTTGATATATAATGGCTGCTCCGATAGGGCTTTTCGCAGGCGATTTAGGGGCGAAGGCGGGCGATCTTGGGGCTACTGTGCAATGGGATTCCGGTGTGTCGGATCGACCGACATGATCGGCCGATTTCCAAGCAGGGAGGGGGTCGGAGGCCAGAGAGGAGGCGACGGCTGAAGGCAATTGGGGATGGCGGGGGCTTATGGATGATCTGCAGTCTATGCCGCCTGGGTCGACCTCTCATTAGGCAGGGAGGAGGCGAGACGAGGGTGGGTGGACAACGATTATGACGGGTTGGCAGAGGCGTATCCCTGGGAGGGGATGACAGGGATCTGGGATGCTAATGAAGATGGGTGGATTGACGAAGCTAGTGGAAAGGGGAGGTGGAGTTGTTCCTCAACCTGTCCGAAGTTCGAAGATGACGGTGAGCGTGCACAAAGGGGTTCACTCGGGGCTAAAGGGCTCGCCAATGGTATTCCCAAGTGCTACGGCATGCAACAAGGGGCCGACAAATTTGCAGGTGGGGGCATATCCCGGTACGGGGGAGTAGTTGCCCCTCATGTTTAGAAATACAACGTATGAAGAGAAGGGCAAGTCGCCATTGGAAGACATGGGAGACAAACCACATAGTAAGTCTTGGACAGAGCTTTGTCGTCCTGTGACATATAATTCTAATGGCCAGATGCGGTTTGTCGAGCCGACTAAGGTCGGATCTGGGATACGTGCTACCTTTTCGGAGAAGAAATTGATGGAGACACAGAAGTATTGGTGTAACACAGTGGTGCTCTACGTGCTTGGAAATAGGCCCTTCTACGGCCAAATTCGAGCATATACCTATCGGGTATGGCTGCCAAAGGGGAGTATGGAATTTTTTCCAAGGAAAAATGGATTATATTAAGTGCGATTTGGGATGATGGAGGATATGGAGCTGATTTTGCAGGGCGGTCCATAGACATTTGATAGCCGACTTATAATTATGAAGGAATGGACGATACAGTTCCAGTATGAGCGAGAAGTACTTCATTCAGTACCAATATGGATCCGGTTCCCGGAGCTCCCTATTATGTACTGGAGTATTCCGTTAATAATGAGACTAGCTAGTTTGGTAGGGCGACCCATCAAAGCGGATGATGCGACCACGATGAGATCGAGCTGGGATATGCTAGAATTTTCGTGGAGATAGAGGCAGGTAAGGAACTCTTTTTGCATGTTGAATATGAGATTCCATCTGGTAAGGTCTTTCAACAAAAGGTGGAATATGAATGGGTTCCACCTGTCTGCCAATTTTGTAAGTGCTTTGAACATCCGTCCAAAGTTTGCAAGAGCAAGGTAGCTGTTGCAAATGAGACTGCAGCTGAAACAGAAGGTGGGGATGGAGTGCCTACGCATGTTGGTGATCCTGAGACCCACCGGGTAGAGAGTTCGGCTAAAACGACTAGGAAGATGGAGGTAGAGGTTGACAATGGGATCGAGACAAGCATGAGTGCTAGGTGTACACAGCAGATTCCAGAAAGGCGGGTAAACACTAATATGTCACATATGGATTGCTCCCAAGAGGTTCCTCCTGATAGTAGATCGCTTGTGGTGTTTAATATCGGATTAGAGGGAACAATGCTTGGAGCGAACATCCGGGGGCATGGTGGGGTGACCACTAGATGGATGGCGACCTACAGCAGAAAAGGAGATAAATAGGAGATATGCAGAGCTCCTCTAATGACTAGTAGGAAGAGGCATGTTGGTGGGACTAATGAGGATATTTGCCAAGATCAGTCACATTTGAAGGATCAGGGAGTGGATGAGGATTAGGCCTGTCAACGGTAGCTTATCGGTCGGATATTGGTATTACCACATCCGAACCGATAGCTATCGGATATATCCGATAACCATCCGATATCCGATCGAATGGGAGTATTGGCTCCCGTATCCGTTACCGAAAATTTTAACGGATATCGGGTAATATCCGAACCAATAAGAATATGCTCCAGACAAATTTACATGTCATTTATCCATATATTGTATACAGTATACACATTACTTGCAGTCTTTGGTATATCACACTATCACAAATTCGTAGAGGCAGCTTGACTCAATATACTTTTCACATGCAACTTCAGATAAGTACTAATGCATTTAAAAAACTTCAATTATATCATTAAGCATCTAATACAAAGATCCATCCATGTAGTCTAAATCTAATACACTAAAATCAACACATGCAACATCTAATAGACTAATACAATTATACAAGATCCTTACATCCATGTAGTCTGATACAAGAATATTTAAACATCTGCTACAATCATTAACACAAGTTACTTCACATCCAACACTGCAACATCTAATAGACTAATACAATTATACAAGATCCTTCCATCCATGTAGTCTGAATCATACAAAGATCCAATTTAAAGCCACAACAAGCAAATTCTTAACATAAGTTTGGTGTTGCATTTAGTCTTCTTCTGATACAAATTCCTAACATAATCAAGCAAATATATCAACGAAGCTCCTATTAAATTCAATAGAAAAAATGTTTGCTTCATCCAAGAAGAAAAAAAAGGGAAGTAACAAAACCAAACATAAATAGGGAAAAAAAACCATCAGAAAAACACTGCACGAAAAAATGTTTGATTCAATAGAAATATTTTTTCATTGAAAAAAGCTTCAAATTGGTGAATCGGAGAAGAAAAGCATACCTAAAATGAAGATCCGAACGGGACAGCTTCAAATTAGCCTTCAGATGAGCACTGAACGAAAAAAATGATTCAATAGAAAAGTTAGCTTCATCCAAGAAGAAAAAAATGATGTTTGGAAGTAACCAACCATAAATAAAAAAAATCAGCGAAGCACGAATTTCATAGGAAAATACTTCAAATTAGTAAATCGGAGAAGAAAGAATACCTAAAATGAAGATCCGAACACTGAAGAATGAGAGAGACTGAGAGAGAGAGAGAGAGAGAGAGAGAGAGAGAGGCCGCGCGAGAGAGAGAGAGGTCGAGGCCGCGAGAGAGAGAGAGAGAGAGAGAGAGAGAGAGAGAGAGAGAGAGAGAGGGCGAGAGAGAGGAGAGAGCTGCTTTTCTCAGATCTCTCCTAATTTGAGAGAGAGAGAGAGAGAAGTGTCTCTGAGTCTTTGACTCTCTTTACTTTTAGGTTAGGGTTATTGATGACTTGATATGATCTCAGATCTCCACCGTTGCAACAAGTTTGGGTTTTTTTGAAGGGGAAAGTGGAAACAAGCTGTCATCGTGTGACACACTAAGACATCCGTATTTTTTATTAACGGGATGGATATATAATAACCATATATTTTTTATATTAAGTTATTTTTATTAACGGGTCGGATGTTATCGGATCGGATATGATACTTTTCGTATTCGCATCCGATATCCGATAAATATCCGATAAGACATCCGAATCCGTATACGTAACCAAAATTTCGAATATTACTGGTTCGAATGCGGATCGAATGCAAATTTTTGGTCTACCATTGACAGGCCTAATGAGGATGGCATACGACATACCGAGTATAGTTCGTTTGTCATAAATAATCCGGCATGGGATATGTTGATACAGGAAGTAGAGGGAGGAACGCCTTAAGTAAAATCGTTTCTTTTATGACTGAGAAATGTAATCAGGGCATATGGGTAAGAGATTCTAACACAGGGTTGGGAATTCATACTGATTTCTAATAGGATGATAGGTTAATGTCTTTTATTTATCAATACAATTACCTTCTTCCTATATATATATATATTTTTTTTTTTTACCTTCTTCCTATATATATATATATATATATATATATATATATATATATATATATATATTTATATGTATAATATATATATATATATATGTCACGCCCCAGAACCAGAATATTGGAGAGCGGGGGACAGACACAACCAGCTACGTATATTGAAGTGCAACCCACCTAGCAATACAGTCACGGCTGTCTAGATGCATAAGGTTTAACTACAAGCCAACAGTCTCTTATGGTCAAGAACAAGCCTAGTGTCTCAATCTCAAGCAAGCAAGTAAATATTATAAGATATCTTAGATCATCAGACATACAAGGTAAGTCGTCACAAATATTACATATTCAGATGATCATGAAGCTAGTTATACAAAATACGAAGACTAGCAAGAGTTAAAGTCATACATGATCAACCCTAGGATTTGTCAATCATGTTACAGCCCTTAGGCTGACAAAATATAAGTTTCAACACGAGCTAACACTTGCTCGATGGCTAAACGCCTCAAAAGAATAATTTTACAATAGAGTGGGAGAGCAAAATAAGAAACTCACTCGTTGTCAGGGTTACGTCTAGTGTTCACCATCTGGCTGAGAGGCAGGTAGATCCTCGGGTGCTACTCCGAAATCTGGCCATACAAAACCAGCTGGGTCTGTAAGCCCCTAGATATTTTAAAATATTTTAAATAAGGAATTATAATTTTAAATAGCATTTTTATCCTTAAAATGAATTATTATAATTATTAGGAATTTTCTAGAATTTTTAAATAATTTTTAAATAGTTTTAAAGCCTAAAAATATCATTTTGTAATTTATTGAATTGTTTTAACAGCTTTTTGTAATTTTTTTAAATGTTTTAACACAGTTTGCAAAATTAGTTTTGTCTCTGCAAATTTATATTTGCACAGAGCCCAGCGGGGGCTAGTTTGCAAATCTAGAATTTGCAAACTGTTATGGCTGTGGGGCTTAGTGTAAATACTAATTTTTTTTTGGGGGGGGGTTCCTGCAAATTTCCCCCCAATCACCGCCTTCCCTCCGTCATCATCTCCGGCGATTAACCCTAACCCTAATCGAAACCCTAATCTAACACTCGACCTAGCCCTATAAATAGACCCCCAGTCAAAAACCTAACCCTATTCACCACCCCGACCACCCTAGCCACCGCCCTAGCCTATTTCTTCTTCGACGAACTCGCCGGAACCCTAGATCTAGGATTCCCGTCGCCCCAGCCAACGTCGACGCCTCCGACCACCGCCATCATGTTCGTCTCGGCGAGACGAACTCGTCTATATTTTTCCCGACGCGCCACGACGTCTCCTCTGCCGTAGAGCACCCCGACAGCCTCCGCCCATCGGACACGTACGTGTCATCTCTTCTGTGGGTCGTGTCGTGTCTCGTGTACACGTGTGTGGACTCGCCCAGTATTGAGGAGTCCAGTGGTGAGCATGGACACGACGAATTCGTGTCGTGCGTGTCGTGCTAGCCACGGACACAGGATTCGTATACTCGTCTCCCTAACTGTCAGGACACGGGTTTAATATTAAATGGGTAAGCGGGTTCGGGTTGTGTTATTGGGTTTAAACCCGCACAGTAACGGGTTTTATTTAAATGGGTTTACTGTTGGCAGCGGGTTTGGGGTTGGGCCCAATGGGTTTTGGGCTGGATTTTATTTATACATATATGTATATATGTATTTATATATATATGTATATATGTATGTATATGTATATGTATATGTATATATTATGTATTATACTGTTAAGTATATTTTATATATACTGTTTATATATATATATACTGTTTATATATATTATATATATATTTCCTGATATATATATATATGTATGTATATGTATATATATATATATATATATATATATATATATATATATATATATATATATATATATATATATATATATATATATATATATATATGTTATTATTATGTATATATATACATATATGCATTTACTAAATTATATGTATATATTTCTATGTATGTAGATATAATTTTGTGCTAATGTTATTATGTATAAATTTACAAGTTATTTTATTATTTAATTTTATAACTTTTATATTTCACTACTTTAATATATATTTTATTAAAATGCTTTAATATTCATATATGTATATATATATATATATATATATATATATATATATATATATATATATATATATATATATATATATATATATTTCAATATATGTATTTTTATATTTCGATTGATTACGACCGTTTGAGTCCAGACCTAGCATGGGTTCTGTGGACGTAAATGAGCCTAAATACATTCAAGGCCTGTACGAGTCATATCGGACTTGATTCATGGCTTTGGGTCCCGTATCTGGGCTCCGGTTCAATTTCGTATACGTGAATAAAATATTAAATAATTGATTAATTATTTTCCAGAAATTGTAACTTGCTGTATTTGAATTTTTATATGTAGTTTAATTGCTGTAAAAATCTGGGAATAATTGTATTTAAATACTATGTTAATTTAGCTAATTTAATATAATTTTTCCAAGATTTAATCAGTACTTTTGATATTTTATAAAAATAGAAAAACAGAACTCATTTTCAGGGTACTTATGTCTACTGATTTTTAATAAATATCTATGAGGGTTTCTAAAATTGTTGGAACACAGTGTACAGTCTGATTTATTTATTGATTAATTACGACTTACGATGTATTGTGTGATTTTGGAATATTTTAGTGTTAGACCTTACCTTACCATAGTGTAAAGCCCCTAGAAGGTTGGTTTAGGTATTGTGTCATCCCACATTGGTCTCCTATGCTAAAGTCATCATTTGGCTAGGTGTCCAGTCAGAAAGTCGTATCGCACCACTAGTGTCCTAGTATTTAACTTAGTATAAAAACTAAGTTTATGTATCATTTTTATAGTGACGAGACACTAGGATATCTATAGCTTCATATTCATACCCTTGCTTTGCACAAGGCAAGTACCTCTACAAACTTTATTTACTACATATAATGAATTGTGTAAAAAACCATGTTAAATACTGATGCCTAAACTGCAAGTCGTATCTCTCCATATTTCACATACTTTATACTGCTCTCAGTATCCACCTTGTTGTATATTGTTCTCGTATCTCTCACATGTTTAGAATCTGGGTTATGGGGAAACTGATAGTTGAGTACGTGATCATGCCCCCTTCTCCCGTACATATGTACCGAGCAAGATTGATATTTTATATGTATACCTTGTCGTAGGCGCACCAGCTGTATCTGTACGTATGTACATCTATCGCTTGTTTACTTGTATGGAAGTACATTTTATATACTTGTGTCACAGTACATTTTACACCTATTGACGATCACGTACCTGCTACAGTTTTAAACATTACATATACATCTGTCTCTATGACATGTGTATCCTTGCCATGATAGATTGTGATATACCATGATTCCTGTTTATTACACTCCTATTCATTTCACGCTTTGTATATTTAGTTTGCTAGAATCAGTACTTGCTCCCGTCCTGACAGGATAACGTTGTAGGTATACTTACCGAGGAAGAGTTGCTATACGATTCCTATTATGGGGTTGCCATCGAGGATCAGACTTTACCTTACGAGGATGTACCTGCGGGGAAACTCGTCTAGTTTGTTTAGTTTCTCAGGACTTTTCGAGAGTAGTCATGTTTAGACTATGTATTTTGATACTGGACCTGTATCCATTTTTATGTCTTGGCTATGTATTTGGAACATATTTATATACGAGATGATTTTGTGTTTGGGATATATTCTGACTCTATATGACATATAGAACTGTTAGCACACTTGATCATATATTTGCTTGTCTCTAGAACAGCTTACTACGCTTTATCTCAAGCGTAGGCTGGACATGACTCGGCCCGGCCCAATAATTTGGGTAGCGGATTGTGACAGGGTCAGACCCCAGAAAGAGCAAATGCCACAAGAAAGGCTTCATTAAGGAATTAAAACCAGCAGGTTAATAAACAGAAGGTATAAATAGTGAACATGATTAAGCAACAATAGGACATGGTTAGAATAAAACAATAGCTTGCATTAAGAAAGCAAGAGACGGAATATAATTTCTATGTTAACCACAAGGCAAGCATTCAGGCACGGCCAATCAAGTCTTACGGCTTGCTTTCATTAGCTAGCTAGGGTTATCACAGGCCTAGTTACTAACAAGATGCATTTGAGATATTCCCGAGTCATAAGTCCTGCAGCTATCCAGGTTATCCAGGCGAGGTTGCTTAGAGTTACCAAGAGTTAGAGAATCATTAGGTGACTTGGAGTGCAACACATGGCAGTGTGCTATAGTACTTGATGATTTTAAGAAGTGTCCCACATGACAGTGGGCTGGAAATGTGCCCTACTCGTCGGTAGGCTACAAGTCCACTCAGGTGTGGCCGGGATAACGAGATCGCCTTTAACTGAAAAAATCTCTATATATGAACTACTTGATCAATCTAGTCATTAACCTAGTCATATTCATTATGAATCCCTGACCGTGGTAACCAGGAATCCATGTCCTAGACATGATACAAGACGAGACAAGTAGCTTGTACAATCACAATCAGAAAAATCAACCACGGTGTCAAGACAAGTGTTACTTAGCAAGTCAGGGTAGCTGTCGCAACATCCTTTCAAGATAATCATGTAATGTCAGGTTACTTGTTACTTGTCAAGATTACTTGTCAGAAGTACGCCTCGACGGGCCACTATCAAGATTGTACATGTCTTATCAAGTTACTTATCATGTCAAGAGGGCTTGTCAAAAGTGCGCCTCGACGGGCCACTATCAAGATTATCATGTCGTGTTCATGTCAAGTCGTATTCATGTCATGATCAATACTGGCAAGTCATGTTATGCTCAACAAGTTATCGAGTCGGGTCGTGTCACGATCCGCTACCCAAATTGTTGGGCCGGACCGAGTTATGTCCAGCCTACGCTTGAGATAAAGCGTAGTAAGCTGTTCTAAAGACAAACAAGATAAGATCAAAGTGCGCTAACAGTTCTATATGTCATTTTGAGTCAGAAAGTATTCCAAACACAAATCATCTCGTATATAAATATGTTCCAAATACATAGTCAAGACATAAAACTGGATACAGGTCCAGTATCAAAATACATAGTCTAAACATGACTACTCTCAAAAGTCCCTGGCAACTAAACAAACTAGACGAGTTTCCCCGCAGGTACATCCTCATAAGGTAAAGTCTGATCCTCGACGGCGACTCCATAATAGGAATCACATAGCAACTCCTCCTCGGTAAGTATACCTACAACGTTATCCTGTCAGGACGGGAGCAAGTACTGATTTTAACAAACTAAATATACGAAGCATGAAATGAACTGGAGTGTAATAAACAGGAATCATGGTATATCATAATCTATCATGGCAAGGATACACATGTCATAGAGACAGATGTATATGTAATGTTTAAAACTGTAGCAGGTACGTGATCGTCAATAGGTGTACAATGTGCAGGAGGCACATGTAAATAAAATGTACTTCCGTACAAGTGATACGGCGATAGATGTACATACGCACAAATCCGTTTTGAGAAAAAGGCCTACGGCGTAGTAACATATAAAATAAAACTTTGCTCGAGTACGGTAGAGGGGGCATGATCACGTACTCAACTATCAGTTTTCCCATAACCCAAATTCTAAACATGTGAGAGATACGAGAACAGTATAAAACATGGTGGATACTGAGAGCAGTAAAAAGTATATGAAACATGGAGAAATATGACTTGCAGTTTAGGTGTCGGTATTTAACATGATTTATACACAATTTATTATATGCAGTAAATAAAGTTTGTAGAGGAACTTGCCTCTAGCAAAGCAAGGTAGTGAAGGAAATGCTATAGATGTCTGGTGTCCTGGCACTGTAAAAATGATGCATAAACTTAATTTTTATACTAAGCTAAATACTAGGACACTAGTAGTGTGACACTTTATGACTGTACATCTAGCCAAATGGTGACTTTAGCATAGGAGAGCAATGGGGTGACACAATACCTAAACCAGCTTCCTAGGGCCTTTACACTATGGTAGGTCAACATTTAAATACTAGAAATACCCAAAAATCACAAGTCATAACTTAAAAACAATTATTAATTAATAATTCCATCTGTGCACTTCACTCTAGCAATTTTAAAATAGTTATATAACTCTAATAATTACAAAACAAATCTCTAAACTCAACCTTGTTAATTATAGAAATTTATACTAATTTTTCTGGAATTTAAAAATCCTCATAGATATTTATTAAAAATCAGTAAACATAAGTACCCTGAAAATGAGTTATGTTTTCCTATTTTTATAAAATGTCAAAAGTACTAATTAAATCCTAGAAAAATTATATTAAATTGGCTAAATTAACATAGTATTTAAATATAATTTTTCCCACATTTTTACAGTACTTAAAAAATATATAAAAATTCAAATACAGCAAGTTACAATTTCTGGAAAATAAATTATTAATTATTTACTATTTTATCCACGTATACAAAATTGAACCGGAGTCCAGATACGGGGCCCAAAGCCATGAATCAAGTCCGATATGACTCGTACAGGCCTTGAATGTATTTAGGCTCATTTGAGTCCACAGAACCCATGCTAGGTCTGGACTCAATTAGCCGTAATCAATCGAAATACAACATTATATATATATATATATATATATATATATATATATATATATAATATATAATATATATATATATATATATATATATATATATATATATATATATATATATATATATATATATTATATATTATATATATAATAAAAAATATATATATTATATATTATATATATATATATATATATATATATATATATATATATATATATATATATATATATATATATATATATATATATAAATATATATATATTTTAATATATATTTATATATATATATATATATATATATATATATATATATATATATATATATATATATATATATATATATATATATATATATATATATGAATGTTAAAGCATTTTAATATATATATATATATATATATATATATATATATATATATATATATATATATATATATATATATTATGTATTATATTGTTAAGTATATTTTATATATACTGTTTATATATATATATATATATATATATATATATATATATATATATATATATATAAACAATATATATATAATATACTTAACAATATAATACATAATATATATATATATATATATATATATATATATATATATATATATATATATATATATATATATAATCCAGCCCAAACCCAAAACCCATTATGAACAGTAAACCCATTAAGTAAAAACCCATTACTGTGCGGGTTTAAACACGATAACATTAATTCAAACCCATTAACCCATTATTTTAAACCCGTGTCCTGACAGTTAGGGACACGAGTACACGAATCCTGTGTCTGTGACGAGCACGACACGCACGACACGTAAACGCCGTGTCCACGCTCATCACTGGACTCCCCAACACTGGGCGAGTCCACACACGTGTACATGAGACACGACTCGACACGTAGGAGAAATGACACGTACGTGTCCGTCGAAGGGTTGCTGTCGGGGGTGTTGGCGGCGGCTGTAGGCGTTGGGGTCGTCGAAAAAAAATAGCACGGTGGTTGTCTCGTCGTGGCGAAGAGTTTGGCGGTGGTCGGAGGCGGTGGCGTGGTCTGTAGTGGTGGTGGTAGTAGATCTAGGTTTTAGGGTTCCGGCGAGTTGTAGTCGGAGAAGAATGGGGCTGGGGCGGCGCTGTGGTGGTCGGGGTGATGTTCTAGGCTAGGTTCGAGTCGGGGGGTATTTATAGGATGGGAATGGCGGTGGAATTAGGGTTTCGATTAGGGTTTAAGGTTAGGTTTACGGCTTAATCGTCGGAGATGATGACGGAGGAAGGCGGTGATCAGGTGGCCACTTTGCAGAACCCCCCCCCCCCTCCCCCCAAAAAAAAATCTAGTATTACACATAGCCCCCACCGCCATAACAGTTTGCAAATATAATTTGCAAACTGATAATAAAACAATTAGATTATTTGCAAACTGTTATATAACAATTTAAACAATTACAAAAAGCTATTAAAACAATTCAATAAATTGCAAACTGATAATAAAAACAATTTAAATAATTGTAAATTGATATTTTTGGTTTTAAAAATCATTTAAAAATTATTTTAAAATTTCTAGAAAATTTCTAATAATTATAATAATTCATTTTAAAGATAAAAATGCTATTTAAAATAATAATTTCTTATTTAAAAATATTTTAAAATATCTAGGGACTTACAAGTCGTCACAAGATAGGTCAAGTACAAGTCACATGCAAGATCACAGGCAAATACAACTAGAACTAGGAGAACATGCATGGGGGCAAGGGGAAAGAAGTATCATGACAACAAGTGGTGCTGGTCAAGTGGCGCCAAGGGGGACAGGGTGCGCCAGGTCAGGTTGCCCATGACTGGGGTGTGCCAGGTCAGGTTGCGCTTGGCTGGGGTGCGCCAGATCAGGTTGCACCGACTGGGGTGCGCCAGGTCAGGTTGCGCCTGACTGGGGTACGCCAGGTCAGGTTGCGCCTGACTGAGGTACGCCAAGTCAAGTTGCGCCAGGGCCGAAGGGGGCGCTGGACTAGGTTGCGCCAGGGCCAAAGGGCGCCTGGGCTAGGTTACGCCAGACTGAGCTGCGCGAGATCGGGTTGCGCCAGAGCCTGTTCTTCTTCTCCAAACAGCGAAGAACCCATGGAACCCGAAAACTTCAAAATGCCATAAACTGCATAGAACGAGATTTCCTACAACCTGTGACGACTGGTTTTAGGAAATATCAAGCTTTAATAGATCAAAACAAAAAAAAACAAGAAAAGATCAAAACTTAGATCTACAAAAATCCGTCCATCAAAACCGAAAATGTCAAGTTCTAAAGAGACTTAGAATCAAGTGGAGAAGATAATGAAAAAATAAAATGGGAGATCCATCATGAAGCAAGATTGCACTTGCCTGTGGTTTCTTTGATGGGTGGGAGGAGTAATGGAGAAGTAGTAAATGAAAGAGTTATGGAGGAGAGAGAGAGAGAGGATAGTTGACTTATATAGCAACCCCTCTCATCTCAAACCAAAATAAACCAAGATGATCCAAGATAAACCAAGTAAGCCAAGATGAACCAAAATAAACCAAGATAATCCAAGATAAACCAAGTAAGCCAAGATGAACCAAAATAAACCAAGATGATCCAAGATAAACCAAGACCAAGTCAAGAGTGCCAAAACCAAGCCAAGTCATGTTAAATGATATTATTTAACTAGAAAAATAATACCATGGAATTTTAAAATTTTCTTATGGAAAATTTAATTTGGGTGCTTGATTGTCATTATTTTCCACGAAAAATAATTATTTTCTATGGAAAATGATATTTTCCTATGGGTTAGGCCAGATTTATTTTCCACAATTTTAGAAAAAAATATGAAAAACGATAGTTTTTGGGAAACTAATTCCATGAAAAATATAAGCTATCAAACACTACAATTAGTGAAAAATTTATGATGGAAATATTTTCCATTTAAAAAAAAAACCAATCAAACACAGCCTAGAGAGGAGAGAGAGGGGTTTTGAGGAGATTTTTTTTTTTCTGTTTCTTCGATCTTTGCAAATCCTTTTCGACCAACCCCGACATCTATTTCAATACTATTCCCAAGGGGGCCTTGGATTTTATTTTTCCACAACATCCCCTCCTATTCCCCCCCCCCCCCCTGTAAGCCCCCTGAAATTTCCGAATTATTTTTCGAATTTTTCTAATGAATTATTTTCAATAATTCATTTCTATATAATTAATTTTGATCTTTAAATGCTCTTTACCGTGACTTGGATTTCTAGAGCATCAGGAATGCCAGTCTCTGGAAACTTCCTTCTTGAAGTTTGTAGTAGACGAGATTATCTTCATATTAATATTTCGTGTCCCACTCGAACTTGTTCCTTTGTGCTCCATTTGATTCGCGCAACTTCGGGTCAATTTAGACCAATTTATCGTCTGCCGTAATTCGTGATTTAATTTCCAACTTAATTTCCGGGCCCGACATCGGTCCAATCCAGTCGACCCAATATATGGCCCTGGCCTGTTTTGAGCCTACTGTGCCGGTGCCACTTGCGTGCCACCGAATTGATCTCCCTTGTGCTCCCATTCCATCCGTGATTTTAATTGGTTTAATTTATTATTTTAATTAAATCTTGGCTTCGACTTTGTCCAGCTTGGTCCAACGTCCGACCCAGTTTGGCATGGACCCTACCATGACAGCCCATACATCCCACTGATGTGTCTGCATTTTTTTTCCTATTAGAAAATACGTTTATTTTGTATAAATATCTTTATTTCTCTCTCTTATATATGTGTGTATATATTTATATATATATACATATATAATATATTATAATATCTCCCTCTCTCTTTCTCTCACCACGCAAACACCCCTTCCCATCCACCAGCACACCCCTCTCCCATTGTGGCCGACCTCCCCCTCTCTATTTCCTCTCATAATCTCTCCCTCTAAATATCTCTCTCATTCTTTCTCTCTCTCTCTCTCTCTTTCTATATACATATATATATATATATATATATATATATATATATATATATATATATATATATATATATATATATATAATCATATCTCTCTTTCTCTCTCTTCTCTCCCCACACATCACACCTACACCCCCTCTCCCATCAGGAACACCCCCCCCCATGTGTGCCGACATCCCTCTCTCTCATCTCATACATCTCTCTCTCTCTCTTTTAAAATATCAAACTCTCTCTCACTCTCTTTATACACTCACACACACAATACAAAACTCTCTCTCTCCCTCACCTCTAAACAAACACACACAACACCACCATCCCCCACAGCCCTTGGCCGAGCCCCCCTCCCCCCCCCCCCCATGGCCAAGCTCCTCCTTCTCCTCCTCCATTCTCTTCTTCTTCTTCACTTCTTCTTCATCACTACAACCACCATCACCATCTTCATCACCACTCCACCATTACCATCTCCATTAACACCAACATCACCACCATCATCAAGACCATCACCTCCACCGTCTCGCTGCCGCCACGGGCGACCGCCGCCGTAGCCACGCCGTGCGCCAGGCCGCGCAGCCCTCGCAGCAGCGAGCAGCTGCAGCCGACAGCACGCAGCGCAGCAGCAGCGGCAGCTGCAGGCGCGCGCGCGCACGGCCAGCCGCGCGCCGCCACGGCCGTCGCCGCCGCCGGCGACCCGCCCCCTAGCCGCGCGACCCCCGGCGAACTCCCCCGGGCCAGCGCCTTCTTCCCCGACGCGCACGATAGGCGATTCGTGCGTTTACGTCGAAATCCCGTCGACGCGCGCGTGGGAACGGAACACAGAATTCGCGTTCGGGACAGCGACTTCGCGCGTGTTTTTCGGGAGATCCGACCGTTGGATCGGCAATTTCTTCGCTCCGTCTCAATCTCGGTATATACCCCTTCATCCCTCTCAAATTTCACCCGTTAATTTCGTCGTTTGATACATCAAAACCGGCCACCAAGTTGACGTTTTAATTTGTACTGTTTTTGGACAGTTTTGCGACGCCAACTTCGCGGGTTCGTATCTTCGTCGTCGCAGCTCCGTTTTGCGCGCCACCAGTTCCGGTGCACAGCCGGTATAACCCTCTTCCTGCCCCCTTTAGATTTCATTTCAGTTTGAGCTTGTTAGGTCGGTCGAATTCGACGCCAAAGTTGGCCGTTCGAATTCTTAGTGTTGCACTTGTTTAATTCTATTTTTGAACCCGGGACTCCGGATTCAATTTCTGACACCACCAGTAGACTCGTGGCGTCGTTCTGGCATGTTTTCATATAAAGTTTGCTTGATTTGGAGAACGTGGGCCCTGGCACGCATTTCGGTGCAAAGCGGGTCCCACTTTCTGGGTCAACGGGTCATTTTGAGTTCGGCTCATCGGAATCCAACTCCGGATATACCGTTGAGTTCGTATCGTCATTCTGGACTCGCTGACATAGAATTTGCTAGGTTTTAGTGGACATTGGTTCCGGCACGTATTTCGGTGCAAGTTGGATACCAATATCCGGGTCAGCGTGTCATTTTGAGTTCGGCTCATCGGAATCCAATTCCGGATATACCGTTGAGTTCGTATCGTCATTCTGGACTCGTTGACATATAATTTGCTAAGTTTTGAAGACATTTGCTCCGGCACGCATTTCCGTGCAAACCGGATTCCAAATGTCCGCGTCAACGGACCATTTTGTGATCGGGACATCGGAATCCTATTCCGGATATACCGTTGGGTTCGTATCATCATTCTGGATTCGTAGTCATATAATTTGTTAGCTTTTGTAGACTTTTATCCCGACACGCTTTTCGGTGCAAAGTGTGTCCAACGGCGGACATCACTTTGGCCCGAAATTACCGTTTTTGCCCCTGTGTCCAAATTGGACTTTTGGACAGGCTATCCTAGCTGATTTGACCATTCTGGAGACGTTGGTGATGTTAGTTTCATCATCCGACAACATCTGTAGGTTTTTACCCTATTATTATAATCATTCTCCTTTTGTGGTATTTTGAGTTCCATCGATTCCGGTGATTTCACAATCACTGAAATTGATGGGTTGACCTTGTAGATGTTTATAGAGACTAGCCTTGACCCTGTTTGACCATGGTTGACTGCTTTGACTAAACGTCGAAGTAGAGTCAACATTTGACCTAGGTTAGACTAGTTTTGACCTAGAGTTGACCATAGTTGACCAGTTGACTAAATGTCAACTGTAAGTCAACCATTGACCCAGTTTGACCTAGTTTGACTTGGTTTGACTTATTGTGGCCTAGTTGACTTAGTGGACTGAGTCTGACCTAGATTACGTAGCTTATACTATAGAATCAAGCCTAACACTGTTGAACCCTAATTAGCTTATATATATCTTATCTCTAGGTCTGTGGCATCACTCTGAGCATCGACCCCATTTAACAGCTCAGGACCGCAGGCGAGTACATTCTCTGATCTTTTCATGCTTGTTAGGACTTATATTCTTGCTTTAGATTACTTTACATGATGCTGTCACGTCATTATCACGGATTGGTACTATATGGATCTTGTTATGCGATGTTATCTCCCTCGGGGTGCATCAGATACAGTTGTCATGTGCTTTTCACGAACATCTTGTATTTCATGTACACCGCTTTCATGTATACTCTTGTGCAATCTTGTACTCTCATGATCACGTGAGCAAACATGATAAAAACCTCTTGTACAAAGTAACGTAACTTGACTGGATCCTTGTGTATTGATTGGGGAGGGTGAGTAGGAAATGGTTATGTGATCAAATCCCATCTTGTACAAACTCTTGTGAAATCTTGTGAAATCTTGTATATGTCCTAAGCCCGTTTATATAACCATATCATGCTCTAAATCACAGGTTACCTACAGTTCTTACTTATCATATATATAGATATTTCCAGTTATCAAATCTCTCTCATTTTTACATATATTCTTTACAGTCCATGTATCTTACTCTATGCATGCTTTACATTTTCCAACATGATATGAACTGCGTGAGATGTATTGTACTCGTTCCGCTCCTGACTGGATATGTTATGAAAATATTACAGATGTTGATGCTAGCTGAGGTGGTTCCCACTATTCTTCTCTATGAGTTGCCTGGTAGATATCTTTAGTTAGTCTTGTTGTTCCTTCTTTATTTTTCTGTCTTATGATCATTATAGATTTAATTCTTGTCTTATCTTCCTTAGTTTTCGTGATGTGACATGAGTACATTTCTAGTTATGGATTCTTAGATGTTGTAGTTAGTATAGTATACTTGACAGCGTTCTACCGCCGATACTGCGGCGTAGGCTGGGCGTGGCCCACGTATCCGTATCCGTATATCCGGGTGCGGGTCGTGACACGTTTTTAGTGGTGGCCCATGCAGGTCAGTCTTTGCAATTAATGCGAAGTCGTGGTAGTACTTGAGTTTTTCTGTACTACTGCGAGCCTGCACTAGGATTAAGGTTGAGTCATGGAATATTTTAGGAATTTTGTACTCAGTCACATATTAGGAACTCTTGGTAGATTCCAGGGATGACCCCTGGGAATCTTATTTCGAACTTTTCGAAACTTTTTCCATTTGTTCTGTCCATCCTGATTTCTGAAACATCTGTCCGTTATCAACTTTATTCTTTCTTGGAATGAGTTTGTGGACCCCAGAGGGAAGGTATAAGTTGAACTTATATATCTCCTAGGTCGAGACGAGAATATGATTCGCTAGTCTCATATCAGGTTGAGATTGTTTTAGATTATATTCCAATGATTTCCTTTATCTTGACCTAGATAGTACCTTTGGACATCTCCTCAGAATTTTATTCTAAACTCTACCTCGGAATCTGTTTTAGCTAGTTTTCATTTAATTATCCTTGATTCGTTGTTGAATTTTGAATCTTGATGTTCGTTGTTGACTTCGATTTTGATTTTGTTGAAGATAAGTTTCTCTGGATTGAGTTAAGATATCCTGATAAACATAATTGATGGAGACGATGGGAACGATAAATGTCTACTTTACTTATGGAATTGGAATTTATCGCAGTCATATTAGCTAGCCTGACAGGGACATGGAGCCTGATTTTGGATATACTATCCTAGTTATGGAATTTAGATTCTCTTGCAGCCATACCGGTTGGCGTGGTAAGGAATCTAGATGACATGATTATAGGGTGTATACCTTAGTTATGGACTCTATCGTTTATTGCAGCTATGTTTACTGACGCGGCGTAAATTCTGGCAACATTGTTTTGGATAGACGTGTATGGTTATCAGGTCATATCTTAAGTTGATTCACTTCTTTTACCAATTGAGCAAGATAATTCCTACCATTATTTCTTGTTTATCATTATTTTCTCTCTCATCGCATGATGATTTTCTCATCTTACCGTCATTTCCTTTGCCTTGTTTAGCTATGTCTTGATTACACCAATCACCTATTTCATATCTACATCTGTCATCTACACTGGAAACTCTGAAAATTTTGAAATTTTCATATCTAAATTGTTTATTAAATTTTGATACTGTTAAGATTTTGATTCCCTTCTGTCCATGACCAATCAATTTTGGTCGTCTTGTTTATCGTGCCAAAGAGTTTTAGTTGCTGACTAGACTTGAATGAGTTCCAATTTCCATTGGGACCTGGATTTCCATCCTTGGATTCTCGTGCCCAGCCTTCGTTGATCTTATTCTCCATCTTGTCCAAATTCTGATTTACTCGAAAGTTGATCAACTTAGATCGTGTTGAGACAAATTTCTTTATCATGGTTGGATTTCAATGTTATTAACCCTCGTGCATTGCCTTCTGATTTTGATCATGTTTGGATTTTGGACACTCGTGTCTAAACTCTTTTCGACCCTGATTTTATTTCCTGATTACATCCAAATTCCTTGTGATTAGTCGTGCCTAGATGATTGGGCATGACTAAGACAACTTGGGATTTCCTTGACCGTGATTTTAACGATCATAACTATATTTTATCTTGCCTCAAACTCGTGCCTAAAATATTGCCTAAAACTTTCTATCTTGTTTTACCCCTACTACAACCTTAATTTCGAGGACGAAATTTCTATAAGGTGGGTAGGATGTAAGGCCCCTGAAATTCCCGAATTATTTTTCGAATTTTTCTAATGAATTATTTTCAATAATTCATTTCTATATAATTAATTTTGATCTTTAAATGCTCTTTACCGTGACTTGGATTTCTAGAGCATCAGGAATGCCAGTCTCTGGAAACTTCCTTCTTGAAGTTTGTAGTAGACGAGATTATCTTCATATTAATATTTCGTGTCCCACTCGAACATGTTCCCTTGTGCTCCATTTGATTCGCGCAACTTCGGGTCAATTTAGACCAATTTATCGTCTGCCGTAATTCGTGATTTAATTTTCAACTTAATTTCCGGGCCCGACATCGGTCCAATCCAGTCGACCCAATATATGGCCCTGGCCTGTTTTGAGCCTACTGTGCCGGTGCCACTTGCGTGCCACCGAATTGATCTCCCTTGTGCTCCCATTCCATCCGTGATTTTAATTGGTTTAATTTATTATTTTAATTAAATCTTGGCTTCGACTTTGTCCAGCTTGGTCCAACGTCCGACCCAGTTTGGCATGGACCCTACCATGACAGCCCATACATCCCACTGATGTGTCTGCATTTTTTTTCCTATTAGAAAATACGTTTATTTTGTATAAATATCTTTATTTCTCTCTCTTATATATGTGTGTATATATTTATATATATATACATATATAATATATTATAATATCTCCCTCTCTCTTTCTCTCACCATGCAAACACCCCTTCCCATCCACCAGCACACCCCTCTCCCATTGTGGCCGACCTCCCCCTCTCTATTTCCTCTCATAATCTCTCCCTCTAAATATCTCTCTCATTCTTTCTCTCTCTCTCTCTTTCTATATACATATATATATATATATAATCATATCTCTCTTTCTCTCTCTTCTCTCCCCACACATCACACCTACACCCCCTCTCCCATCAGGAACACACCCCCCCCCCCATGTGTGCCGACATCCCTCTCTCTCATCTCATACATCTCTCTCTCTCTCTTTTAAAATATCAAACTCTCTCTCACTCTCTTTATACACTCACACACACAATACAAAACTCTCTCTCTCCCTCACCTCTAAACAAACACACACAACACCACCATCCCCCACAGCCCTTGGCCGAGCCCCCCCCCCCCCCCCCCCATGGCCAAGCTCCTCCTTCTCCTCCTCCATTCTCTTCTTCTTCTTCACTTCTTCTTCATCACTACAACCACCATCACCATCTTCATCACCACTCCACCATTACCATCTCCATTAACACCAACATCACCACCATCATCAAGACCATCACCTCCACCGTCTCGCTGCCGCCACGGGCGACCGCCGCCGTAGCCACGCCGTGCGCCAGGCCGCGCAGCCCTCGCAGCAGCGAGCAGCTACAGCCGACAGCACGCAGCGCAGCAGCAGCGGCAGCTGCAGGCGCGCGCGCGCACGGCCAGCCGCGCGCCGCCGGCGACCCGCCCCCTAGCCGCGCGACCCCCGGCGAACTCCCCCGGGCCAGTGCCTTCTTCCCCGACGCGCACGATAGGCGATTCGTGCGTTTACGTCGAAATCCCGTCGACGCGCGCGGGGGAACGGAACACAGAATTCGCGTTCGGGACAGCGACTTCGCGCGTGTTTTTCGGGAGATCCGACCGTTGGATCGGCAATTTCTTCGCTCCGTCTCAATCTCGGTATATACCCCTTCATCCCTCTCAAATTTCACCCGTTAATTTCGTCGTTTGATACATCAAAACTGGCCACCAAGTTGACGTTTTAATTTGTACTGTTTTTGGACAGTTTTGCGACGCCAACTTCGCGGGTTCGTATCTTCGTCGTCGCAGCTCCGTTTTACGCGCCACCAGTTCCGGTGCACAGCTGGTATAACCCTCTTCCTGCCCCCTTTAGATTTCATTTCAGTTTGAGCTTGTTAGGTCGGTCGAATTCGACGCCAAAGTTGGCCGTTCGAATTCTTAGTGTTGCACTTGTTTAATTCCATTTTTGAACCCGGGACTCCGGATTCAATTTCTGACACCACCAGTAGACTCGTGGCGTCGTTCTGGCATGTTTTCATATAAAGTTTGCTTGATTTGGAGAACGTGGGCCCTGGCACGCATTTCGGTGCAAAGCGGGTCCCACTTTCTGGGTCAACGGGTCATTTTGAGTTCGGCTCATCGGAATCCAACTCCGGATATACCGTTGAGTTCGTATCGTCATTCTGGACTCGTTGACATATAATTTGCTAGGTTTTAGTGGACATTGGTTCCGGCACGCATTTCGGTGCAAGTTGGATACCAATATCCGGGTCAGCGTGTCATTTTGAGTTCGGCTCATCGGAATCCAATTCCGGATATACCGTTGAGTTCGTATCGTCATTCTGGACTCGTTGACATATAATTTGCTGAGTTTTGAAGACATTTGCTCCGGCACGCATTTCCGTGCAAACCGGATTCCAAATGTCCGCGTCAACGGACCATTTTGTGATCGGGACATCGGAATCCTATTCCGGATATACCGTTGGGTTCGTATCATCATTCTGGATTTGTAGACATATAATTTGTTAGGTTTTGTAGACTTTTATCCCGACACGCTTTTCGGTGCAAAGTGTCCAACGGCGGACATCACTTTGGCCCGAAATTACCGTTTTTTGCCCCTGTGTCCAAATTGGACTTTTGGACATGCTATCCTAGCTGATTTGACCATTCTGGACACGTTGGTGATGTTAGTTTCATCATCCGACAACATCTGTAGGTTTTTACCCTATTATTATAATCATTCTCCTTTTGTGGTATTTTGAGTTCCATCGATTCCGGTGATTTCACAATCACTGAAATTGATGGGTTGACCTTGTAGATGTTTATAGAGACTAGCCTTGACCCTGTTTAACCATGGTTGACTGCTTTGACTAAACGTCGAAGTAGAGTCAACATTTGACCTAGGTTAGACTAGTTTTGACCTAGAGTTGACCATAGTTGACCAGTTGACTAAATGTCAACTGTAAGTCAACCATTGACCCAGTTTGACCTAGTTTGACTTGGTTTGACTTATTGTGGCCTAGTTGACTTAGTGGACTGAGTCTGACCTAGATTACGTAGCTTATACTATAGAATCAAGCCTAACACTGTTGAACCCTAATTAGCTTATATATATCTTATCTCTAGGTCTGTGGCATCACTCTGAGCATCGACCCCATTTAACAGCTCAGGACCGCAGGCGAGTACATTCTCTGATCTTTTCATGCTTGTTAGGACTTATATTCTTGCTTTAGATTACTTTACATGATGCTGTCACGTCATTATCACGGATTGGTACTATATGGATCTTGTTATGCGATGTTATCTCCCTCGGGGTGCATCAGATACAGTTGTCATGTGCTTTTCACGAACATCTTATATTTCATGTACACCGCTTTCATGTATACTCTTGTGCAATCTTGTACTCTCATGATCACGTGAGCAAACATGATAAAAACCTCTTGTACAAAGTAACGTAACTTGACTGGATCCTTGTGTATTGATTGGGGAGGGTGAGTAGGAAATGGTTATGTGATCAAATCCCATCTTGTACAAACTCTTGTGAAATCTTGTGAAATCTTGTATATGTCCTAAGCCCGTTTATATAACCATATCATGCTCTAAATCACAGGTTACCTACAGTTCTTACTTATCATATATATAGATATTTCCAGTTATCAAATCTCTCTCATTTTTACATATATTCTTTACAGTCCATGTATCTTACTCTATGCATGCTTTACATTTCCCAACATGATATGAACTGCGTGAGATGTATTGTACTCGTTCCGCTCCTGACTGTATATGTTATGAAAATATTACAGATGTTGATGCTAGCTGAGGTGGTTCCCACTATTCTTCTCTATAAGTTGCCTGGTAGATATCTTTAGTTAGTCTTGTTGTTCCTTCTTTATTTTCCTGTCTTATGATCATTATAGATTCTAGTTGTTCTAGTGATATTGCTATTAATTCTTGTCTTATCTTCCTTAGTTTTCGTGATGTGACATGAGTACATTTCTAGTTATGGATTCTTAGATGTTGTAGTTAGTATAGTATACTTGACAGCGTTCTACCGCCGATACTGCGGCGTAGGCTGGACGTGGCCCACGTATCCGTATCCGTATATCCGGGTGCGGGTCGTGACACCCCCCCCGGGAACCCATTCCGAAGCCTCCAAAACTTGAACCAAACGCCTCCTAAGGATTCAATTTTCCTTCCAATTTCTTTGGCTTTTCCAAACACTAGAAAGAAAAATCGGTGAAAATTATAATTAACGAAAGGAAAGGGAAGAGCAAGAAATATATTTTCTTTTATTTCCCCAAACAAGGCCTTAACTATGGCAAAATATGATGCGAACCACCAGAGGCATTTCTGAGCTCGTACAAGTTGTACGATCACACAAGGCCCCAAAAACCGAAAGACCCCAAATTTTTTTATCTTCATTTTATATATTACTAATGGAAAATCTCTATTTTTATATTTATGCCTCCCTATTATTTAGAAACTGCAGTATGTAGCCCTTAAAATGTCAAGAAAAAAGCCCTTTTTAGTGGTTAAAAAAAGGCCCTATGGTATTTGTCCAGGACCTTTAGAATGTCCGAAACAGCCCTGCGAACCACAAAATTTTGTCAGAACAACCTTCAGACATGTCGAGCAATAGGTGGTCGCCTGCTACACATCTGCCATCATAAGTTGCAAAAATGCGAACCTTTTGCACTGCTAAACTTGCAACATCAAAACTGAAGTATGGTGCATTATGTACCACCATGGTATGTGGCATCAACTTAAGCTATTTGGCTCTCAGAGCTTGACACTTAGGTTAGTTAATCGGCAAGTTGCCCCTTGGGTCCAAGCACAGAAATAGCTAGACAACTTATCCACAAACATAGGTTCAGTTACAGAACTACAAAAAATAAATTTCTGTCGAAGAACATAATTTCTATAAGGTCACAATGTTCCTGACATCGCAGAATCATTCATCTTCATGAATTGTAACACTCCTGTAACTCATTTCATAGGCTTGCTTCCACAAAGTGAATGCATCTGAATTACACTGAACAACCTCACACCGAAGTGGCAATTTTCCAAGCAGCAAAAACACAATCAGAACTGGGAATAGGTTCACTTTGGGTTTGTCTACAACTAAAGCAGCCAAAGATGATTCCTCCAATGGAAGAAACCATTTCGCAGAGGCTCGTGTTTGTTATACTGATTACAACAATTACAGCATGCATGAACTGTATTGAAGTTCATCAAGTTAAATTCTACAGGGGTATTTGTGAAACAATATTGTCTTTATTTCTGAGCTATAGAGCAATCGCACCAACATTAACTGTAACCCCCTCCACCGATTCATCGATCTTCTTGCAGATATAGATATAGTTTGAATCTGGATCTTCAAGAACAAAATCTGCCGGAAGCAGACCCTTGTCTGTCAGCGGAATAGGTTCCATTATAGATTTTGAGGAACTGCAGCCACCACGAGCCTGGAATCCAGGTCTTGCTGAAGAAAGAAAAGAAATGTGCTCAGTTGAAAACAGGTCAGTCTATAACTCATTTGGGGCTCAAACAGCTGTTTCCAGAACGCTGGCCCGGCAAGCATTCTGAAATGGCCCTTTTAAGTAACGCAAACTGACCCTTAGTTTACTCTTCTAACCGAACCAGCAGTTATTTTAGTACACTTAAATTCGTCAAGTATCAGTAGATACATTTAGATGGGTATCTTCCATAGTTTAAAGTATCGGCCGATACCGATACGGTTTGGCATGTTCCAATCTGATACCGACCGATACTGACCGATACCGACCGATACTGACATTGGAGGTCTAATACTGACCGATACCGACATTGGAGGTCTATTTTCCGATCAATTTGGCAAAGAAAATTGAACGGAAAAAACAAATCAACAAGGGTTTGAAGCATAATAAGGTTGTAAAAGCATATAAAAGAAGAAAAAGAAGAAAATTGATCTATTGCATGTAAAACAATCGGTAAGGGTGACTACTATTTAATTTAATTTAATTTCAAAACTACTAAGAAATAACACTGGAAATATGTAGAAAATAATAGATTGATAATTTTATTGATGGACTACTTCACTATATATAGGGAGTCTAGCTCCTCTACATACTACATATTCCGATGTGGGACTAAAAGTCCCTTATTGATTCTCAACACTCCCCCTCAAGATGGGCGATAGATATTGATCATCCCCATCTTGTTACATAGCTTCGACAGACTTAATGAACTAAGACCCTTAGTCAGACAGTCTGCAACTTGTTCTTCTGAGCGGACATGGTCAATCTTCAGTATCCCTTGTTCCAGCTTCTCCTTGATGAAGAATCGATCAATCTCGATGTGCTTCGTTCTGTCGTGCTGAACTGGATTGTTAGCTATACTTATTGCAGCTTGACTATCGCTCAGAAGACGCAATGGTGCTCCCTTATCCAGCTTCAACTCTGTCAGCAATGCTTTCACCCATAGCAACTCTGATACTCCCAGAGCCATTGCTCTGTATTCTGCTTCAGCTGTCGACCGTGCTACCACAGACTGTTTCTTGCTTCTCCATGAGACCAGATTTCCTCCTACAAAAACACAGTATCCCGTGGTAGACCTTCTGTCGTCTATGCAGCTCGCCCAGTCTGCATCACAGTATCCCTCAAATTCTATGCGTCCATTCTTCTTGAACCATAGCCCCTTTCCCGGTGTTCCTTTCAGATACCTCAAGATCTGAAATACTGCTTCCATATGACCCTTTCTTGGATCATGCATGTAGCGACTCACTACACTCACCGCAAATGAGATATCAGGGCGAGTGTGTCCCAGATAAATCAATCTTCCTACAAGTCGTTGATATCTTTCACGATCAACGGGCTCTCCTGCTTCTGCTCCCAACCTGCACTTCTGGTCAATTGGAGTGACCGCTGCTTTGCATCCCAGCATCCCTGTCTCCTTCAGCAGATCTAGTGTGTATTTTCTCTGTGAGAGAACAATTCCTTGTTCGCCTTCACACACCTCGATACCTAAAAAGTACCTCATCGCTCCTAGATCTTTCACTTCAAACTCCTTCGCGAGTTTTGACTTCAGTTTAGTGATCTCGACTTCATCATCACCTGTGATCACTATATCATCCACATATACAGCAAGTATAGTGATGTGGCCTCTTGCATGCTGAAGGAAGACCGTATGATCTGCATTTGTTTGACGGTATTCCATGCCTGTAACAGCCTTTCTGAATCTGTCAAACCAGGCTCGAGGGGATTGCTTGAGCCCGTATAGTGACTTCTTCAGTTTACACACCTTTCCTTGCGACGTCCCTCCGTTTGATTCCGTCGCATAGCACCCAGGCGGGAGCTCCATGTATACTTCTTCTTGCAGGTCCCCATGAAGAAAGGCATTCTTCACATCCAACTGGTACAGCTTCCACCCATAGTTCGCTGCAATGGAGACCAGAGTCCTTACGGTGCTCATTTTTGCTACTGGGGCAAAAGTCTCATCATAGTCTATTCCATATGACTGTGTAAATCCTTTTGCAACCAACCTCGCCTTGTACCGCTCTACTTTTCCTTCTGGCGTCTCTTTCACTGTGTACACCCATTTGCATCCCACAGCTTTCTTTCCTTTTGGTAATGGAACCAGCTCCCATGTCTTATTTTTCTCCAGTACTCCAAGTTCTTCCATCATTGCAGCTTTCCACCTTGGATCTTTCTTTGCTTCCTGCCAACACTTGGGCAACGAAGTAGAGTCTAACGATGCAATGAAGGCTCGATAATTCGAAGAAATGTTAGAATAAGACAAGAAGTTGGCAATGTCATGTTCGTAATCATCAAAACGAGCAGGAGCCTTACCCGCATTAATGCGAGAAGATCTCCTTAAGGGAGCAATAGGTGGTGGAGAGATCGTACCATCCGAGTCGGAGAGATCCGTATCAGAATCCGAGTGATTCAGTGCGGGGGCAACATCTTCAGGAGTTGGAGCAGGAGTAGACAAGGGACTTGGTACAGTAGGCACAGGGCATGGCATAGGCACAGTACTGGACTTCTGTTTTCTTCTTTTGTAGACTTGGAGCTCCTTTTCCCTTGTCTGCAGCTCCCCCTGCGTAACATATGGAACTTCTTCTTCATTTTCTGTATCTGAGTCACTGTGCTCTCCCCATTTCGTCCAGTTTTCTACAACCGGACACGGAACCGAGCCGACGACCACATTTGGGCTTATTATCTCCCCCTCACATCGAACACCATCTGTGGTAGGTGTGTCACCAAATGCGGAACCTTCATCCGAACCATAGTATGGTTCGAGTTCTCTGAAAGTAACGTCCATGCTGACAAACATCTTCCGCTCGACTGGACTCCAACAGGCATAACCCTTCTGAGTCGCCGTGTAACCGACAAAGACACATTTAACTGCCCGAGGATCCAGTTTGCCAACGCCTGGCCGATTATCCTGGACAAAGCATACACATCCAAAAACTTTTGGTAGAACAGTGTATGTATTAGCTCCAGTAAGCATCTCCAATGGTGTCTTCCAGTCCAATACCTGAGATGGCATTCTGTTGATGAGAAAAGAGGCCGTCAATATAGCCTGGCCCCAGAAGTGTTTCGGGACATTCATAGCCAGCATCATCGTCCGTGCAACTTCCAGCAAGTGTCTGTTCTTTCGTTCCGCCACACCATTTTGAGCCGGAGTATAAGCACATGAAGTTTGATGAAGTATTCCATGAGTTGAAAAATACTCAGCAACCCGCTTATTCGTATACTCCGTCCCATTGTCGGATCGGAAACACTTAATTTTAGCGCCATATTGTGTTTCCACTCGTCGATGAAAGTCCTGAAAGGCCTCAAGGACGTCACTTTTATTCTTCAGAAGGTAGACCCAAGTCACACGGGTATAACAATCAATAAAGGTGACGAACCATCGAAAGCCGTTAATCCCGGTTGTAGGACAAGGGCCCCATACATCTGAATGTATCATGTCAAAAGCAGCTGAACTCCTATTCCCTGTGCTCACATACGAGCTTCTGGTATGTTTTCCCAAAGCACAAGCATTACAAAATAACTTCTCTTTATTAGCCCTTTGATATAAGGACGGATACATTCGACCAATAACCGGAAAAGAGGAATGTCCGACACGCTGGTGGTAGAGTAGCAAGTCGGCTTCAACACTGCGACAGGAAGCTTCTGGTGGTGCGTCTGCTACCAAGGATGCCAATGCTTTGTCCAGTCCAATCCTGTCTAAATATCACAGCCCCTTATGCCATGTGCCAGTCCCAAGTCGTCGTCCTGTCCCTTTCTCCTGAAAAGTCACCTGAGAAATGTCAAAGGAAACAGTACAGTTAAGATCAAGTATAATGGCAATAATGGATAGAAGAATGACAGGAAACGATGGAGCATGAAGGACATTGGTTAGAGTGATGGAAGGGGTGCATGCGACAGTGCCTTTACCCATTACAGGGCTGGATGTACCATCAGCGGTCTGAATACTCTCCGGCAATGGTAGGGGAGAATATTCCCGAAACGCACCACGGGACCCCGTGACATGGCGAGATGCCCCAGAGTCCATAATCCATCCTGGCTGATGGATAGATGCAAGAGCACGTGCAGAACCATCGGTGCTGGTTTGGACAAAGCAAGTGAAGTGATCTCCCGAGGTTGAAGACGCCCCAGGACTGTCGGCCGAACCCAGCTTCGTGCCACGTAACTTCTCAAGGAACTCCCGCTCAAGCGGGGTTATTTCAGCCAGGTGATGCTCTCTTTCTTCCGCCAGATTTGCTTTGTGGCCGCCCCTTCGACCAGCATAGCCTCCTCTACCACCACGTCGGCCTCCACGACCCCGTCCTCGATCAGTAGACTGATTGCGCAAGGGTTTTGGACAAAATCGGATGTAATGTCCGGAGTCACCACAATTGTGACAAACACCACCCATAGATGGAGGTTGATTGAAGGCAGCAAGGGCAGACTTGTCAACCGCGGCTGGCTCCCCCTGGGAGGAGCCCTTGTTGGGCATCAACTTCAGTCGAGCTTCTTCCTGTGTCATGACAGCGATAGCTTCTTCCAAGGTCGGGAGCGTGGGTTGGGAAAGGAGGATATTCCGTCGCTGCTCAAATACAGGGTGTAGTCCCTTCAGAAATTTCATCATACGCTGCCGGAAAATATAAGCCAGGAACGTCTGAAAGTACTTCGCAAAAGCCGGTTCTACTTGTGCATCTTCCATCCCAAGAGGATCATAATGATCCAGATCAGACCAGTACTTCTTCAACAGGGCCGCGTACTCAGAGATGGTACGGTCGTCTTGGGCCACCCTATCGAGTTCATCTTGCAGTTGAAAGACTCGCATAGGGTTGCCAGAGCCGGAGTACATATCTTTGAGAGTCTGCCATATATCAGCAGCAGCCTCCATAGCCTCGACATTGTCCGACACCAGGTCGGTTAAAGAGGCAGTCAACCACCCAGCCACGACGTTGTTGACAATCTCCCATACAGCAAACTCCTTGGTGGAGTGATCGGCTGGCGCCTTGGCTTGGCCAGTGACATAGCCAACCAAGCCACGTCCCTTCAGTGTCCGCATTGCCTGCCGCGACCACTTCAAGTAGTTGGAAGTTCCTTCCAACTTCGTCTCCAGTTTCTCAAGCTTCCCCATTTTGTAAGGCGACGGATCCACATCACTATGGATCACACGTGGGGTTACCTCGGTTAATCTCTTGGATAAGATATCATCAACCAAGGCCTTCATCTCATCGGCCGTCAGTTTGCCACTGATCGAATCCATGGCGTCTTCAATTGTGAACTAAATTCGTCGTCTTCTTCTTCGTCGTCGTCGTCTGCAACTGACCCAACGTCGTCGTCTTCGTCGTCTTCTTCAACGCCAGAGACTTTACTAATGCGCTACTAACTTGGCCAGCACCGGCGCGCGCATATAAAGTGAACACGTCAGGACACCAGAGAAGACATGATCAGTCTCTGCATAGATCCCGATGTGAAGAAGGAATAACAAATAAAGCATTTGTTAGTTCCAAACGGCGTAAGCACGGAACAGAGTTGGTGCAAATAAAGATTTGACAACCGTCTCTATTCGAAATACGCCGGTTTTTTTTTCTTTTTTTTCTTTTTTTTTTTTGTTAAAAGCTAGGGTTAGGGTTTGATAGGGCTGCTAGGTCTAGGAATAGGGTTTCCATGGTTAGGGTTAGGGTTAGGGTTGGATGGGGCGGCTGTGGGAGAGGGGGGGGGTGGGGGGACGGGGGGGGGGGGGGGGGGGGGGGGGGGGGGGGGGGTCGGGGGGGTTCCTGGAGAAAGGGGGGGGGCGGTCCAGAAGGGGTGCGGGGGGTCGGGGCTGGAGGAGGGGGGGCGGGAGGCTGCGACAGGGGGGGGGGGTCGGGGCTGCTACAGGAGGGGGGGGGGCGGTAGGCTGCGACAGAGGGGGGGGGTCGGGGCTGGAGGAGGGGGGGGGCGGGAGGCTGCACAGGGGGGTCGGGGCTGCTACAGGAGGGGGGGGGGGCGGGAGGCTGCACAGGGGGGTCGGGGCTGCACAGGGGGAGGCTGCTACAGGGTCGGGGCTGGATGAGGGGGGGGGTGGCGGGAGTCTGCTACAGGATGGGGTCGAGCAGAGGGGGGGGGGCAGCGGGTTAGGGTTTAGGAGGGGAAAAATTTTGTTTTGTGGAGAGAGAGAGAGAGTTATGGCTTTGATACCATGTAGAAAATAATAGATTGATAATTTTATTGATGGACTACTTCACTATATATAGGGAGTCTAGCTCCTCTACATACTACATATTCCGATGTGGGACTAAAAGTCCCTTATTGATTCTCAACAAAATACTTAAAATTATGCCTAAATGTATAAAATATACTTTTTAAATGTTAATAATTTATTAATAGTTGTTTGTTTTCCGATACCAAAAAATCCGATACTCCGATCCGAAACCACCGATACTACTGATATCGCCAAAATCGATACTCATAGGAATGGTCTGATACTGATAGTGCGAACTTTACTACTACTATCTTCAGTAAGCTTCTTACAAGAGAACAGGAACAATGCAAACTCACCATCAATTTTATTTTTCTATTTTATATATACATCTTTTCTCTTACTTTATGATGTTTCTGGAACATAAAATGCATAGTTACAAGAGGCAAAAAGTGAACATAGGCACCAAGGTTGCTAGCTTGCTCTGTTTAGGAGCGAAGTGCAAAATAGGAGCGAAGTGCAAAAGCAAGGCCCATGCTTGAGCAAAATTAATGCATACATATAATATACGAACATGACATAACTATTGGTATTTTAGAAAGTGTTGCTCTGAGGGCAAGGCAGCGAGGGGATGTTGAGGAGTTATTGCTACAAGACCGAGGAGGAAGGTGTTGCGAGCACAAGAAGTGACTATTGAGGGATCGTATCTAGTATTCGGTTGAGCGCTCAAGATAGTGACAATGGAGTTGGAAGTTTATTCCCACACCAGGTAGGAAGTGGGATCATGAGATATCGATAATTAGTATTGGTCAAGGGCTTAACATGGAAATTTTCTTTTTAAGGCACATGGGTGCAAATCAATATCATAATACCTCATGGGTCAACTCCAGTTCAGGTCATACCGTCTTCCCTACATCTGGTTTCACAGCCCAAGGTTACGGGGCTGGTAGGGCCAGTTTGGACGGCTCTAGTTTGTTCGAGACAGATTGTGTTGAATGTTCAGGATACGCATAACTGGATTATACGGGCCCTCTTCTCAAGGTGGAGTTAGAGGAGCATTCTCCAACAAAGGTGGTCTTGGTGTCAAATGTTCGAGCGGAAGCGGATAAGACCTCATGTTGGAGGCATTGGAACACCTAGTAGTGGTGTAGATGAATGTATCATGTTTGGTTATGTGGTCGAATGGATCAATATCAAGGTAGTCAAAGGCGCAAAGCGCACTCGAGACGTAAAGGGTCTATATCGCCCAAGATGCAAGGTGCACGTCCGAGTGAAGTAAGACGCAAAATTAAAAATAACATTAATATACATAAATTAATTAGTAACGTAATAAATAAAATCAAATAACATAACCAACAAAAATATGTTAATATAACCAAGTGAACTAGCATAGCAACAATAACACTCAACAAAACTAACAAGAATTTATATTTTTCCTACCACGCTTTTAGTAAATTTTAGTTTTTAATGTTCAACTATAGCCAACTTTGGCAACCGTGAAAAGGGTTACCACTTGTATGAGGCAAGGGCTCTCCCTATCTCTTTTTTATTGTAAAAAATAAAAAATACATAAAGCGCGCCTAGGCACGCATTTTCTTTGTTGCGCCTTGCTGAAAGGCGCACCTAAGGCACGTCTTGGGTGCGTCCAGAGAAATGCGCCTCGCGGAGTAAAATGCGAGGCGCGCCTTTGACTACCATGATCAATATTACAATATTTGGATCTTTTGGGTGCATGGTTGCTCGGCTAACGGAGACGAGCTAAGGAAGCCCGGGTGCTTTGTTGCTCGGCTGGCAGAAACGAGCTAAGGTGGAGTACTGTGACTAAGTGTTAAGAGGAGGATGAGTAGACAATGAGTGAAGGTAAGGGAAGGAGTAGGTGACAAGTCGTGGTGGGAGGACTCACTTTGAGTGTTGGAGTCATTCACGAGTGGTGAAGGAGAGTCGGCGTCGAGGTCTATACCAGAGAGATCGGAGGGAAGGCACTTCGGAGGTACAGGGAGACAGAAGAGTTAGATTTCCTTTTTAAGGCTCGAGCTCGGGTCGGGTCATAATCATGTCCAAGTTAAAACTTCAAAAAAACTCCAAAAAGTGCATTCTCACCCATTGCTCACGCCTAGGACCCAAGGCACGCACCTAGGCTGCATTTTGGCCTTTGCATTGCTCATTGTCTGAAGTGTAGTGCTTCATGAGCGCACTTCTAACAATTATGTTCTGGAAGAAGTAAAGAAGCATATTAAGGAACAAATTATTTATATGCTCCAAGCTTCACATACAGTTATGAAGCATATTGATGACAGATAATATAAACTGACAGTATTGCGCATATATGGGACTTCAACTCCTACTAATAAAACTAAGCTTAGAAATAAAATTGTGTCAAATCTTGAGCAATAAGCATAGCATGTCTAAGATAAATAATGGCCCCTTAAGTATAATAGTAAATAGATATAAAGTACAGAAACTTTAAAGTTAAACATAAGAACTTATATCCAAGAGCAAGTCACTAACAAGAAGAGAGATGCAACTATCCCAACTGTAGTGGCCAGCATGATGTACATTCACACACCACATGAAGGCTAAATTACTTAAATGCAGGATCATTTTCATCCATAGTAAGTCAAATATAGGAAAACATCAGAGCAATTAAGCCGCATATTGTCAAGTTCAATTAATGATAATTATGTAGCATCTATCTCCAAATTGCATATGGAACTAGGAATAAAGGGAAAGTTTAGAGAGGAAACTACATAGAGAGCAGAATCAAAGAAAAGGCTTGATGTAGCAGACCCCAAGACTTTAAGTGCTTTGATGTTGTACTATCGGTTAATTGCAGTTATAGGCAAGACAGTTGCAAGGGTGGGAATTTTGGCCCACCACCAATCGCAAATATGCTTAGTGTAGAAATTAGGGTTATTAATAAGAAAAAAAATGAAATATGTTGATTTGTGGTGGCTATTTAGCATTTTATAATTGAAGAAAAAGTTGTGAAATCAGATTTTGGGGTATGAAGGAATGAAACTTGACCAAGTACGAAGCTATAGCTGTACCTGTAATCCTGTATGGCAGTAAGAAAATTTCTAAAATTGAGTCCCTAAATTGTTCACCTTAGTCAAAAAGTGAACTTTAATCAAAACTTATATGTAAAAGTTCAAAAATAAAGAAGGGTTTGCTTTCTAAAACAAAAAATATATCTAAGCTGTATTTTAAAAGTACACGTGAAGAATGTTGAAAGGTTCCTCTCTTTTGCCGTAACTGCTACTAGTATCAATTGTAACTCACAAGCAAAGTAATTATCACAAAAAAACAATTGAACTCTCACATAATCAAACTATTAAGACCATTGTATTTAACCATCATATTACTAGGGCTAAATTGCACTTTGATACCTTCAACTATTCCGGTTTTTCAACTTCATACCCTAAACTATTTTACTCAACAACTTAATACCTCAACTATTATTTTTTTTTCAACTTCATACCTAAAATTTTAAAAATTCCGAAAATGCCCTTATCCCTTCCCTCTCCCCTTCTCCCCTCCCCCCCGGCCCCACTCCGGCCACCCCCTCCTCCCGCACAGCCCCAGCCCCCCTCCGGCCACCCCCCTCTCCCGCTTCCGGCCACCCCCCCCCTCCCGCTTCCGGCCGCCTCCCCCCCCTCCCGCTTCCGGCCGTCTCCCCCCCCCCCTCCCGCTTCTGTCCACCCTCCCCCAGCCCCCCCTCCTCCCACGCTGCCGTGCCCTAGGGGGAGAGGCGGGGGCGGGTGGCCGGAAGCGGGATGGGGGGGGAGAGACGGCCGGAAGTGGGAGGGGGGGGGAGGCGGCCGGAAGCGGGAGGGGGGGTGGCCGGAAGCGGGAAGGGGGGGTTGGGGGGGGAGGTAATTTTCAAGTTTGGGCGGGGAGGGGGGGGGGGGGATTTTCGTCAAAAAAAAAAAATTCGGGTATCAACTTGTTACAAAAAAAAGTTTAGGGTATCAAGTTGAAAAACAGGAATAGTTGAGGGTATCAAAGTGCAATTAAGCTTATTACTAGCTTCATCAAAATCTAGCGCAAGTAAACGTGATATACTTAAGCTATGTTTGGAGAATAGCTCATGAACAAGGAATCCAAATAGGAGCAACAAGGAGACGCACAAATATTATTGAAGTCTTCGACTTTGATTTCGTATTTATGTTACATCTAAATAGAAAAGTATTGGAATTAATAATGAGCTGTCACAAGCCTTACAAAGGAATTATTTATATATTGTAAATGCAATTCATTCTTGTGGATGTCTTTAAGCAACCTTGCAAAAGATAAGAGAGAGGGATTAAGAACCTTTGTTGGATAAAGTCTGCATGTTTTTGTTGAGTAAATAAGGGACTTTAGTCCCACATCGGTTAGATGTAATATGAAGAGGGGTTGGACCCTCTATAAGTAGTAGGCAGTAGCCCTCAATAAAATTATCTGAGATATTAGACTAATTTCAATATGGTATCAGAGCCATAACTCTCTCTCTCTCTCTCTCTCTCTCCACAAAAATATATATATATATATATATTTTTTTCCCCCTTCCCCCCCAAGCCGCCGACCCCCCCTCCAGCCTTCTCCAAGGCAACCGACCCCCCCCCACTCCCTGCTACCGCCCCCGCCCCCCCCTCCAGGCCGCCGACACCCCCCCCCCCCACTCTTGCCGACCCCGCCCTCCCCTGCCCATCCAGCACCTGCCGACCCCCCCCCCCCTGTCGCCGCCCCTCCCCCCACTGTCGCCGATCCTCCCCCCCCCCCCCCCCGACCCCCCCCCCTCCTCCCTCTCAGCAGCACCCCGCCCCCCTTGCCCATCCAGCAGTTAACCGCCCCCCCCCCCCATCCAGCAGTAACCCGCCCCCCCCCCCCCGCCCCGCCCTTTTTAGGGTTTTCGCTGGTCTAAAAAAAAAAAAAAAACAGGTTTCCTTCTCTTTAGAAGATCTCTGTTGTTGCCTTCGAGAATCAGTACCTTCTTTTTAGAAGCTCTACTACGAATACGAAATCTCTTTAGATTTTCGTATCTCAGAAACGTTGTCTTTACAATCGTTTCTGCACGGCTGGTATACCTCTGGTTTGTCTCATGCAAGGAGGCACAACTACGTTGGTTATCCTTGAGCCGTCCGAACGCGTTATCATGACGCGGTTCTAGTTGGTCGTATAAACTACGACATATCAGTGAGGGATCTCGTTTTGTTGTTTCCCCCGGTAGCTGACTAAGACGAAGACGACTCCAAAGAAGACGACTCAGGAAACAACAACACCTCACTGATTGCAGTTATAGAAGTCATGGATTCCATCTATGGGAAGTTGACAGCAGAAGAAATGAAGGCCCTGGTCGAGGATCTCCTGACCAAGAGATTACCGGAGGCAATCCCACGCGTGACCCATACTGATGTGGATCCGTCACCGTACAAAATGGGGAAGTTGGACAAACTGGAGACGAAGTTGGAAGGCACGACCAACTACTTGAAATGGTCGCGACAGGCGATGCGGACGCTGAAGGGACGTGGCTTGGTTGGTTATGTAGATGGCCACACCAAGGCCCCTGTCGATCACTCCTCGAAGGAGTTTGTTGTATGGGACATTGTCAACAATTTCGTGGCTGGTTGGTTGACAGCCTCTTTGACCGACCAAGTGTCGGGTAACGTTGAAGCAATGGAGGGAGCTGCTGATATTTGGAGAACGTTGAAAGACATGTACTCCGGTTCGGGTAACCCCATGCGAGTCTTCCAACTGCAGGATGAGCTCGATAGGGTAATCCAAGACGATCGTACCATCTCTGAGTACGCTGCCTTGTTGAAGAAGTACTGGTCTGATCTTGACCATTATGATCCTCTTGGCATGGAGGATGCTCAGGTTGAACCGGCCTTTGCAAAATATTTCCAAAAATTTCTGGATTATATCTCGCGGCAACGGATGATGAAGTTTTTGAAAGGGCTCAACCCAGCGTTTGAGCAACGACGGAATGTACTTCTCGCACAACCGACGCTGCCGACATTAGAAGACGCCATAGCTGCCATGGCACAAGAAGAAGCACGGTTGAAGCTGATACCTACCAAGGGTATCTCCCAGGGGGAGCAGGCCGGAGTTGACACATCTGCTCTTGCCACTTTCACACAGCCTCCTTCTACGGGAGGCGTTTGCCACAACTGTGGTGACACAGGGCATTACATCCGCTTTTGCCCAAAACCGACACGGACTCCCTCGAATGGTCGGGGTCGGGGTCGCGGTGGACGACGAGGTGGTCGAGGCAGCTACGGTGGTGGAAGGGACACTTACTCTGGAGGCAACAAGGCGCATCTGGCGGATGAAGGTGAGGACAATCAGCTGACGGACATCACTCCATTTGAGAGAGAAGTTCTCGAGAAGATGCGCGGCTCAAAGCTTGGTTCTGGTGAAAGACAAGTCATTCCTGGGGCGCCGTCCACTACAGGAGATTACTGCACTTACTTCTCCCAAACCAGTGCCGGTATACCTCCGCGTGCTCTTGCATCTGTCTCTCAGCCAGCTTGGATTATGGACTCTGGGGCATCTTGCCATGTCACGGGGTCCCGAGGAGAGTTCCGGGAATACTCTACTCTAACGCCGCCAGAAAGCATTCAGACTGCTGATGGTACCTCCAGACCTGTTACGGGTAAAGGCACTGTTGATTGCACTCCTTCCATCACTCTATCTAATGTCTTACATGCTCCTTCCTTTCCTGTCAATCTTATTTCCATTAGCGCCATTATCCTTGATCTAAACTGTATTGTTTCCTTTGATATTCCTAAGGTAACTTTTCAGGAGAAGGGAACGGGGAGACGACTGGACACTGGCACATGGCATAAGGGTCTATGGTACTTGGACAGGAACGGTCTGGATAGAGCACTGGCATCTTTGGTTGCAGACGCCCAACCGGAAGTCCGAAGTCGAAGTGTCAAAGCCGAGCTGCTCCTCCACCATCAGCGTGTAGGACATTCTTCTTTTCCCGTTATTAGTCGACTGTATCCGTCCTTATATCAAAAAGCAAATAAAGAGTTGTTAGTTTGTGATGCTTGTGAGTTGGAAAAACATACCAGAAGCTCCTATGTGCATTCTGGGCATCGATGTTCTGCTGCTTTTGATATGATTCATTCCGATGTGTGGGGCCCTTGTCCTACAAACGGGGTTAACGGTTATAGATAGTTTGTTACTTTTATTGACTGCTCTACCCGCGTAACGTGGGTCTACCTGCTGAAAAATAAAAGTGATATTTTTGAGGCATTTCAAAGCTTCCATCAACGGGTGAAGACACAGTATAATGCTCGTGTTAAATGTTTCCGGTCGGATAATGGGACGGAATATACCCATAAGAGGTTTGCTGCGTATTTATCCTCTCATGGTATACTCCATCAAACCTCTTGTGCATATACACCGGCTCAAAATGGTGTTGCCGAACGAAAAAATAGGCACCTGCTGGAGGTAGCTCGGACGATGATGCTGGCTATGAATGTCCCTAAATTTTTGTGGGGACAGGCTGTCTTGACAGCCTATTATCTCATCAACAGGATGCCCTCTCAATTACTGGACTGGAAGACGCCTTTGAAAATGCTCACGGGGACAACTGCGTACACCGTTCCTCCGAAAGTATTTGGTTGCGTATGCTTCGTACACGATAACAGGCCTGGTGTTGGTAAGCTGGATCCTCGAGCACTTAAGTGTGTCTTTGTTGGGTACACCGGGACACAGAAGGGTTACGTATGCTGGAGCCCGGTTGAACGGAAGCTGTTTGTAAGCATGGACGTTACATTCAGAGAGCTGGAACCTTATTATGGTTCGGACGAAGGTTCTGCGTTTGGGAACACGCCTCACACAGCGGGTGTTAGACGTGAGGGGGAGGTAGTACGTCCAAACGTAGTTGTCGGATCGGTACCTTGTCCTGTCGTGACAAACTGGCAGAAAGGGGGAGAAAGCATCAATGATACTGATACGGAGGATGAAGAAGACAATACGTACATTACGCAGGGGGAGAAGCAGACAAGGAAAAAGGAGCTCCAAGTTTACAGAAGAAGACAGCAGAGGTCCAGTACTGTGCCGTACCCTGTGCCTATAGTGCCAAGTCCCTCGTCTACTCCTGCCCCGACTCCTGAAGATGTTACTCCCGCACCGGATCGCTCGGATTCGGAAGCGGATCTCTCCGATTCGGATGGTATGCTTTCTCCACCACCCATTGCTCCCTTAAGGAGGTCTTCTCGCATTAATGCGGGAAAGGCTCCTATTCGTTATAAAGATTATGAACATGATATCGCCAACTACCTATCTTATTCTAATATTTCTCCGACTTATCAAACATTCCTCACTTCGTTAGACTCCACTTCTTTACCTAAGAATTGGCAGGAAGCAAAGAAGGACCCAAGATGGAAAGCCGCAATGATAGAAGAACTTGGGGCACTAGAGAAAAATAAGACATGGGAGCTGGTGCCATTACCTGAAGGAAAGAAAGCTGTGGGATGCAAATGGGTTTACACAGTGAAGGAGACACCAGAAGGAAAAGTTGAACGATACAAGGCGAGACTGGTTGCAAAAGGCTATACCCAGACATATGGTATCGACTATGATGAGACTTTTGCCCCAGTAGCGAAGATGAGTATCGTAAGAACACTGGTCTCCATTGCAGCAAACTATGGGTGGAAGCTACACCAGTTAGACGTAAAGAACGCATTTCTTCATGGAGACCTACAAGAAGAAGTATACATGAAGACTCCTCCGGGGTGCTACTCTGTGTCAGATTCAGGTGAAGGAACGTCACATGGAAAAGTGTGCAAACTGAAGAAGTCGCTGTACGGGCTGAAGCAATCTCCTCGAGCCTGGTTTGACAGATTCAGAAGGGCTGTCACTGGCATGGGGTACCATCAGACAAATGCAGATCATACTGTCTTCCTCCAGCATGCAAGGGGCCACATTACTATACTTGCTGTATATGTAGATGATATAGTGATCACAGGTGACGATGTAGTTGAGATCACTAAACTGAAGACGAAACTCGCCAAAGAGTTTGAGGTGAAGGACCTGGGAGAGATGAGATACTTTTTTGGTATCGAGGTGTGTGATGGTGAACAAGGAATTGTTCTCTCACAAAGGAAATATACACTAGATCTGCTGAAGGAGACAGGAATGCTGGGATGCCGAGCAGCAGTCACTCCAATTGACCAGAAGTGCAAGATGGGAGCAAAAGCAGGAAAGCCTGTTGATCGCGAAAGGTATCAAAGGCTAGTAGGCAGACTGATTTATCTAGGGCATACTCGCCCTGATATCTCATTTGCAGTAAGTGTTGTAAGCCGCTATATGCATGATCCAAGAACGGGTCATATGGATGCAGTATT
This sequence comes from Iris pallida, assembly GCA_029216955.1. NCBI lineage: Eukaryota > Viridiplantae > Streptophyta > Magnoliopsida > Asparagales > Iridaceae > Iris > Iris pallida. The sequence goes on from JANAVB010001800.1 coordinate 30,952,706, forward strand.
TCAGATCCTAAGATATCTGAAAGGGACGCCGGGAAAAGGACTGTGGTTCAAGAAGAATGGATGCACAGATGTTGAGGGATACTGCGATGCAGACTGGGCAAGCTGCACAGACGACAGAAGGTCTACCACAGGGTACTGTGTTTTTGTAGGAGGAAACCTGGTTTCATGGAGAAGCAAGAAACAGTCAGTGGTAGCACGGTCGACAGCTGAAGCAGAATACAGAGCAATGGCTCTAGGAGTATCAGAATTGCTATGGGTAAAGGCGCTGCTGACAGAGTTGAAGCTAGACAAGGGGACACCATTGCGCCTTCTGAGCGATAGTCAAGCTGCGATAAGTATAGCGAACAATCCGGTTCAGCACGACAGAACGAAGCACATCGAGATCGATCGATTCTTCATCAAGGAAAAGCTGGAACAAGGGATACTGAAGATTGATTATGTTCGCTCAGAAGAACAAGTGGCAGACTGTCTGACTAAGGGTCTTAGTTCATTGAGTCTGTCAAAGCTATGTAACAAGATGGGGATGATTAATATCTATCGCCCATCTTGAGGGGGAGTGTTGAGAGTAAATAAGGGACTTTAGTCCCACATCGGTTAGATGTAATATGAAGAGGGGTTGGACCCTCTATAAGTAGTAGGCAGTAGCCCTCAATAAAATTATCTGAGATATTAGACTCATTTCAATAGTTTTACTGAGAGAATGATACTTCTTATTCCTAATATGGATGAAGACTGTATACATTCTGGAAAATCACGACTCGTTCAGCTCATGCTGAGAAAAGGACAAACATTCATAGTTTATGTGTTGAAATATTTTTTGTTGTGATCGACTTACAACCTCAAGAGTTGAATTGCAGTTTTAATATGGTGAATATAAGATTGCTCATGTGTATGGCATGTCTTGATCCAAAATCCATTTCTGCACTTGATAAGGGAGAACTTTTGGAGTTTGCAAAAGGCTTTATCCTTCTGATTTTTCTATATGGATCTCATGACACTAGAGTTTGCAAAAGACTTCATCCTTCTGATTGTTGGGATTGGCAAAAGCTTTGTTAAAAAATGGTCGAGACACGTAGATATTTGGTTTAAACATTAGTATAGTTTTGAAGTTGACATTGATCCTTCAGTAGCAACTAGCACTGTAAAAAAGTAGCAACTAGCATCAAAATTCTAACCCATAATCATATTTGAGATGAAATCGATTGCTTAGTTACATGTGTCAAGAAGATCTTGAAAACTATAGAAAATGAAGCTATCATGCAAAGGTAGGTTTCAGAACATGAGACTACACGGGAATTTTGTAAGCTGTTTTAATGAAAGTTCGATCATAATAGACCCTTTGCGATTTTTCTTTTTCGCTTGTATAAAATTTGAAGTTAATTTATTTTCACCTAGGAAAAAATCTTGCGTCCTCTACCGACTCCAAACCTAAGGCCTCGTTTGGTTCACGGAAGGGAAATTGATTCCCTTGTACTTTCCATGGGAATGGGAAACTAAAATTCCTGTCACATTTCCTTTCCGTTGTTTGGTAAAACAAGGAAACCACCTAGGAAAGACCATTTGATTTCCTTTCCAGTGTTTGGTTGGTGCAGGAAAGGAAAGCAAAAATACATCAATGTTCCAATAATATCCTTTACCTTTTAAAATAAAAATGACATTATGAAAATCCAAAGGGACCCAACATACGAGGAGTTAATAGTAAAATAGGCAATAACACATGGTTAGTTTTGTCATAATTTTTTGTAATAAATGTTGGGAAAGGAGGAGGGAAAATCAATCCCATGGGTCATGAGTGGAACCATATTCCCTCCCATTTTCCCTCTTGTCAGGAAATTGATTCCCAAGTTTGTGGCTACCAAACAAAGGAAAGGAACAACTTTCCTTTCCTGGTTCCTTAAATCCGTGAACCAAACGAGGCCTAAATGTTCCTGATTCCAAGCCTACTGGAATGTGAAACTAGCCATTCAGAATTCATCCATGAAGTTAATACTCTAATCACTCTATTTGCTCCCACGATCAGGCACAACTCCTAACCGGGCTACAATTGTAGGTCGGAGAGGAATTAAGATGCAAAAGGTGAGCAGCTCGGTCGCCGACCTACCTGCTTGCAAAGCATTTTGATGCTTATTTTGAAATTCAGTCTGTTATCCGCGTGATTTTCAAATCCCAGATCATGAGGGACATAGGATCTCACCTGATACAACAGAAATAGACAATAACTTTCTACGAACATAAAGAAAATATATTAAACAAATTTTAAAAGAGAACTGGCAGAAAATGGACGCAAAGCATGTCTCAACGTGATTCTGTCATCTGGTGAGGAGTCGTCAGATGATATAGGGGTAGATGTGATGACATAAGTAATAAGTTTATCCAAGGATTAGGCCTCTTGAGAAGAAAATGCTGTAAAATCTGAAATGTAAACTTGGGAGTCATTTTCCACTGCATATAGAAAAAGAAACATGAAACAGCAATACAGAAAGCGGAAATAGTTAACCTAGTATATAGCAGATGCAGTTTTTTTAGCAGAAGGAGAAAAAAGCAGTTTTATCAGAACAGACACACACACACACACACACACACACACACACACACACACACACACGGAGGGAGAGAGAGACGCACGTATAATGTAGAGCATGATTTTCCATTTGCATCCTGCTTTATTCAAGAGAGGGACCCGAGCTGATGGATCACCATACGTGATCTGTGGATGATAAGGTATAATTAAGTGACCTTGATGGATTCATGGAAATGTATAAAACAACAGATAGTATGGTGTCTTATATACTATAGACATACCAACATGTAGATCCCTCCAGTTTTAAGAATCCTACATTCACGTAGATTGATGTTAGAAATAATAAAAGGTCAACGGACAACATACATTATAAAGACTACTTTAAGACTCTAAATGGTAATAACACCAAAACCTGCTCACTTCTTCTAGCATTTGGAAGGCACTAAGCGGAGCATCTGCGCAACACTAAATTTGAAAGATAAAACTGAAAGTTAGCAAAAGCCAGAGAGAATGAAATTATTCAGATCTTAATACAAAAACGCTTACCATCAAAGAATCAAGAGTCCCTAAAATATGACCCGAATGGCAACATGGAAGAAATTTGAACAGACGTGTCAGAGAACAACTAGTGCTAAGAATTTTAACTTTTTTCATTATTTTGAAAGTAAATAGGATGGGAGTACCTTTATCAATGATACAATTAAATGATTCATCATGGAAAAAGCTCATATCCCTAACATCCATTTGCATGTCTACAAATAGATAAGGTTACCCACAAGAGAAGTTTATTTTGGTTAAACAAAAAAAATATCACTTCCACGAATTCAGATAATTGAAAAGAATATCTAGACTATTAGAGATGGATACATTTCAGCTGTGGAATATGAGCACACTTCCTTGTCATGATCTCTATAACAACTGAAGAGATGTCGATGTTAATTATGTCATCATAACTATCTTTCACCATGTCCTCAGACATAACTGTAGAAACAGACAGAAAAAAAATCTATTAAACTTATATACCTAGTGGAAAGATTTAAAGTTTGCAACATCTTAAAATAATCTCATTACTCATTACCATTACGATGCACTGACCCACCCAGCCCCCACCCCCCCCCCCTAAGACACACACAAAGAGACACCACGTGCAAAACCCCAAAGAGAAAGTAATATGCCATACTTCAAAAAATTGTTTGCAGTTTGCAAGATCAGTTCCAAAATTCATTGAATTAACTTGGAATGTTACATAAGAATCATAAGTTATTCAAGTAAACTAGTCATTACATACATTTTCTATTCATAAGTGACTATCCTGGGTGAAGAGAGGAAAGCAATGTGATATTTTCACTCTTATTTCCCCTGTTCTGATCCTTCTGTCTTGTGGGGTTTTGGGCAGGAGTTCACTGGAAAACAAGCGCCGCTTCCCTATTTTCATTCTCGACGTGTTTTATGCATTCCATGAGAAGGCCGAACCCTACTTCTCATCTCCGGTTTGATTTGCTAATTTATTACCTTTTACTTACACCATAAACAGGTGCTTTTGGTGGTTCTTACTCATTTCATGCTCTTAATGTTTTACGCAGCTGGTTCTTTGGTGTTCTCAGTAAGCTCATGTTACTATTGATGTTCTTATTCAGCTGGTCCTATTGGCATTCTGGTGAACTAGTGTCAAAGTGTTATTATAAATAGGACAGTGATGTTTGTCAAAATCTGAGGCAATGTCACCTGCAAACTTGCAATGTTTGTGTGCACTAGGTGATGTGGGACCATCTATGGATCTGAAACCTGAGTCTCATTCGTAGATTGGTTGTTGGATATTATCTTCTTAGATTTTTTTCTTTTTTTTTTTTGGTTTGGTTGGGCCACCTAGGTGTGTTGGGTTTTTATGCAGCCTTTATGGGCATTATTTTGGGTTCTATAAGTATTATGGCTTGTTCAGTGTTCCAAATGATGGTCGAGGCGGCCATCTAGGCACTAGGCGGCCGCTTTTCGCACCGTTTTTATCCTTGGTAGTGGAGTAGACGATCAACAGAGGTTTGGCAGCATAGACGGAGGTGAGGAGGCATAGGCGGACACCTAGACGGAGCAATACCTGGCTAGATGTTTTTGCAAAACAATTTTGACAAAACAGTTTTGCAAGCATTATGGACCTTTGGTTCACTTTTACAAAACTGAAACTTCATAAATCTTTATTCTACAACTTATCATAAAATACCGTTAAAAATGCATACTATGAAAAACTGTCCAAATGTATCAAGCGCCTAGGCGGCAGGCAGACACTCCCCACCGCGTATCCGCCTACCATCGTTTATAACTTAGGCTTGATTGGTTTTATTGATTTTTAAAGTTGCATGCTTAAATTCTAAAAGTCCAAATAGAATCTTCTGTAAATTTTAACACTATAACTTACTAAATATATAGACAAATAAAAAAAATTGGAATGTGGAACATTGACTCGTTGATTATCTTATTTATTTATTTTTTTATTTGAACAATTTGTCTTCTATCATAATGACTTATGTATGATGTTATTGTTTATAAACTTAATGTTGTGTTTCATACACTATTTTGTGATCTTGTTAAATTACGTTGTTGTTTTCTATTGGTAATTTGATACTATTTTTAACTTTTTTTTAGTTAATTGTCAAAACAAAAAAAACTCAAGTTTGATAAGTTATTAGGAATATAAGGTAGATTTGAAGAACCTAACATGACCAACAAAAGTGACAAAATGCGCTTATGAAAAAAAAATTGAAAAGCCGTCTCGGTGACGCTTTTCTTCACTGGACAAGACTAGGCGCAGGCGCTCCCAGACGATGCAGCTTGCCTAGGAGCGCCTAGAGCTTTTTAAAACATTGATACAGATTTTGCCTTTCTATCTTTATAGTATTTTCTTTTTCCAATTATCTAACGACCGAAACATGTTTTACATGGCCCAACTTGAAGGAAAGTGTTAAGATTTAGTGTCTATGCAGAAGTAGCACATCCAACAAGTTCAGCGAGTGGGGGCTTAGGGGGAAAAAAAACCATTTCAAATATGATAAAAGATCCGAACTCAAAACCTTCAAAAGCAACACCAAAGTACTCGAATAACTGAGCTTAGGGGTAAGCGTTCGGTTTATTCGGTTTCAACTAAACCGAAATAGTCAAAACCGAAATTCTAAAAATCCAAACCAAAACGAACCGAATTAGCCAAAACTGAAACCGAACCAAATAATCAATTCAATTTATTCGGTTTGTTCAGTTGGAATATTTATATTGTTTAATGGGTCGGGCCCAAAGTTAGGATCATAGTTAAATTATGTTTAAAAATGGTAATTTTTATACACACATTTTTGTATTTCAAAGTTGCACACAAAATTGGACTAGTTGTTAAAAATATCAATATTGAGCTTCAAAACATATATAGAATTGTTGTTACATATTTATTCGGTTTTCGGATTTGGACCAAAACTGAATTATTCTTTTAGTATTTTCAAAAAACCAAAACCAAATTGAATTTTTTTAAACCGAACCGAATCTCTTATTCGGTTCTAGGTCGGTCTAAAACGGAATATTGCTCACCCCTACCTAACCGAGATACACTTCAACAATATCCACATGTACGGACAGCACGTTTATATTTGAATTGTTGAAGTTAAACAAAAGTTTTGAAAAAAGATGCCCATAAATAACTTCTCAAAAATCCAGTCGATCCACCCCCGAGTCTCTGTCAGTCTACTTTGTTTCCAGAAATGTCTCTTTCCTATATATTTGTACTCAAACCGTGTCAATGAAGTATTCCAAATAATCCCAAACTAGTTTTCTACACATTCAATTGATAAATAGGAAACAACATGACCGTAAAATTTTAAAAGAAAAAAGAAAAAAGAGAAAAGAAGAAGAAGGTTTGATTAACTGACGAGAGTTGCCGCATCCGATGATGAGGATGGGGGAGGAGGCGGGGACGAAGTGGCGGATGAAAGGGCGGAGAGCGGAGTAGCGGTGGTACCAGTCGAAGTTAGACTCTCCTCCTTCCTCGAGATACCTGGAGTCCCAGTACGCACAATCCCCATAGTTGTACGTGTAGCACTGGCCGGATGCATCCCTCTCCCTCCTTCGTGCTGGGCTAACCATCTCTCTCTCCTCCTCAAACCCTAACCCTAACCATAACCCTAACCCTAACCCTAGCTCCCTCAACCCTATCCCTACCCTAACGGTGTCCGTTAGGACCCAACCGGTTCGAGCTGCTTGAGTGGTCTGAATGCTAGGACTCCGGTTAGACAGCAGGTAGCAGTGGGGACACGAGTGAGCCAAGGCAGCTTCCGACTGGGCCGGGATGTACCTGGGCCATAGGCCGACCGGGAGGTCTAAGGCACCTCGGATTTTAGACTGGGCCGGAATGTGTCTAGACCGTAGGTCTAGCTAGCATGACTTCTATCAGGTCTGAGTTTTATATGACAAGTTTTTAAGTAGAAATTGTTCTTGGCGTGACTTGAACCCACGACTCAACAACAATCTAATTTTTAGCTTTTTGATATTATTGCACGTTCTTTCATATTTATACAACTGGAAATTGCTGAGAAGTCCAATTTCGGGGTGGGCTTTTATGAAATGCCCACCCGCTGGATTATTTTTATGAAATGTCCAGAATTAAGTTTTTACACGTTAAATATTTCAAGATTCTCTCTAGTTGCTATGTATTTACAAAATTTGCCATTATCATAATTCCAAAAATACCCCTTCGCGTAAATTTGGACATCTATATATAATTATGAATTCGCAAACTCAGATTTGGATTGAGAAATTCGTATTCTTCTTCTTCTTCACGAGAAATTTGAAATCCATTGATATAATCTTTATTAGAGATCGCAGAATCGTTCGTAGTTCACTGTGGTTTTCGTCAGTCGAACGTCGATCATCCTTCATCATCATCGATCATCATCATCATCAACATCATCTTCGTGGTTTCCGGCGATTAGGTCAATTGTGGATAGAAGATCTTCTTCTTTTCTTTTTATAGATCTTAAAACAAGGTGAGAGTTCAGATATGTAGAAATTCATCCATCAACTTCGTATATCTCGAAATTTATGCTGAATTTGATTTTGTTATGAAGATTATTAACTTAGAAAATGTTAGTGAGATATTTAATCTTGTTATTTTATGCGAATAGCATTCTCCGTTATATTTTAAAGGAGAATGACAATTACTTCTTATAAAGATCATTATCCGTATATTTTTAGGACGGAGAATGGAATTCTCCGTCTTAATTAGGACGGAGAATGCCATTCTCCGTCTTAATTTGAACGGAGAATGACATTATCCGTCTTAGTTAGGACGGAGAATGACATTCTCCGTTTTACTTTAGACGGAGAATGATCATTATAAGTTAGTTCCAACTGAGGATATTTATTCTCCGTTATTTTTAGACGGAGAATAATCATTATTAGATGAGAATTTTATTGTTCTATTTGTGGCCTCTTATGTTTTTATGTTATCAGGGGGGGGGGGAGATATGGAATCAAGTTGTTTAGTTAACATTTGTTTCAAGGGAGACATAGTTTCCTGTCGTGTCACACATGAAAGTACCGTGGATTTTTTAAAGAATAAAGTGTGCGATCGATGGACTTCTTTGGATCCACTTTCATTCCGTTTCAGGTTTTTGCACTCTGATGGGACTGAACTGTATGTTGAAAGTGATTTTTGGCTTCGCTCATTGGTTGGTGGTTTTAACGGTACTCATGATGTGAGTTTTGACCTATATGTGGAGCAAATACACTCTCCATGTTCTTCATCAACATCTTTTCCTTGTCAAAGCTTTCACATGAGACCTTCGTCTTCCTCTTCTAGTTCTTTGAGTAGATGTTCTCCTACTGTAAAGGACAAACGAGTAGTACAATTTTATGAGGGCTCAACTGAGACAGTGAAGAAGAGAAAATCGGATATGTGGCCTGGATCAATTACTGGTGTTGGTCAGATTTTTCTAAATGGTGTTGAAGAAGTTAGGAATGCTGTTAGAAAGGTATGTTTTGAATCTCGTCATCCATTCCACATTTTGAAATCTGAGCCGGGGAGGTATACTGTTTGTTGCAAGAATTACAAGACACATGCTTGTTTGTGGAGCTTCCATGCTATATCTATTTCGAAAGATAATCAAATTTTTGAGGTGAGGAGGTATGTGGGAGAACATAATTGTGGAGCTGGCTATATGGATAAAGGTAATCTGGTTGTTCCAGCAAAGTTTGTGAAAAGTTTGGTTAGTGACATTGTTCGGATGCATCCTAAAAAGTCCGTAAAATCTGTTGTCGATGATTTCAAGGTCGACTACGGCTTATCTGTTACATATGGACAGGCATACCACGGAATTAGGCTGGTGCACCAGGAAATGTACGGAGATGATGTTAGATCTTACAGTGACTTGTGTTGGTATGTGAACAAGGTAAAGGAAACCAATAATGGTTCAATATCGACTTCCAGAAAGATGATTCATCAATAAGGTTTGAGCGGCTTTTTCTTTCATATGGGGCTTGCGTAGAAGGCTTTCAATATTGTCGTCCGATGCTATATTTGGATGCCACTTTCCTTACAGGGAGGTTTAGAGGATGTTTGATGTCTGCTACAGCGAAGAATGGTAACCAACAGTTCTACCCTATTACATACGGTATAGTCTCAGACGAAGATGGAGATAATTGGGAATGGTTCCTTAGAAATCTAAAGAATGTTGTTGGATGTAGTAGGCGTATTGTTTTTCTTTCGGATCAAGGCACCGGTCTAGTTTCTGAAGTCCCTAAAGTGTTTCCTAATGATTATCATAGCTATTGCTATTATCACATGAAGAATAACATACCGCTGAAAGAGAAAGGAAATGAAAGAGTGTATCCGCATGTACTTGAAGCTTGGAGGCAAGCAGTATATGCTCTAACTCCAGGTGTGTTAATGAGACAGATATATGCACATTTTCTATGCATTTACCATTAATTTAACAAGGAAAATGACCATTCTCCGCGTCAGTAAGACGGAGAATAGTTATTCTCCGTGTGTTTTAAAACGGAGAATGACCATTCTCCGTCCTGCATAGAACGGAGAATGTCATTCTCCGTTAGCTTTTGAACGGAGAATGACTATTCTCCGTCTTGCATAGAACGGAGAATATCATTCTCCGTTAGCTTTTGAACGGAGAATGACTATTATCCTTATGAGAATGCACTTATTTTTTCATAATTTTGTGAATTGACCTAATTCTTTATTACTTATTTGTTTTTCTGTATAAATGTGGGTATAGACAAGCAATCAAGAAGATTTATGATCTGAATTGTGGTCATGTTGTGAATTGGATGAATAAACAAAAACCTGAACACTGGTCAAACGCATTCTTCCCGGGATGTAGATACGGTGAGGTTGCTTCTAGTTGTGCAGAGTCATTCAATGCATGGATAAAGGCTGAGAAGAAATTGCCTATATCAGCAATTGTAAATGTCATCCGTGTGAAGATGATGAAGATGATTTCGGATCGCCACAAGGATGCAATTGGTTTGAATAGCAAATTGACTCCATACGCTGAGGATATGCTGAAGCAGCTTACAGATGATGGCATGTGTTATAGGGTATATCGGTCTGGTGATTTCGAATTTGAGGTGATCGCAGATACTTTCTCCCATATGGTGAATCTTCTTGATTGTCATTGTAGCTGTCGTAGATGGAAGGTATATGGATTCCCATGCAGCCATGCAATACAATGCATCAGAGTTGGTTCAGATAAATCTGTTTACGACTTTGTGGAGCAGTATTGGACATCAGATTATTACCAGAAGTTATATTCATGTGTCATTCGTCCAGTTCCAGATTGCAAAAAACAGTTTGAAAATAATCCCACTGATGTTGTTCTACCCCCTGTTCCGAAACGGGGTCCTGGACGACCAAAAGCGGACCGTTACAAGAGCAAATATGAGAACAAGGGAAAAGAGAAGAGAAAGATAAGGTGCCAGAATTGTTTTGAATTATGCAATCACAATCGCAGCACTTGTCCTCTGCCTCCACATGCTGCTACGGTGGTCAAGGGGGCAGCGCCCCCTCGTTAATACATACACATATGTTCCTTCTTTTATATAACTGGAAATTGTTTTTTGAATACATATCTTACATTTTTTGATATCAATGGTAATAGTTTGAATTCTGCACATTTGATGTTTCACATATATATTAACAGCATAAGAACTTATTCTCCTTTATACTCTCTGACTTTATAATATATTGAATGACCATTCTCCGTGTGTTTTAACATGGAGAATAATCATTCTCCGTTTTAGATACACGGAGAATGGCCATTTATAAGTCAAAAATACAAGGAGAATAATCATTCTCCGCGTGTTTTAAAACGGAGAATGCTATTCTCCGCGTCAGTAAGACGGAGAATTCTCATTCTCTAGGTCAAAATACAAGGAGAATGGCATTCTCCGTCTCTTTTGACCCGGAGAATGACATTCTCCGTCTATTTTGACACGGAAAATGGCCATTCTCCGCGTTACTAAGACGGACAATGTTCCTTTCTAAGTCAAATATACAAAGAATAATCATTCTCCGCGTGTTTTAAAATGGAGAATGCCATTCTCCGCGTCAGTAAGACGGAGAATTCTCATTCTCTAGGTCAAAATACAAGGAGAATGGCATTCTCCGTCTCTTTTGACCCGGAGAATGACATTCTCCGTCTATTTTGACACGGAGAATGGCCATTCTCCGCGTCACTAAGACGGACAATGTTCCTTTCTAAGTCAAATATACAAAGAATAATCATTCTCCGTGTGCTTTAAAACGGAGAATGTCATTCTCCGCGTCAGTAAGACGGAGAATTCTCATTCTCTAGGTCAAAATACAAGGAGAATGGCATTCTCCGTCTCTTTTGACCCGGAGAATGATATTCTCCGTCTATTTTGACACGGAGAATGGCCATTCTCCGCGTCACTAAGACGGACAATGTTCCTTTCTAAGTCAAATATACAAAGAATAATCATTCTCCGCGTGTTTTAAAACGGAGAATGCCATTCTCCGCGTCAGTAAGACGGAGAATTCTCATTCTCTAGGTCAAAATACAAGGAGAATGGCATTCTCCGTCTCTTTTGACCCGGAGAATGACATTCTCCGTCTATTTTGACACGGAGAATGGCCATTCTCCGCGTCACTAAGACGGACAATGTTCCTTTCTAGGTCAAATATACAAAGAATGCCATTCTCCACGTGTTTTAAAACGGAGAATGCCATTCTCCGCGTCAGTAAGACGGAGAATGCTCATTCTCTAGGTCAAAATACAAGGAGAATGGCATTATCCGTCTCTTTTGACCCGGAGAATGACATTCTCCGTCTATTTTGACACGGAGAATAGCATTCTCCGCGTCCCTAAGACGGATAATGTTCCTTTCTAGGTCAAAAATACAAAGAATAATCATTCTCCGCGTCAGTAAGACGGAGAATGCTCATTCTCTAGGTCAAAATATAAGGAGAATGGCATTCTCCGTCTCTTTTGACCCGGAGAATGACATTCTCCATCTATTTTGACACGGAGAATGACCATTCTCCGTGTCACTAAGACGGACAATGTTCCTTTCTAAGTCAAATATACAAAGAATAATCATTCTCCGCGTGTTTTAAAACGGAGAATGCCATTCTCCGCATCAGTAAGACGGAGAATGCTCATTCCCTAGGTCAAAATACAAGGAGAATGGCATTCTCCATCTCTTTTGACCCGGAGAATGACATTCTCCGTCTATTTTGACACGGAGAATGGCCATTCTCCGCGTCACTAAGACGGACAATGTTCCTTTCTAAGTCAAATATACAAAGAATGTCATTCTCCGCGTGTTTTAAAACGGAGAATGCCATTCTCCGCATCAGTAAGACGGAGAATGCTCATTCCCTAGGTCAAAATACAAGGAGAATGGCATTCTCCGTCTCTTTTGACCCGGAGAATGACATTCTCCGTCTCATACGAAACGGAAAATGGCCATTTTTAAGTTCCAAATGCACACATTATAGGTTTGTATTAACACAGATAATGACATTATAGGTTTGAATCAAACAACAGAACTTTAACAAAACAGATTTACATATATAGAACAATGTAAATTAGTCGAAAAATTGAATTTTATTACAAAGAAAAACAAATACATTACAAAAGAAACCTGACAAACAGAATATATACAAGGAATTTGTTAGTCAATTTACATTGTCATTTTCTTTTATTGTACAAAAGGAACTGCACATTCACTCATAAGCAAAGCCTTAGCCAAATTTAGCCTTCTCTTTACAATAGTATTGTGAACTATTTTGTTTGTTTTCTTCTGTAAATCAAATGGAGCTCTCGACAACTTTTCAATATAATATGAAACATACAGCAGGCAGCTGGGTGATAGTTGCTGTGGGCATTCTTTGCAAACCTTGAGCTCTGTTGTTTCGTATTCCTGGATTGCTGGGCTTTTATTCCTCATCAATGCAATCTTCTTCATTACAATTGGCTCGATTTTATTCTTCATGTTTTTTGCATCCTGGATTCCCTTAGCGCCCGTGTTTTTCCGCAATGAGTTGTAGTGCGTCCAAACATAGGAGCTGAAGTTGAATGCCAGCAGCGTATAGTGTTTATTCTCCTCGCGGAAGAGTGGCACGAATAGCCATTCAATGTCATCTTCCAGCTCCATGATAAAATCTTCTATATCAACTTTGAAATTGTACACTGCTCCAGGTGTTGGATTTTTTTCATCGACATACTGGGCAGTACTCTGTTTTCCAGAAGAAAAAAAAACAAAAAATAATATCATGAGTTAGTTTTTTACAACACTATTAGTAGCTGTACACATTAATATTTATTTTTCAGTTTCGATTCTTACCAATGAATGGGACATCATGATTGCAAACCATTTACATTGTGCACCCTGCGAGCTTGACTGCATGTTCTGCCTTAATTCGGCTTGAACTTCATTCATAAGCTTTATTAAGTAGTTCATAACACCGGCTTCTATATCCGCCTCATTTAGTATATCTTGAAAATCTTTAGCATTTAACAACATGCTGACATCATTGTTTCTTCTTCTTCTTATTTTACATTCTTCTGGAGCATTTGGAATGTACATGTATACATAATCATTGCACATAAATTTAGTTTCGATTATGATAATAATATAGGCTAATGATAAAATTGCATAAAAAATAACTCCAATAGAGAATGATCATTCTCCGTTATGAAATGGACGGAGAATGTCATTCTCCGTTATGAATTGGACGGATAATGTCATTCTCCGTTTTAAATGGGACGGAGAATGATTATTCTCCGTTTTAAAATAGACGGAGAATGTCATTCTCCGTCATTCTCCGTGTTAAAATAGACGGAGAATGTCATTCTCCGTATTAAAATAGACGGCGAATGGTATTCTCCGTTTTGTATTAACACGGGGAATGGCATTCTCCCTTTATTTTGACCCAGAGAATGACATTCTCCGTCTCAATAAGGCGGAGAATGCTCATTCTCTAGGTCAAAATACAAGGAGAATGTCATTCTCCGTTATAAAATAGACGGAGAATGGCATTCTCCGTGTCAGTGAGACGGAGAATGTTCATTTCTCTAGGTTAATGCAAGAAGAAAGGTCATTCTCCGTCTATTTTGACACGGAGAATGACATTCTCCGTCTCATATTAGGCGGAGAATGCTCGTTCTTTAGGTCAAAAACACAGAAAATGTCATTCTCCGTGTGTTTAAACATGGAGAATGCCATTCTCCGTCTCAAAATAGACGGAGAATGGCCATTTCTAGTTCAAATGACACAAAGGGCATCCTCCGTGTATTTTATAGACGGAGAATGATCATTTTCATTTGCCGCGTCAATATAAACGGAGAATGTCATTCTCCGTTTTAAATGAGACGGAGAATGATCATTCTCCCTTGTGAATTGTACAGAAATTGGTTCAAGTTTAGAATACTTACATTGGAGACATCCTTCTTTGGTATACGATGCTCCTGTATATTTGCTTCAGCTCATCGTCTGCAAGGTTCCAAAGTCTGAGCTTCGGACATTGCATCAGCATTTTCCCCTCTTTAACATGCTTTGCTGTTTGAGGAGATTCTTCCTCAAGTTCTTCAGGAGCTGACATCTCCTTTTTATTGTCTACCTTCTCGGGACTGGAAGGAGCTTTTTTTTCCCAGCAGGAGCTGCTTTCTTTCTGGGACTGGAAGGATCTTTTCTTTTCCGACCAGGACCTGCCTTCTTACTTGTTGTAGCATCGGATGTTTTCTTCTTTTGCAATGTAGTAAAATCATCCTCATCTGCAGTATTTGATTATTTTTTAGTTCCAGCAGGTTCATTTGCTCTTGTGTAATGCTTTTGGGGAACTGCTTGAGTCTTCCCACTTTGCAATGCTTTAGCCATTGCTTCAAGGTTAACAATTGTATCATTCTTCTGTGTGATTTCGTCTTTCAACGATGCAACTTCCTCTAGAAGTTTGTTGTTATTATCATTGAGCTTTTCATTCTCTTTTTTGAGATCCTCTGTCATTTTCACTGATATAAAAACAAACAACAACAAGAGGTATGATGTCAATATTATATAATCTTCTTTTTAAAAACAATGAAAAATATTATTATCCGTTTACTTTAATCTGGAGAATAGTCATTCTCCGTGTCAAAATAGACGGAGAATGACAATCTCCGCGTAAAAAATAGACGGAGAATGTCATTCTCCGTGTCAATTTAGACGGAGAATGTCATTCTCCGTGTCAAAAGAGACGGAGAATGTCATTCTCCGTGTCAAAATAGACGGAGAATGGCATTCTCCGTTTCCAAATAGACGGGGAATGTCATTCTCCGTGTCAATTTAGACGGAAAATGACATTCTCCGTCTAAATTGACACGGAGAATGACATTCTACGTGTCAAAACAGACGGAGAATGTCATTTCTATGTCAAAATACAGAAAATGTCATTCTCCGTGTTAAAATACTAGCGGAGAATGTCATTCTCCGTGTCAAAATAGACGGAGAATGTCATTCTAAGTGTGTTTTAATACGGAGAATGATATTCTCCGTCTATTTTGACACGGAGAATGACATTTTATAGGTCAAAACACACAGAAAACTTCATTCTCCGTGTACTTTGACACGGAGAATGGTCATTCTCCTTGTTAGATACAGGTAATTACAGATTAAAATAGACAAAAAATATAAAATCTTACCTTTTAGAAGTAGCTCCTCAACACGTTGACGAAGCTTCTCATTATCAGCAGTAAGCTCAGACTTCTGCTTTCTCAGGGAGTCTAGTTCCGACCCCTGTGCCTCCAGTTCTTCAACTCGCTCACGGAGTTTCTTATTATCATCAATAAGGAGCGATTTCTCGTTCCTTAAAGAGTCTAACTCCTTCTCCAAGCCATCAGCAACGAGCCCCACAGCACGTTGTTGGGCTACATCTGCCGCTAGTTGCTGGGCTCTTTCCTGGAGTTGCTCATTCTCAGCGATAAGCTGAGATTTCTCCTGCAAGATACGCAACATATCTACATTGTCAGCTGTAGAGGGTGCTGGTGCTTGAGCTTCAGTTTGTGGTTCTTCTTCATCAACAGAATTATCTCCACCTTCTATACATTGCTGCTCTGCTGGGACTTCTTCAAGTTCATCAACATTCAATGCAACAAGATCCTTGAATATCAAATCCGAATCCATTTGAGCACCTTGATATTCATTTTTTAGGAATATCGAGATTCTATTCCCATCCCATGTATCAAATCTCGAAGATGCGACTGTTGGTTTGCACTTCCTCTCTATCAGTCGACTGTGCTCTGCAAACCAATACAAGAAGTATATCGTACAACCTTCAATCTTTGTACGATATATCAACATCACCATCTTCAGATTTTGTGACAGCCCTCTTTATGCTGTCCATGACGTACCCCAGTATAATCCGAGGCCAACAGATGCTTTTTATAACATCTGTGCTCTCCACCAGAGCGAAGAACTTGTATGGCAAGTTCGACCCCCCCATTCTGGTGAAGAATGCTATTTGGCACAAGTTGAATACTATTAACTTGGCCAATTCATCAGGACTTGCATTTTTGCCCTCCAGCAGCTCTAATATCCTTTTTCTAACTTCTGCGTTTGAGACTTCAGCATTTTTGCCCTTGGAATTTTTCAGCAATCTTGTGAAGTGTTTTGTACACATGCTGAATGAGTCTGCTGGTGGGGGGGTCTTCTGCTTTTCAGTGATGATATTCAAATACTTCTCATCAACTTCAGTGTCATCATTCATTGGCAGACCGAAAATGGTTGCCATCTTATCAGCAGTTGGTGCTACCTTGACACTGCTGCTCAATTGGAAATATCTAATTCTCAAGTTCTCCAGACCTTGGGTGACTTTAGATAGTTCTGATTTTTTCACCTTAGTTCTGTAGAATACATCTACGAAGTTGTAGAATCCTACATTCTTCAAGCTTTCAACAACTGCTTCAGGCAAATGGCGAAACTTTTCCTTCACCTCATCCATGAGAGAGAGTATTGGGGTGAATGTTGCACGGAAAAGTCTTTCTTCTTTGTTCCTGACAGTTTTTTTTACTAAAAACAACAACAATTAGGTTTACGTCAACATTCTTCTTTATTATAACAAGGAGAAAGCCATTCTCCATCTAATATTAGACGGAGAATGAGCATTCTTCGTTTTGTATTCACACGGAGAATGCCATTCTCCGTGTCAAAATAGACGGAGAATATCATTTTCCGTCTATTTTGACACGGAGAATGGCATTCTCCGTTTTGTATTAACACGGGGAATGGCATTCTCCGCGTGTTTTAAAACGGAGAATGCCATTCTCCGCGTTAGCAAGACGGAGAATGCTCATTCTCCGCTTCAGAAAGACGGAGAATGCTCATTCTGTAGGTCAAAATACAAGAAGAATGGCATTCACCCTTTATTTTGTCCCGGAGAATGAGCATTCTCCGTCTCAGTAAGGCGGAGAATGGCATTCTCCGTCTCATAATAGACGGAGAATGCTCGTTCTTTAGATCAAAATAAAGGGAGAATGCCATTCTCCGTATCAAAATAGACGGAGAATGTGATTCTCCGTTTTAAAATAGACGGAGAATCTCATTCTCCGTTTTGTATTAACACGGGGAATGGCATTCTCCCTTTATTTTGACAAAGAGAATGACATTCTCCGTCTCAATAAGGCGGAGAATGCTCATTCTTTAGGTCAAAAAACAAGAAGAATGCCATTCTCCGCGTGTTTTAATACGGAGAATGCCATTCTCCGTCTCATATTAGGCGGAGAATGCTCGTTCTTTAGATCAAAATAAAGGGAGAATGCCATTCTCCGTGTTAATACAAAACGGAGAATGACATTCTCCGTATTAAAATAGACGGCGAATGGCATTCTCCGTTTTGTATTAACACGGGGAATGGCATTCTCCCTTTATTTTGACCCAGAGAATGACATTCTCCGTCTCAATAAGGCGGAGAATGCTCATTCTTTAGGTCAAAATACAAGGAGAATGTCATTCTTCGTGTCGAAATAGACGGAGAATGCCATTCTCCGTTATAAAATAGACGGAGAATGGCATTCTCCGTGTCAGTAAGACGGAGAATGTTCATTTCTCTAGGTTAATGCAAGAAGAAAGGTCATTCTCCGTCTATTTTATAACGGAGAATGACATTCTCCGTCTCATATTAGGCGGAGAATGCTCGTTCTTTATGTCAAAAACACAGAAAATGCCATTCTCCGTGTGTTTAAACAAGGAGAATGCCATTCTCCGTCCCAAAATAGACGGAGAATGGCCATTTCTAGTTCAAATGACACAGAAAGGGCATCCTCCATGTATTTTATAGACGGAGAATGATCATTTTCATTTGCCGCGTCAATATAAACGGAGAATGAACAGGTCTCAAAGTTTTACCTTTTTTCTTCCCTTCTTCTTGATCTTCTTCTTCCTCCCCTGCTACTTCTTGTTCTTGTTGTTCTTGTTCTTCTACTGCTTCTTGCACTTCTTTTTCTTTTGGAGCATTTCGTCTACGAGCAACCTTCTTAACTTTCATCCCTCCTTTCGTTTGCTTTCCAACAACTACTTCTTCTCCTTCTTCTCTAACTTGGTCTACATCCATTGCTGATGATTGCGACATTGTGATGGAGATTCGCTGGCGATTTCTTGTAAGAAATTTCTAAGATTTTTGGAGGAGATGACCTAAAATCGCAAGCGAACAGAGTATGGAAGAGGAGGGAGCGATAGAAACACTTTTTTGAAGAGTCTCTTGGTTTTGTATCTTCTGGAATCGAACCGTTTTTCTGAAGAGTTGCTGGGTTTGTTGATATTCTTAATAAATTAGAAGGGCAAAAGGGTCATGCCGTGCCCTTTTATATATTTTTAAGTTAATGCTGGGCACGCGATGAAAGTTTATTTTGGGGTGGGTTTTTCATAAAACTTTTTAAATTTTTGGGCATTTCATAAATTTTCCCTTTATACAAATTGAACTTCAATAATTGACTTGTTTAACTTATTGTTCGGACATTTACGGGCTGTTTATGTCAAACCATGGACCGAACTTAACAGGACAACGGACAGAAATCTCCTGTGGGCTAAGATATAAGGTCCAACACGTTCCGATATGATAGGCCGGCCATCTCGAACTTGTGATTAATCAGGTGGCACATGGGCCATTTTTTCTAGATCTAGTTCATGCCAGGACGAGCTTGTGCAGGCTGGTCTGGCCAATTGATAGGTCTAGTAGTCTATTTATTTGTTTGTTTGTTTTTTTCAAACTTTCTTAGCATCTTTATTTCTTAGTGACCGAAAAGACCAAACCACCGTCACAGTCCAAGATGAACACAATCCATACAAGTAAATTGAACTAACCAGAGCGCGTCGTGACCTCAAAATTGGACCGTGGACTGGCCTCACCAACAGTCCAATGGTTGGATCAGTTTCTAACACCAAAATAAAACAAAACTAAACAAATTTTATTTTGAACTTAAATTGAGTATTTAAAACATTGTGCCAAACTTGAAGAGCTTTGAGTTGGCCTCTATTTATTAGACAAACCACTCACTTTTTTCTTTTTCTTTGAAGTAGCAACATAGATTTTATGGAAGAGGAAGATTTATCTCCTCCTCTCTCCCGAAGAGGAGATTATGTTGTTAATCTAAATCGAATGTTTGGTTGGACAAAAAAATTAGATGTAATATAATCGCAATTACAAATTTGATTACATTACATAAGTTTCTTCTAAAATCAATTACATCATAAAACCTATGTAATTCCGATTACATTGGAAGGTTGGTAATTTGGTCGTTTTGTTCGTTTTTTGAAAGAAAAAAAAAATCATATTTGGTCATTTTTGACGTTTTTGTTTGTTTTTGTTCGTTTTTTTTGCCCTTTTTGCCCTTTTTGGGTCACTTTTCCCCATTTTTGGTCGTTTTTGCACATTTTTCCCCGTTTTTGGTCGCTTTTGAACATTTTTTTATCGTTTTTGGTTGATTTTGTACGTTCTTTGCCAATTTGCACGTTTTTATTGATTTTTCTTGGTTTTGCACGTCTTTTGCCGTTTTGCACATTATTTATTGATTTTTCTTGATTTTGCACGTCTTTGTCGTTTTTGCACTGTTTTTATCGTTTTTGGTCGATTTTGTACCATTTTTTTCATGTTTTTATCGTTTTTTGTCGCTTTTATTTGTACGTTTTTTTAATCAATTTTGCACTTTTTTATTTTTTTATCATTTTTTGGTCGCTTTTTACGTTTTTTACCATTTTTTTGACCTTTTTATCCTCTCTTTTTTATTACCGTTTTTGGCCATTTTTATCGTTTTTGGTCGATTTGCACGTTCTTTTATCCTTTTTGGTCAATTTTACACGTTTTTGGCCGTTTTTGCATTTTTTTAAAAATTGTTTTTGGTCGCTTTTGTAAGTTTTTTATCGTTTTTTGTCGATTGCTTGTGGTGCTGTCTTTCAGCAGAAGGTAGAATATGAATGGGTTCCACCCATGTGCCAAATTTGTAAGTGCTTTGGACATTCGCCCAAAGTTTGTAAGAGCAAGATGGATGTTGCAAAGGAGACTATAGCTAAAACAGGAGGTGGGGATGGAGTGCCGGCGCATGCTGGTGATCCTGAGACCTATCGGATAGAGAGTTCGGTTGAAACGACTAGGGAGATGGAGATAGAGGTTGACAATAGGATCGAGACGGGAGGAGTGCTAGGTGTACACAGCAGATTCCGGAAAGGCGGGTAGACGCTAATATGTCACATGTGGATTCCTCCCAAGAGGTTTCTCCTGATAGCAGATCGCTTGTGGTGTTTAATATTGGATCGGAGGGAACAATGCTTGGAGCGAACAACAGGGGACATGGTGGGGTGACCACTAGATGGATGGCGGCGTACAACAGAAAATGGGGTAAAGGGAAGACATGCAGAACTCCTCTAATGACTAGTAGGAAGAGGCACACTGGTGGGACTAGTGAGGATGTTTGCCAAGATCATTCACATTTGAAGTGCCAGGAAGTGGATGAGGATGGCATACGACATACTGAGCAGAGTCGCTTGTCATAAATAACCCAACGTGGGCTAGGTTGATACAGGAAGCGGAGGGAGGACCGGCTTAAGTAAAATCGTTTCTTTTTATGACCGAGTAATGTAGTAAGATAATATGGATCAGAGATTCTCACATAGAGGGGTTGGGATTTCCTAGGATGAAAGGTTTGTAATGTTTTCTATTTATCAATACAATTACCTTTTTCCAATTTATTTTTTCCATATATATATATACGCTCCCAACCACATCATTGGCCTGTTCTGGCAGTCGTGCATCCCCAAAAATTGGTCTTTCCTGCTCTGGAGAACTCTCCGCAAGAAACTTCCCACCGACGACATCCTCATCACCATCAGCATCAGTTTAGCGTCCGCATGCACTTGCTGCTCGGAACGACAGTCCGAAACAGTTGATCACATCTTCTGCCATGGGGTCTTACCTGCCACCGTTTGGAACGCCATGTCCCAACGTTGTAGACAGGCTCAGAGCGGTGGGAGCTTCAACGATCTTCTGGCATCCTGGGCCAACGCCTCTCATGACCACCAGATCGTCGCAGCAGCCGCCATGTGGGTTATTTAGAAAAGTCGCAACAAAGCTAGATATGAAGGCAATCAGTACTCTGCCGATCAGCTTATTTGGAAGATTCTTCGACAGAGTCGCAAGATACGAAACCAGTGCTCCCACGGCCAGACGGAGTTTTGGCAGGCTCTGCTCACCTGAACGCGTCTGGGGTCCCCCTTTTTTGGATCTTTGCATTTCGTCTTGGTTTTGGTCGGTATACTTGTACAAGCTTCTGCATTTTGTGCCTACGGGGTATACTTGTAAAGGCTGCGGCATTTTGTGCCTTTACGAATAAAATGGGGTGTTCCGGTAAAAAAATAAAATTATATATATATATATATATATATATATATATATATATAAAGTCTTTCCAGCCGAAATTATTTAGGGTGCGTTTAATTGCAAGGTGGAAAACATGTGTAAAAAAAATTAATTCTACGAAATTATTTTACTAGAAAAATAATACCATGGAATTTAAAAAAAAATTCTTATGAAAAATTTAATTTGGGTGTTTGATTGTCATTATTTTCCACGAAAAATAATTATTTTCCATGGAAAATGATATTTTTCAAGGAAAATAATTTTTTTTCTATAGGTTGGGCCAGTTTTATTTTCTACCATTTTAGAAAAAAAATGAAAGGTGTTTTGGAAAATAATTCCATGGAAAATATAAGCTATCAAGCACTACAATTGGTGAAATTTTATGATGGAAATATTTTCCATTTAAAAAAAAAAACCAATCAAACACAACCTAGATAGGAGAGCGGGGTTTGGAGGAGAATTTTTTTCTCTGTTCTTTTATCTTTGCAAATCCTTTGCGACCAACCCCGGCATCTGTTTCCATACTATTCCCAAGGGGGCCTTTGGTTTTATTTTTCCACAACAATGGGAATACGAAGCACCTCCAAACCCCACCCCCCCCCCCCCTCCCCCCCTCCCCCCAACCCAATTTCAATCCCAGACATAACAAACAAGGGTAAGGAATCTAAAACCCATTCTGAAGCCTCCAAAACTTGAACCAAACGCCTCCTAAGGATTCAATTTTCCTTCCAATTTCTTTGGCCTTTCCAAACACTAGAAAGAAAAATCGGTAAAAATTATAATTAACCAAAGGAAAGGGAAGAGAAAGAAATATATTTCCTTTTATTTCCCCAAACGAGGCCTTAACTAGGGCAAAAGGGGCCCCGAGGGGGAGGGGGGGGGGGGGGGGGGGGGGGGGGGGGGTTGTCGTCGGGACAGAGGGGCGCCGGTGCGGGGGAGACATGTGTAAAAGAAATTAATTCTACGAAATTATTTTACTACAAAAATAATACCAGGGAATTTAAAAAAAATCTTATGAAAAATTTAATTTATGTGTTTGATTGTCATTATTTTCCCCGTAAAATTATTATTTTCCATGGAAAATGATATTTTTCATGGAAAATAATATTTTTCTTTGGGTTGGGCCAGTTTTATTTTCTACCATTTTAGAAAAAAATATGAAAAATGAAAGTTTTTTGGAAAATAATTCCATGGAAAATATAAGCTATCAAGCACTACAATTGGTGAAATTTTATGATGGAAATATTTTCCATTTAAAACAAACCCAATCAAACACAGCCTAGAGAGGAGAGAGCGGGGTTTGGAGGAGAAATTTTTTCTGTGTTCTTCGATCTTTGCAAATCCTTTGCGACCAACCTCGGCATCTGTGTCCATGACTCCATACTATTCCCAAGGGGGCCTTGGGTTTTATTTTTCCACAACAATGGGAATATAAAGCTCCTCCTATCACCCCGCCCCAATTTCCAATCCCAAACATACCAAACAATGGTAAGGAATCTAAAACCCATTCTGAAGCCTTCAAAACTTGAACCAAATGCCTCCTAAGGATTCAATTTTCCTTTCAATTTATTTGCTTTTCCAAACACTAGAAAGAAAATTCGGTAAAAATTATAATTAACCAAAGGAAAGGGAAGAGCAAGAAATATATTTCCTTTTATTTCCCCAAACGAGCCTTAACTATGGCAAAAGGGGCCGACTGGGGGTCGTCGGGACAGAGGGGTGCCAATGCAGGGGGGCGAGGGGGGTCGTTGGAGTCGAGAGAGGTCGAGCGGAGCCGAAGAAGAACACGCGAGGGTCGCCAGAGTTGAGAGGGGCGCCGGGGGGGAGGGGGGAGACGAGAGGGGCGATAGAGAGAGGAGGAGGTCGGAGGAGAGGGAGCACGTGGGATTAGAAATTTTGGAAAGAAAATGCAAAGTCGATCCCACCAGTAGAACCCTATGGCCTCGTTTGGTTCACGGATTCAAGGAATCCGGAAAGGAAACTTGTTCCTTTCCTTTGTTTGGTAGCCACAAATTTAGGAAACACTTTCCTGACATAGGGGAAAATAGGAGAAAAAATGGTTCCTCTCATGACCCATGGGATTCATTTTCCCTCCTTTTCCAACATTAATTACCAAACATTATTACAAAAGTAGCCTTGATTTATTACCTATTTTACCAATTAACTCTTCATTATAATTATGTTGACAGTGGATATTGTTGGAACAATGATATATTTTTTCTTTCCTTTCCTACACCAACCAAACATAGGAAAGAAAATTTGATAGGAATTCTACTTTCCCATCCCCATGGAAAATACATGGGAATTGATTTCCTTTTCGCGAACCAAACGAGGCCTATATGAAATAGATTAGCGACATCATCAGCCGATGTTGCTAAATGTCGTTATCCTTTAATATATTAGCAACATTTAAATCGCTGAGTTGCTAAACGACGTTATTTATAAAAAAAATAACGACGTTCACCGACAATACCGCAACGTTTACTTTCATAATAGCAAAGCATGTCGCTAAATGACGCTGAAAGTCACTGATAGTGACGTTTAGCGACGTCAATTATGTTCATCGCTAATTACAAAAAGGAAATAGCGACGTTTTAAGCCGAAATCGCGAAAGACATTGCCAATATGAATAATTTTGGTAGTCATGCGAACCTCTGAAGGCATTTTTGAGCAAATACAAGTTGCGATCGCACAAGGCCCCAAAAGCCGAAAGACCCAAAATAATTCTATCTTCATTTTATATATTACTAATGTGAAATCTCCATTATTATATTTATGCCTCCCTATTTTTTCAGAAACTGCAGTATGTAACCCTTAAAATGTCAAGAAAAAAAGCCCTTTTAGTTGTTAAAAAAAGGCCCTATGGTATTTGTCAAGGTCAAATAAATACAGCCCTGCGAACCACAAAATTTTGTCAGAACAACCTTCAGACATGTCGTCGAGCAATAGGTGGTCGCCTGCTACGCATCTGCCATCATAAGTTGCAAGAATGCAAACCTTTTGCACTGCTAAACTTGCAACATCAAAACCGAAGTATGGTGCATTATGTACTACCATGGTATGTGGCATCAACTGAAGGCTCTCAGAGCTTGACACTGAGGTTAGTTAATCGGCAAGTTGCCCCTTGGGTCCAAGCTCAGAAATAGCTAGACAACTGATCCACAAACATAGGTTCAGTCGCAGAACTGCATAAAATAAATTTCTCTGTCGAAGAACATAATTTCTTTAAGGTAACAATGTTCCTGACATCGCAGAATCATTCAAATTCATGAATTGTAACACTCCTGTAACTCATTTCATAGGCTTGCTTCCACAAAATGGATGCATCCGAATTACACTGAACAACCTCACACCGAGGTGGCAATTTTCCAAGCAGCAAAAAACACAATCAGAACTGGGAATAGGTTCACTTAGGGTTTGTCTACAACTAAAGCAGCCAAATCCAAAGATGATTTTCCTCCAATGGAAGAAACCATTTCGCAGAGGCTCGTGTTTGTTATACTGATTACAACAATTCCAGCATGCATGAACTGTATTGAAGTTCATCAAGTTAAATCTACAGGGGCAAATATTTTGTCTTTATTTCTGATCTATAGAGCAATCGCACCAACATTAACTGTAACCCCCTCCACCGATTCATCGATCTTCTTGCAGATGTACATATAGTTTGAATCTGGATCTTCAAGAACAAAATCTGCTGGAAGCAGACCCTTATCTGTTAGCGGAATAGGTTCCATTGTAGATTTTGAGGAACTGCAGCCACCACGAGCCTGGAATCCAGGTCTTGCTGAAGAAAGAAAAGAGATGTGCTCAGTTGAAAACAGGTCAGTCTATAACTCATTTGGGGCTCAAACAGCTGTTTCCAGAACGCTGGCCCGGCAAGCATTCTGAAATGGCCCTTTTAAGTAGTGCAAACTGACCCTTAGTTTACTCTTCTAACCGAACCAGCAGTTATTTTAGTACACATAAATTCGTCAAGTATCAATAGACACATTTAGATGGGTATCTTCAGTAACCTTCTTACAAGAGAACAGGAAAAATGCAAACTCACCATCAATTTTATTTTTCTATTTTATATATACATCTTTTCTGTTACTTTATGATGTTTCTGGAACATAAAATGCATAGTTACAAGAGGCAAAAAGTGAACATAGGCACCAAGGTTGCTAGCTTGCTCTGTCTAGGAGCGAAGTGCAAAAGCAAGGCCCATTCTTGAGCAAAATTAATGCATACATATAATATACAGACATGCCATAACTATTGGTATTTTAGAAGGTGTTGCTCTGAGGGCAAGGCAGCGAGGGGATGTTGAGGAGTTATTGCTACAAGACCGAGGAGGAAGGTGTTGCGAGCACAAGAAGTGACTATTGGGGTGTCGTATCTTGTATCCGGTTGAGCGCTCAAGGTAGTGAAAATGGAGTTGGTAGTTTATTCCCATATCAGGTAGGAAGTGGGATCATGAGATATTGATAATTAGGATTGGTCAAGGGCTTAACATGGGCTTCTTTTGGACGATGCTAAGTTGCCCGAGGGTTTGGACCGCACTCCTGTCCCGCAGGTCACGTGTCATCCTTTAATTGGATGGAAGGGGGGGGGGGGGGGGGGGCAGTGGGGGTGGTGACACGCGGCGTGCAGGCACGCGCGCGGTCACCCCCCGCGGGCCATTTATTATTTCCCTTTACTTTTTAAGGCACATGGGCCCAAATCAATATCATAATACCTCATGGATCAACTCCAGTTCAGGTCACACCGGCTTCCCTACATCTGGTTTCACAGCCCAAGTTACGGGACTGGTAGGGCCAGTTTGACCAGCTCTAGTTTGTTCGAGACAGATTGTGTTGAATGTTAACTGGATTATATGGGCTCTCTTCTCAAGGTGGAGTTAGAGGAGCATTCTCCAATAAAGGTGGTCTCAGTATCAAATGTTCGAGCAGTAGTGGTGCAGATGAATTTATCATGTTTGGTTGTGGTCGAATGGATCAATATTACAACATTTGGATCTTTTGGGTGTATGGTTGCTCGGCTAACGGAAACGAGCTAAGGAAGCCGGGGTGCTTTGTTGCTCGGCTGGCAGAAACGAGCTAAGTGGAGTACTGTCCTAGTGTTAAGAGGAGGATGAGGAGACAACGAGTGTAGGTAAGAGAAGGAGTAGGTGACAAGTCATGGTGGGAGGACTCACTTTGAGTGTTGGAGTCATTCAGAGTGGTGAAGGAGAGTCGGCGTCAAGATCTATAGCAGAGAGATCAGAGGGGAGGCACTTCGGAGTCAACTACAGGGAGAGAGAAGAGTTAGATTTCCTTTTTAAGGCACGAGCTCGGGTCGGGTCATAAGCATGTCCAAGTTAAAACTTCAAAGAACTCCAAAAGTGCATTCTCACCCATTGCTCACGCCTAGTTGCCTCACCCAAGGCACGTGCCTAGGCTGCATTTTGGCCTTTGCATTGCTCATTGTCTGAAGTGTAGTGCTTCATGAGCGCACTTCTAACAATAATGTTCTGGAAGAAGTAAAGAAGCATATTAAGGAACAAATTATTTATATGCTCCAAGCTTCACATACAGTTATGAAGCTTATTGATGACAGATAATATAAACTGACAGTATTGCGCATATATGGGAATTCAACTCCTACTCATTAAACTAAGCTTAGAAATAAAATTGTGTCAAATCTTGAGCAATAAGCATAGCATGTCTAAGATAAATAATGTCCCCTTAAGTATAATAGTAAATAGATATAAAGTACAGGAACTTTGTAGTTAAACAAAATAAGAACTTATATCCAAGAGCAAGTCACTAAACTTTAAAGGGAAAGTTTAGAGAGGAAACTACATAGAGAGCAGAATCAAAGAAAAGGCTTGATGTAGCAGACCCCAAAACTTCAAGTGCTTTGATGGTGTACTATCGGTTAATTGCAGTTATAGGCAAGACAGTTGCAAGGGTGGGAATTTTGGCCCACCACCAATCGGATGCCTAGTGTAGAAATTAGGGTTATTAATAAGGAAAAAAAAATGAAATATGTTGATTTGAGGTGGCTATTTAGCATTTTATAATTGAAGAAAAAATTGTGAAATCAGATTTTGGGGTATGAAGGAATGAAACTTGACCAAGTACAAAGCTATAGCTGTACCTAGTAATCTTGTATGTCAGTATGAAAATTTCTAAAATTGAGAGTCTAAATTGTTCACCTTAGTCAAAAAGTGAATTTTAATCAAAACAGTTGAAATGAGTCTAATATCTCAGATAATATTATTGAGGGCTACTGCCTACTACTTATAGAGGGTCCAACCCCTCTTCATATTACATCTAACCGATGTGGGACTAAAGTCCCTTATTTACTCTCAACACTCCCCCTCAAGATGGGCGATAGATATTAATCATCCCCATCTTGTTACATAGCTTTGACAGACTCAATGAACTAAGACCCTTAGTCAGACAGTCTGCCACTTGTTCTTCTGAGCGAACATAGTCAATCTTCAGTATCCCTTGTTCCAGCTTTTCCTTGATGAAGAATCGATCGATCTCGATGTGCTTCGTTCTGTCGTGCTGAACCGGATTGTTCGCTATACTTATCGCAGCTTGACTATCGCTCAGAAGGGGACCCCTTATCTAGCTTCAACTCTGTCAGCAGCGCCTTTACCCATAGCAATTCTGATACTCCTAGAGCCATTGCTCTGTATTCTACTTCAGCTGTCGACCGTGCTACCACTGACTGTTTCTTGCTTCTCCATGAAACCAGGTTTCCTCCTACAAAAACACAGTACCCTGTGGTAGACCTTCTGTCGTCTATGCAGCTTGCCCAGTCTGCATCGCAGTATCCCTCAACATCTGTGCATCCATTCTTCTTGAACCACAGTCCTTTTCCCGGCGTCCCTTTCAGATATCTTAGAATCTGAAATACTGCATCCATATGACCCGTTCTTGGATCATGCATATAGCGGCTTACAACACTTACTGCAAATGAGATATCAGGGCGAGTATGCCCTAGATAAATCAGTCTGCCTACTAGCCTTTGATACCTTTCGCGATCAACAGGCTTTCCTGCTTCTGCTCCCATCTTGCACTTCTGGTCAATTGGAGTGACTGCTGCTCGGCATCCCAGCATTCCTGTCTCTTTCAGCAGATCTAGTGCATATTTTCTTTGTGAGAGAACAATTCCTTGTTCACCATCACACACCTCGATACCCAAAAAGTATCTCATCTCTCCCAGGTCCTTCACCTCAAACTCTTTGGCGAGTTTCGTCTTCAGCTTAGTGATCTCAACTACATCGTCACCTGTGATCACTATATCATCTACATATACAGCAAGTATAGTAATGTGGCCCCTTGCATGCTGGAGGAAGACAGTATGATCTGCATTTGTCTGATGGTACCCCATGCCAGTGACAGTCCTTCTGAATCTGTCAAACCATGCTCGAGGAGATTGCTTCAGCCCGTACAGCGACTTCTTCAGTTTGCACACTTTTCCATGTGACGTTCCTTCACCTGAATCTGACACAGAGTAGCACCCCGGAGGAGTCTCCATATATACTTCTTCTTGTAGGTCTCCATGAAGAAATGCGTTCTTTACGTCTAACTGGTGTAGCTTCCACCCATAGTTTGCTGCAATAGAGACCAGCGTTCTTACGGTACTCATCTTCGCTACTGGGGCAAAAGTCTCATCATAGTCGATACCATATGTCTGGGTATAGCCTTTTGCAACCAGTCTCGCCTTGTATCGTTCAACTTTTCCTTCTGGTGTCTCCTTCACTGTGTAAACCCATTTGCATCCCACAGCTTTCTTCCCTTCATGTAATGACACCAGCTCCCATGTCTTATTTTTCTCTAGTGCCCCAAGTTCTTCCATCATTGCGGCTTTCCATCTTGGGTCCTTCTTTGCTTCCTGCCAATTCTTAGGTAAAGAAGTGGAGTCTAACGAAGTGAGGAATGTTTGATAAGTCGAAAAAATATTAGAATAAGATAGGTAGTTGGCGATATCATGTTCATAATCTTTATAACGAATAGGAGCCTTTCCCGCATTAATGCGAGAAGACCTCCTTAAGGGAGCAATGGGTGGTGGAGAAAGCATACCATCCGAATCGGAGAGACCTGCTTCCGAATCCGAGCGATCCGGTGCGGGAGTAACATCTTCAGGAGTCGGGGCAGGAGTAGACGAGGGACTTGGCACTATAGGCACAGGGCACGGCACAGTACTGGACCTCTGCTGTCTTCTTCTGTAAACTTGGAGCTCCTTTTCCCTTGTCTGCTTCTCCCCCTGCGTAATGTACGTATTGTCTTCGTCATCCTCCGTATCAGTATCATTGATGCTTTCTCCCCCTTTCTTCCAGTGTGTCACGACAGGACAAGGTACCGATCCGACAACTACGTTTGGGCGTACTACCTCCCACTCACGTCCAACACCCGCTGTGTGAGGCATGTTCCCAAACGCAGAACCTTCGTCCGAACCATAATAAGGTTCCAGCTCTCTGAATGTAACGTCCATGCTTACAAACAGCTTCCGTTCAACCGGGCTCCAGCATACGTAACCCTTCTGTGTCCCGGTGTACCCAACAAAGACACACTTAACTGCTCGAGAATCCAGCTTACCAACGCCAGGCCTGTTATCGTGGACGAAGCATACGCAACCAAATACTTTCGGAGGAACGGTGTACGCAGTTGTCCCCGTGAGCATTTCCAAAGGCGTCTTCCAGTCCAGTAATTGAGAGGGCATCCTGTTGATGAGATAAGAGGCTGTCAAGACAGCCTGCCCCCACAAAAATTTAGGGACATTCATAGCCAGCATCATTGTCCGAGCTACCTCCAGCAGGTGCCTATTCTTTTGTTCGGCAACACCATTTTGAGCCGGTGTATATGCACAAGAGGTTTGATGCAGTATACCATGAGAGGATAAATACGCAGCAAACCTCTTATGGGTATATTCCGTCCCATTATCCGACCGGAAACACTTAACATGAGCATTATACTGTGTCTTTACCCGTTGATGGAGGCTTTGAAATGCCTCAAAAATATCACTTTTATTCTTCAGCAGGTAGACCCACGTTACGCGGGTAGAGCAGTCAATAAAAGTAACAAACCATCTATAACCGTTAACACCGTTTGTAGGACAAGGGCCCCACACATCGGAATGAATCATATCAAAAGCAGCAGAACATCGATGCCCAGAACTCACATAGGAGCTTCTGGTATGTTTCCCCAACTCACAAGCATCACAAACTAACAACTCTTTATTTGCTTTTTGATATAAGGACGGATACAGTCGACTAATAACGGGAAAAGAAGAATGTCCTACACGCTGATGGTGGAGGAGCAGCTCGGCTTCGACACTTCGACTTCGGACTTCCGGTTGTGCGTCTGCAACCAAAGATGCCAGTGCTCTATCCAGACCGTTCCTGTCCAAGTACCATAGACCCTTATGCCATGTGCCAGTGCCTAGTCGTCTCCCCGTTCCCTTCTCCTGAAAAGTTACCTTAGGAATATCAAAGGAAACAATACAGTTTAGATCAAGAATAATGGCGCTAATGGATATAAGATTGACAGGAAAGGAAGGAGCATGTAAGACATTAGATATAGTGATGGAAGGAGTGCAATCAACAGTGCCTTTACCCGTAACAGGCCTGGAGGTACCATCAGCAGTTTGAATGCTTTCTGGCGGCGTTAGAGTAGAGTATTCCCGGAACTCACCTCGGGACCCCGTGACATGGCAAGATGCCCCAGAGTCCATAATCCAAGCTGGCTGAGAGACAGATGCAAGAGCACGCGGAGGTATACCGGCACTGGTTTGGGAGAAGTAAGTGCAGTAATCTCCTGTAGTGGACGGCGTCCCAGGAATGACTTGTCGTTCACCAGAACCACGCTTTGAGCCGCGCATCTTCTCGAGAACTTCTCTCTCAAATGGAGTGATGTCCGCCAGCTGATTGTCCCTACCTTCATCCGCCAGATGCGCCTTGCTGCCTCCAGAGTAAGTGCCCCTTCCACCACTGTAGCTGCCTCGACCACCTCGTCGTCCACCGCGACCACGGCCCCGACCATTCGAGGGAGTCCGTGTCGGTTTTGGGTAAAAGCGGATGTAATGCCCTGTGTCACCACAGTTGTGGCAAACGCCTCCCGTAGAAGAAGACTGTGTGAAAGTGGGAAGAGCAGATGTGTCAACTCCGGCCTGCTCCCCTGGGAGATACCCTTGGTAGGCATCAGCTTCAACCGTGCTTCTTCTTGTGCCATGGCAGCTATGGCGTCTTCTAATGTCGGCAGCTGCGGTTGTGCGAGAAGTACATTCCTCCGTTGCTCAAATGCAGGGTTGAGCCCCTTCAAAAACTTCATCATCCGTTGCCGCGAGATATAATCCAGAAATTTTTGGAAATGTTTTGCAAAAGCCGGTTCAACCTGAGCATCCTCCTTGCCAAGAGGATCATAATGGTCAAGATCAGACCAGTACTTCTTCAACAAGGCAGCGTACTCAGAAATGGTACGATCGTCTTGGATTACCCGATCGAGCTCATCATGCAGTTGGAAGACTCGCATGGGATTACCCGAACCGGAGTACATGTCTTTCAATGTTCTCCAGATATCAGCAGCTCCCTCCATTGCTTCAACGTTACCCGACACTTGGTCGGTCAAAGAGGCTGTCAACCAACCAGCCACGACATTGTTGACAATGTCCCATACAGCAAACTCCTTCGAGGAGTGATCGACAGGGGCCTTGGTGTGGCCATCTACATAACCAACCAAGCCACGTCCCTTCAGCGTCCGCATCGCCTGCCGCGACCATTTCAAGTAGTTGGTCGTGCCTTCCAACTTCGTCTCCAGCTTGTCCAACTTCCCCATTTTGTACGGTGACGGATCCACATCAGTATGGGTCACGTGTGGGGTTGCCTCCGGTAATCTCTTGGTCAAGAGATCCTCGACCAGTGCCTTCATTTCTTCTGCTGTCAACTTCCCATAGATGGAATCCATGACTTCTTCAACTGCAATCAGTGAGGTGTTGTTTCCTGAGTCGTCTTCTTGTGAGTCGTCTTCGTCTTAGTCAGCTATCGGGGGAAAACAACAAAACGAGATCTCTCACTGATATGTCGTAGTTTATACGACCAACTAGAACCGCGTCATGATAACGCGTTCGGACGGCTCAAGGATAACCAACGTAGTTGTGCCTCCTTGCATGAGACAAACCAGAGGTATACCAGCCGTGCAGAAACGATTGTAAAGACAACGTTTCTGAGATACGAAAATCTAAAGAGATTTCGTATTCGTAGTAGAGCTTCTAAAAAGAAGGTACTGATTCTCGAAGGTAACAATCAGAAATCTTCTAAAGAAAATCTGAGTTTAGAGATCTTCTAAAGAGAAGGAACTCTGATTCTCGAGGCAACTACAGAGATCTTCTAAAGAGAAGGAAATCTTTTTTTTTTCTTTTTCAGAACAGCGAAAAACCCTAAAAAAGGCTGCTGGAGCAGCAGTAAAGGGAGGGGGGGCAGCGCTGGAGGGTTAGGGAGGGGGGCGGCGCTGGAGGGGGGCGGCGCTGGAGGGGGGCTAGGGTTTGGCGGCTAGGGTTTAGAGTATGGCAGCGGCGTGGAGGAGGGTGGCGGCTGTGGAGGTGGGTAGGGAGGGTAGCTAGGGTTTGGAGGAGAGGATGGAGAACTCGGTTCTGATACCAAGTTGAAATGAGTCTAATATCTCAGATAATATTATTGAGGACTACTGCCTACTACTTATAGAGGGTCCAACCCCTCTTCATATTACATCTAACCGATGTGGGACTAAAGTCCCTTATTTACTCTCAACAAAAACTTATATGTATAAGTCCAAATATAAAGAAGGGTTTGCTTTCTAAAACAAAAAATATATCTAAGCTGTATTTTAAAAGTACACGTGAAGAATGTTGAAAGGTTCCTCTCTTTTGCCGTAACTGCTACTAGTATCAATTGTAATTCACGAGCAAAGTAAT
Organism: Iris pallida; assembly: GCA_029216955.1. Taxonomy (NCBI): domain Eukaryota; kingdom Viridiplantae; phylum Streptophyta; class Magnoliopsida; order Asparagales; family Iridaceae; genus Iris; species Iris pallida. The sequence goes on from JANAVB010001800.1 coordinate 30,986,545, forward strand.
TATCACAAAAAAACAATTGAACTCTCACATAATCAAACTATTGAGACCATTGTATTTAACCATCATATTACTAGCTTCATCAAAATCTTGCGCTAAGTAAACGTGATATGCTTGAGCTATGTTTGGAGAATAGCTCATGAACAAGGAATCCAAATAGGAGCAACAAGGAGATGCACAAATATTATTGAAGCCTTCGACTTTGATTTTGTATTTATGTTACAGCTAAATAGAAAAGTATTGGAATTAACAATGAGCTGTCACAAGCCTTACAAAGGAATTATTTATATATTGTAAATGCAATTCATTCTTGTGAATGTCTTTAAGCAACCTTGCAAAAGATGAGAGAGAGAGAAAGAGAGAGAGAGGGATTAAGAACCTTTGTTGGATAAAGTTTGCATGTTTTACTGAGATAATGATACTTCTTATTCCTAATATGGATGAAGACTGTATACATTCTGGAAATCACGACTCGTTCAGCCCATGCTGAGAAAAGGACAAACATTCATAGTTTATGTGTTGAAATATTCTTTTGTTGTAATCGACTTACACCCTCAAGAGTTGAATTGCAGTTTTAATATGGTGAATATAAGATTGCTCGTGTGTATGGCATGTCTTGATCCAAAATCCATTTCCACACTTGATAAGGGAAACTTTTGGAGTTTGCAAAAGGCTTTATCCTTCTGATTTTTCTATATGGATCTCATGACACTAGAGTTTGCAAAAGATTTCATCCTTCTGATTCTTGGGATTGGCAAGCTTTGTTAAAAAATGGTCGAGACACGTAGACATTTGGTTTAAACATTAGTGTAGATTTGAAGTTGACATTGATCCTTTAGTAGCAACTAGCACTGTAGAAAAGTAGCAACTAGCACTGTACAAAGAGGATTTTGTGTAGAAGATTATCAAAATTTTAATCCACAATCATATTTGAGATGAATGGTTCACATGTGCCGAGAAGATCTTGAAAACTATAGAAAATGAAGCTATCATGCAAAGGTAGGTTTCAGAAGAGACCACACGAGAATTTTCTAAGCTGTTTTAATGAAAGTTCGATCTTAATAGACCCTTTGAGATTTTTCTTTTTCGTTTGTATAAAATTTGAAGTTAATTTATTTCACCTAGAAAAAAATCTTACGTCCTCTACCGACTCCAAACCTTTAAATGTTCCTGATTCCAAGCCTACTGGAATGTGAAACTAGCCATTCAGAATTCATCCATGAAGTTAATACTCTAATCACTCTATTTGCTCCCACGATCAGGCACAACTCCTAACCGGGCTACAATTCTAGGTCGGAGAGGAATTAAGATGCAAAAGGTGAGCAGCTCGGTCGCCGACCTACCTGCTTGAAAAGCATTTTGATGCTTATTTTGAAATTCAGTCTGTAATCCACGTGGTTTTCAAATCCCAGATCATGAGGGACATAGGATCTCACCTGATACAACAGAAATAGACAATAACTTTCTATGAACATACAAAAAAGATATTAAACAAATTTTAAAAGAGAATTGGCAGAAAATGGATGCAAAGCATGTCTCAACGTGATTCTGTCATCGGTTGAGGAGTCGTCAGATGATATAGGGGTAGATGTGATGACATAAGTAATAAGTTGAATCTAAGGATTAGGCCTCTTGAGAAGAAAATGCTGTAAAATCTGAAATGTAAACTTGGGAGTGATTTTCCACTGCATATAGGAAAAGAAACATGAAACAGCAATACAGAAAGCGGAAAGCTTTATCAGAACACACACACACACACACACACACACACACACACACACACACGGAGGGGGAGAGAGAGAGAGAGACGCACGTATAATGTAGAGCATGATTTTCCATTTGCATCCTGAATTATTCAAGAGAGGGACCCGAGCTGATGGATCACCATACGTGATCTGTGGATGATAAGGTATAACTAAGTGACCTTGATGGATTCATGGAAATGTATAAAACAACAGATAGTATGGTGTCTTATATACTAGAGACATACCAACATGTAGATCCCTCCAGTTTTAATAATCCTACATTCACGTAGATTGATGTTAGAAATAATTAAAGGTCACATTATAAAGACTACTACTACAAGACTCTAAATGGTAATAACACCAAAACCTGCTCACTTCTTCTAGCATTTGGAAGGCACTAAGCGGAGCATCTGCGCAACACTAAATTTGAAAGATAAAAATGAAAGTTAGCAAAAGCCAGATAGAGAATGAAATGATTCAGATCTTAATACAAAAACGCTTACCATCAAAGAATCAAGAGTCCCTAAAGTATGACCCGAATGGCAACATGGAAGAAATTTGAACAGACGTGTCAGAGTACAACTAATGCTAAGATTTTTAACTTTTTTCATTATTGTGAAAGTAAATAGGATGGGAGTACCTTTATCAATGATACAATTAAATGATTCATCATGGAAAAAGGTCATATCCCTAACATCCATTTGCATGTCTACGAATAGAAAAGGTTACCCACAATAGAAGTTTATTTTGGTTAAACAAAAAAAAATATCACTTCCACGAATTCAGATAATTGAAAAGAATATCTAGACTATTAGAGATGGATACATTTCAGCTGTGGAATATGAGCACACTTCCTTGTCATGATCTCTATAACAACTGAAGAGATGTCGATGTTAATTATGTCATCGTAACCATCTTTCACCATGTCCTCAGACATAACTGTAGAAACAGACAGAAAAAAATCTATTATTATATACCTAGTGGAAAGCTTTAAAGTTTGCAACATCTTAGAATAATCTCATTACTCATTACCATTACGATGCACTGACCCACCCAGCCACCCCCCCCCCCCCCCCCCCCCCAACACACACACAAAGAGACACCACGTGGAAAACCCCAAAGAGAAAGTAATTGTTCGTGTTTTTGCCTTTGGACTAGGAAAGATAGTCCCACATCGGCTACACCAAATGGTGAGTATCTCAATATAATGCATTGCTTGTGTTGAGGTGTGCACATGAGGTGTGGTGGGGCACAAGTGTGTGCCATGTGGGAGTATTTTCCTAGAAGGAAAAAGGATTAATTTCAACAGGGATGTAAGTTGATTTTTGTTGTGCGGACTCGGACTCGGATACAGACTCCAGGATGTCTCGTGCATGCACGGGAGTGTTCGGGGGGTAGGCGTGGACTGTCACACTTCTATGCTGATTGTGGGATGATCTAAAATATTAAACTATATTTTTGAGTATTGGTATTTTAGTCCCACATCGGATAGGAGAAGAGGTGAAGTCTCACTCCACTCTATTTATAGAGCCCCTTGGCCTCCTTTGAAAGATGCACCAAGAAGAAAGTTAAAGGGAGTCTGTAAAGTCCAGGAAGCCCGTTCAAGTCTCAAATTTTGACTTACGAGCGTTTCAGAAGTTCTTCGTAAACTTGCTGATTCCTGGAAGCAGATCGTGGTGGGGCGAATCTTGCTTTGAGCAACGGTGATCTTAATCACCCCAGCAAGAACCTTTCCTCTTCTTCTTTCTTTTTTCTTCTTTCTTCTCCTTCATCTGAGTTATAACTCAGTTCTGTCCGTCTGCAACTGCGATTGCAAGGAAGAACGTGAGATTTATTTTCTGAACTCAGTCTGTCCGTCAGCAACTGCGATTGCGAGAAAGAACGTGAGATTTACTTTCTGATTATTGTTGCTTTTGTAATCAGATTCATATTATAGTGTTCCTCTTGGATCTCGAGAATAATCAGAAGGTGAACGTTTGTTGAACCTCTGATCTCGACATCGAGTCTACCATCTTTGATCAAGCCCCGGGACTAACAATCTCAAAGCAAGATCCTTGCAGATGGAGAACTCTCGTGCTTCTCTCATCGATACCAGCTTTAACAAGTTGGAGAAATTCGACGGAAAACATTTCCAAATCAGGAAGAGGAAGGTCACCCTTAATCTTCAACTCGTGGACGTAGACCATGTGTTGATTGAGGATGAACCGACAATTCCAGAAGGAGGAATTGCCGATGCTATTGCTGCTGCACTCGTCAAGCAGAGCAAATGGAAGAGAGAAAACAGCATCTGTAAACTGCTGATTCTCAATTCTATGGAAGACTCTCTGGCGGAGTCATATTCTAAGAAGGTGAAGGCCAAAGAGATCTGGGATTCTTTGGGTAAGCTATATGAAGATGATGAGAACAGGTCCAAAATCTTCATCGTCGAGAAGTACCACAAGTGGCTCTTCGAAGACGAGATGACGATGCTACCTCAAGTGAAGGAATTCCTGAAGTTGCGTCAGAAGTTAGATGACGAGAAGATGCCCCTCGTCGACAAGTTCGTCGTTGGAGGGATAGTCTCGAAGCTTCCTGCTGGTTGGAGCAACTTCTATGCTAGAATGCATCGGAAGAAGCTGGACATTAGTTTGGAAGATCTTCTACAAGAGATCCACGTTGAGGACGAAATGCGATCTCAACAGAAGATGGACTCTCTGTCCAACCAACTGGCTAAGGCCAACTTGGGGCAGACAAGAGAGTTCAAGGGGAAGCAGGTGGCTTCTCATCACAAGAAGAAGGACTCCACTATTCTGAAAGTGAAGGGTCCTTCGTTCAAGCAACAGAAGTCCAAGTCCCACGTGACTTGCTTCAACTGTGGCAAGAAGGGCCACTATAAGAGTGAATGCAAATCCAAGCCCAAACAAGCTGAGCAATGTGAGCCTAGCAAGGTTTCCATGGTTTCTAACATAGTTGCTATGATTGCTCAGGTCACAGCTGTGGGGGCTGACTCTGACTGGTGGATAGACACTGGTGCGACCTGCCATGTCTGCTCTGGCAAGGAATGGTTCATCACATACCAGCCAACTTCTGAGAAAGTTATCATGGCGAACCAAGCCCAAGTTGAAGTTCTGGGGATCGAAACTGTGGAGCTGAAACTCACATCCGGGAACACTCTGACGCTTCAAGGTGTGAAGCACGTTCCGGTGATTGCAAAGAACTTGATCTCTGGAAGCCTGCTTAGCAACGCAGGCTTGAGGATGGACATCAATGCTGGCCAGATGGTGATGTCCAAGAAGGGAACATACTTCGGAAAAGCTTTTCAAACCGAAGGGATGTTCAAAATTCAGCTTGTAAACCAGTCAAATGTAATCAATGCAATCGCTCGTTCTGATTATTCTCTTGAGTTGTGGCATAATAGGCTAGGACATGTTCACTGTAAAAGAATTAACAAAATGTCCAGTCTAGGACTTATCTCCAAATGTGGGGGTAAGGTAGAGAAGTGTGAAGTATGTGCTCAGACAAAGATCACAAGGAAACCCTTTCATCGGGTCAATCGAAGCACAGATCTTCTGGAGTTGGTGCACTCCGATATCTGTGATTTCAAACAATTCTCTACAAAAGCTGGGATGAAGTATTTCATAACCTTCATCGATGACTTCTCAAAGTACGCGTTCGTCTACTTGCTCAAGTCTAAAGACGAAGCGTTCGAGAAGTTCAAGGAGTTCAGGGTCGAGGCTGAACGACAAACTGGACTGTCACGACCCGCACGCGTTTTTTTTAAACGGATACGAGACGTGTCCAGGCCGAGGCTGAACGACTGGACAACAACTCATGAGGCTAAGAAGTGATCGAGGCGGAGAGTATCGGTCTCATGAATTCACATTGTTCTGCAAAGAACATGAAATCATAAACGAGACTACTGCTCCGTATTCTCCTCAATCTAACGGAGTAGCGGAGAGAAAGAACAGAACGTTGACAGAAATGATAAACTCAATACTGCTAACTGTGGGTCTTCCTAAATGCTACTGGGGAGAAGCTGCATTGACGGTCACTTTTATTCTAAATAGAGTGCCGTATGCAACTTCGGACGTAACTCCTCATGAACTCTGGTTCAAAGTCAGACCTAACTTGAATGTCATTCGAGTGTGGGGGTGCCTGGCCTATGTGAAGCTCCCAGATCTAAAGATTCAGAAGCTGGGGAAAAGGACTACGAAGACGATCTTCTTGGGGTATGCCGAGAAGAGTGATGCTCGGAGATTTCTTGATATTGAGTCAAATCATAACATCGAATCTCGAGATGCTGAATTTTTTGAAGACAAGTTTGTAAGGCACAAGAACATTGTTCTAACGGACATTCCGGAGAATGATTAATGTGCAAAGGTGACTGAGATCTTCAATGAGCCAGTTGTCCAAGATGAAGTTGTTACTGAGGAGACAACGATTGAACCAGAACTCACTGAGCCGTCGTCGAAGCGAGCGAGGAGGCCGAAGAGCTTCAAAGATGACTTCATCACCTATCATGTGGAAGCAGATCCGCTTACCTATGATGAGGCGATGAAGACCAGAGATGCTGTTTTCTGGAAGGAGGCGATAGACAATGAAATTGAATCAATTACCTCCAATAACACTTGGGTGTTGGTTGATCTACCTGAAGGAGCAAAACCTATCGGATGCAAGTGGATCTTCAAGAACAAGATGAAAGCTGATGGAACCATTGACAAGTTCAAGGCCAGGCTAGTGGCAAAGGAGTTTTCTCAGAAGCAGGGGATCGACTACTTTGACACGTATGCTCCAGTAGCCCGGATGACCACCATCAGAATGTTGATTGCTCTCGCAGCGATACATAAGATGGTGATACATCAGATGGATGTAAAAACGACATTCCTGAATGGCGAGCTGACCGAAGAGATCTACATGCAACAACCAAAAGGGTTTGTCGCCAAAGGTCTTGAAGACAAAATCTGCAAGTTGGTGAAATCTCTGTACGGTTTAAAACAAGCTCCCAAAATGTGGCATGAGAAATTTGACAAAGTCATAAGGTCAAAAGGCTACAAGGTCAGTGAAACAGACAAGTGTGTCTATACGAAGTTTGCTGACGGAAGATGAGTCATCGTTTGTCTATACGTGGATGACATGCTAATCCTAGGTACGGATATAAGCTGTGTCACGGAGACAAAGAAGTTCCTCTCGACGAAGTTCAGTATGAAGGACTTGGGGGATGTTGATGTTATCTTGGGACTCAAGATCATCCGGATAGACACTGGACTAGCGCTGTCACAGTCTCATTATGTTGAGAAGATGATCACTCGTTACGGGTATCAGGATCTTCCAGGGATCGATACGCCGTACAAGTGTGATCTGAAGATGAAGCCTAATTCAGGAGAAAGCGTCAGGCAGCTGGAATATGCAAGCGTAATCGGAAGTTTGATGTATGCTACTACTGCCACAAGGCCTGACATAGCTTTCGTTGTGGGAATGCTGAGTCGTTTCACGAGCAACCCAGGCATTGAGCACTGGAAAGCTGTGAAACGGGTTATGAGATATCTCAAGAAGACTCAGACATATGCACTGTACTACATCAGAGATCTGCAGGTAGTGGAAGGCTTCAGTGATGCCAGCTGGTGCTCAGAAGTGGAGAGCGAGAGGTCCACATGTGGATACATTTTCACAATGGGTAGAGCTGCTATATCGTGGAAATCGAAGAAGCAGACTATGCTCTCGCGGTCATCCATGGAATCTGAGTTCTTTACACTTGATACCGCAGCAGAGGAAGCAGAATGGCTTCGGGAGCTCATGTATGATCTTCCAGTGGTTGGGGCGCAAATACCGGCGATACCAATATACTGCGACAACCAGGCGACTGCGGCGGTGGCATCAAATAACCTCTTCAACGGGAAGAAGAGGATTGTGCGGATGAAGCACAGGGCAGTACACGATCTCATCAAGAGGGGTGTTATTGCAGTGATTGATGTTCGGAGTCAGGAGAACCTGGCGGATCCGTTCACCAAGGACCTCAAGCGCCAGCCGGTCGATGACAGCTTATAAAATGGACTTGAAGGCATTCTGATATTGTGTTATTACATTCCTACCATAAAGTTTTATGCTATTAGTTCAAAGAGAAATCTCTAGCTTTTGGTTCAAGGGAGGACTATTAACCAGAAGAATATCAGGAACGGTGGGTACTTGTCCTTTGTGACATGGAGAGGTTACGGACCTACAACCACAGTTGTCCACTATTGTTTTCTGCGGAAAACGGATCCTGTGGGAAGGTTGGCTTAAATGCCTTAATGAGTTCTCAGGCAGAGTGAATGCCTGGATTGCTTTACAGGAAGCACGGTAGCGCAGCACTACAAGGAGTGTAACTCCATGCTATAGTGGGGTGACTCCACCATTGTCACGCCCCGCTCCCGTAGGAGCGATCGTCCTCGCTAAGGCGTGATGCCGCACGAGCCTAGATTGCGCTCGTGCAAGGCAGTTCCATAACGGCCGATTACAGCGGCGGCGACGAGGTCGTCGCACAGAAGTCCCAAGCAGATACATTGAATACGCAACGGAAATTTTAAAGCAAGTACACAATGAACACAAGTCATTCAGAAGAAACTCTTTTTATTGATATTGAATACAAGATTACATTTGTGGGCGCAAGGCCAAATTACAAGTCTCTCGTGCTCACTTTTCTCTCATTTACAAGTCACTCAGCTCTCTCTCATCTCTCGATACAATTGCTTGAGCCAGCGGAAGCTTCGGAAGGCGATGTCCATACATTATGTCCTGTATAAGTCTTCAATCAACATGGCCGCACGCTTCGAATCGCCAAGGAACTCCGTGCCTCGACGCATCCAAGCGAGCTCCGCGCCACGAGCTTCTACCTGTGCCTGCACATGAACACTGTGTGGGTGTCAGTACTCAACTGTACTGGTGGAGTGAGCTTCTCGCCCACCCATACATAACCGACACGTTCATTTACTTTGTGCAGCTTAAGTCCTTTTCGATTGTCTTTCTAGTCTTGACTTAGGATCAGTTTTAAAACTTGACGTCTAACCAGCTCGACATGCAACGACATGGTCGTGCTATAATTCCAACGTGTGTTTCGATCGAGGCAGTACCTCATCGTGCATGTACTTGACCAAACTTGAACTCGGGACGGCAGGGTCGTGCCATACTCTATTCGTAACTTAACATGTTCGGGACAGTGCTTCGCCGAGGAGCAATTTTTGCGCACTCGGCCGTGCCAAGACTTTTACTTAAACTCCAGCCTACTAGACCAATTCTCGTGCTAGCGACGTCAAGGGGGAACGACTCGTGCAGGTCGTGCCTCTAGACTTTGCTTAGACTTGTCCGTGCTTCAAGATTGAGGCCGCGCCTCACAACATATCAAGACTTAGCATGTTACCGCCTTACGGCTTCTTCTGTTCGACTCATGAATCAACTTAGACAAGACTTGCCAAACCTAGCATCGATCTCATAGACATCCCAACGCCAATCTATCGTGCCAAGCACGGTGCCTATGCTGCAGCCCAGTCTTAGGCCCAGACCTTGTGTTACCGACTAGACCCGCATTCAAGCTCTAGACCCAAATCCAAAGGCATACACGCGGTGTGCCGCTATTGCCGACACATCTACATGAGTGGTCACTAGCAATTTCAAGCTATCTTGGACATGGCTCGTGGGATATCGACCTGTACCTACACGGATAGCTAGCCCGGTGGGGTCGAACTCTCCCATGCGGTCATCCAGCATCCTACTTTGAGCCACACTCGCTTCCGGGCCGAATGATCCCGACGCCCCGGTGATCACTCGAGAAGACTACACCTTGTCGACAAGTTGCCCAATGACCATGCATACTCGATCTATCCAGTCTATCCAGTACTTTCTCAACATGACCATGCATTCCTTCTTTCTATCGAGACTTAACGAGACTCCCAAGCCGCGGGACCGATCTCTTGTGCGGGACATATCAAGACTTAGCGAGACTCCCAAGCCAGGGGACCGATCTCGTGTGCAGGACTTATCAAGACATAGCGAGACTCCCAAGTAGCGGGACCGATCTCGACGACAACAAGTCGCGTGGACTTCCTTTGTTCATGGCATGCTTTTCACTAAACCGACCGTAGCTCGTGCCTTAGACAGGCCTGGTTCTATAGGCGACGCTAACGCTCAAGTCATATACTTATACGACGAGCCTTGTTCTCAAGGGACTACGCGACTTGACAACCGCCGCTAGAGCGGGACAGTGCTAGAAATGGCTTCGATAGCCCAGCACAACTCTTGTCTAACTTATTCGGGCAACGACTCGACGAGCAAAGGCTACGCCGAGCTTCGCATCGAGGGAACGTGTTAGGCACGAGGTCGACTTGGACAACCAACTTTTCGGGTGCCTAGACTTAAGCCAACGAGCCGTGCAAGACGACTTAACTTACGGGACGTGCGAAGGCTATGCCAAGCCTTGCGAGATAGGACCGTGCATGCTTTATTAAGCATTCATGCGGGCGACGTCTATGACTTAGGCTAATTCGAGTGTCGGGATAAATCGACGAGACCGTGCATGCTTTACCAAGCATTCACGCAGGCGACGCCTATGACTTAGGCTATTTCAAGTGTCGGGGCAACTTAGCAACTTAAGCCAACTTCCTTCTCCCAAGCCACGGGATCGAAGGATCGTGTGTCATTTGAAAGCACGTTGAGCCGACTTCTATGTTGACCGTGGGACCAATTTCCATGTTCTAGGACATTCCGACCCGACGGGATTATTCCCTTAGCTATGTTGGTGCGTAGCTTTTATATTAGCCTACTTGTGCAAGTTGAAAACATGCGCGTTATTAAGTGAAGGCTAAGATGAGGCAAGTTCACCGAAACTACCCCACCTGTGCGAGGAGTCGCCTCGAACGAGCGAGCCTTCGAGCAGCCGTTGCAAGGCTAAGTTCTAACGCCGTTGGCGTTTCGATTCCTCCGATTGACTTTGTGGGACGGGGCACTACAACATACACCACTCAGAACAAGTCTCGTCCTCGAGACTTTCCTGAAGGCAAGCCATCCTACCATTTCTATAGCCAAGACTTAATCGTGCACACTCCGCCTATGCGTTTCCTCAATTCCGAGCCACGCTCGTACTACAATCAATCTTTTCATTTAACACGATTCCAAGATCTCGGCACTCTCCCCTTTTAAGTCTTGTTTGAACTCATTGTATCACTTGGCTGTATCGTGCACGCATTCCAAGCGTCCCCAAAATACATGCATTCAGCCAAGCCGCATGATAGAGAATTTGTCATTCTCACTCGAGTCACCTCGTGCACATACCCAGGCGTCCCTGAAATATATGCATGTCAGCCGAGTCTCGTGAGCAGGGTTTCCTACGTTCGTGATTCATGCTATCCATTCAAACCAATCCTCAAGATCAATCTTTTGATCACAACTCATGAAACAGGACATCTCGCCTAACCGCTAGGCCAATCTTTTCGAGGCTAAGTCAATGTCAGGATTGGAATCATAGTTCCCCAACAATAATGCCAACACTGACCCCATTCCTAGGGTCAAACCAAAGTCGGTAGTACGAGAATTTCTACCCAAGCTCGCGTCACTCAGATATCTAAACATCGAGCAAGATCACCTATTTCGCATCAAGACATTCGTTGCGCAGCGCAACGAATTCGAATCCATTCAGATCACCAACTCTAACCAATTCATGTATTCAATCACGAGGTCGTCTAGCTCGACAATACGTTGCGCCCCAATCTCATGCGAGTCCGATTATCCACGGTGGTTCATGAATCACCATGCAACGCACCCGCGAAATAATCATTCTCATCGGAGCGTAACTCTTGTTTGAGTTTAGATTAACTCATTCTCGACACGCGGATTGGACCTACTCAATCCTCAAATTCAACCGTCAAACCCGCTGATTCATTCTCAAGTCTACCTTCGCGTCAAACCACAAGTCGAAGCAGTCAGATTGCCACGCCATCCAAGTTCAATCACTCCCGCTGTATGAATCACTATACCAGCGCTCACGCGGAGTGATCGTCCTAATCGGCGCGACGCATGTGCGAGGCTGGAGTTGCGCTCGCATAAGACAAGAATGTCGAAGTTGTGGTTATCGACGAAGCAAATCCAACCATTTTCATTTTCATCCAAGCCAAGATCTCAGTTCGATAGTCCGTTCATAATTCGTTCAACTAGGAAATCCTCGAGGCATGTCTATCATTTCCTCGACACGTTTTTAATATCCCGAGTATAGCATCCATCGGGACAATGACATTTGCACGATCGTTATTCGCCGAGTCAGAGTACCCCCGAGTTATCGCATATCGATCTTTGATACGCCTCAATACCATCGATGATATGCGTAACCTGACGATCTTCTTTTGCAACCAATTTCGAGTCGTGCGACGGATGCCAATGTCCGAACTGGATATTCCATCATCTCCTCGATATTCAAGATCAAGTTCGATCGCTATTCCTCAAGCTCGTTTCAAGATCGTTGTTCAAAACTCAAGTCACATTTCATTTACATCAATCCGATATCGTACGCGCGATCCTTTAAGTTTCCTCGATCAAGACCATTCATTTTCATTCATCGTTCCGAATCATTTTGTAGCCTCCTTTCCCGAAATTTTTTTTGAAAATATTTTTTTATTATTTATTTGTTTTAAATAGTGATTTTAGAATTTTATGAATAATTATTTAGTTAATTATTACGGTGGATGATTTTAGCCATGGTTGAGTTTTTGAAGTACAAGACGACTAGGAATCATGGCACGGATAGTGCAGTGACGTGCTTTGGCTAGTGTTTAGCCATGGTAGAGGAATGCCGAGACATAGGAGTGTCCTAACTAAGAAAACCAAGCCAAGTTGCGACTTAACCCGTACCGAAGTTTTATTTACTATTTAATTATATCATTGGATTTTCGGGAATCCGGTTGTACCGAACCAGCCCAGAATAAGCCCAAGTCAAATCCAAGCCCAGGTAGACATATAGTGGGACCAAATACGACCTTGTAGATATATTTGGTAAATACAATTATTTGTATATATATATATATTTGAGAAATAGCAATTGTTCTCTAAATATTTGTTATAGGTAGATTATAAGTATTATTACTATTTTAATAGCGTTTACAATATTTGTATGACCTTCTGGAGTCAGATGAGTAGAGTGCGGGTTATATCCATCAGGAACGACTAATGGAGTATTTTAATTATTATTGGGACTATTATTATTATTATTAATACTATTATTGTCATTAGTGAATGTAAGTAAATCATTTGTCTATATTAATCTCTAACTATGGCTTATATATTTATACGTGTATGTATATATAGAAATATGTGTGTATGTATAGGTAAATAAATATGTGTATGGGTGTGTGTGTATATATATATATAGGTAATTCATGATATACAAAAATTAGGCTCTATATATATATATACAAATATCTAGCTAACTGCATTATATATATATATATATATATATATATATATATATATATATATATATATATTGATAATTCAATACTGCAATTATGGATAATATTTATAATATTTAAATTGCTTGCATGATAGTTCATAATGTATGCATATATAATATATCATTATATATAAATATATATACACATATGTGTATATAACGAGTATTGATATATATATTTTTGTATGGAGTAATGATAAAGATAAGAAACATATTTATTCCAAAAGCTAACTAAGCCTACTGGTAGAGATGATTAATTTTTGGGAATGACCAACATACTAGATTTTCTTCCTCGAGAATACTTACATGGAAAGGGAGTGGGAGGGCTGAGCCCCCAGGCCCACGTGAGACCCCCCAATTTGAGAGCTGCTGAGCTCTGAAACTGTTCCGCTCGGCCAGCCCTCATGGGCCAGCACAGAAGCCCGATACTTCCCAAACCGAACACAGCAAACACCAACTCAGGGAAAAACCGAGACCGAGCGCCAATATGTATATATATCTCGATATATACATGAGAAGGATCGTGAGAGCGCAACCCCAAAACCCTAATAAAAGCCGCGCCACCCTTCCCCTTACCTGTGCGAACCACCCTCTCCGACCTGGGCGCGCCGTCCGCCGCCGCCACGGCGACCAGAGTCGGCCGGAGCGCCGCCTGGAACCAACCGTGCGCGCGCGGGTTGGCAGCAGAGCGCGAGAACACAGCCACCAAACACCCAACTTCGCGCGAAGTTTTCTCCTTCCTCGGTCGACGAAACGTCGAACCGTTTGCTCAGGTACGACCACAACCTAACCGACTTCAATTTTCTCTAATTAGTTTTAGGTTACGCGAACCATATTGTCCGATAAATCGACATGAAGTCGACGGAAAAATCTGTCCAAAACAGAACATGAACCCGTCCCAAAGACCCAACTTGGAATATGTTTTATGATCTGTATAATAGGGTTTTCAGAAAAATAATCAAAGGCAATTACAGACAACATGTAGGGCTCCATGACCCAATTCGCGGAAGTCGAATTCATCGACCACGCGCCGAGAAATCGGATCCCGAACTTTGACGAAAACCTGTTTCAAAAACTAGAAATTTCTTCCACACGACGTGCGTCCCGTCATTCCGGACGACGTGGTCGCGAACCGAAAGGATCGAAAGCTGCGTAACAGCTTCGTGGTCGTGTAGGCTTTGACGGAATTCAAATTGGTCGCGTGTGCGCGACGAATTTGAAGCGTATCCGTCGAAATTCACCGTATCGTGCACTTTGCAAATTCTCCAATTAATTTGTGCACGCTCGTCAGATCGAGACGAAACTTGCGCCAACAGAACCGTATCGTTTTTCTGGTCATGTATGCCAAGTTTGGTCCGATTCTGAGACCGTTGATAAAATCGTCGTTTTGCGGGCCCCACGTTCCCACTCAACGGACGATTTTGTGCACGGCCCGCCGGAATCCAACTTTGGACATACGGTTGGATTCGTATCGGAAAACTGGATCCGTAGACATGTAGTTTGACGACTTTAGAGACCGTTGACTCTGGCACATTTTTCGGTGCAAAGCGGGTCCAACGGCGGACATCGTTTTCGTCCGAAATTACCGTTTTGCCCCTGTGTCCACAATTGGACTTAAGGACAGGCAATCCTAGCTAATTTGACTATTCTGAGAACGTTGGTACTGTTTATTTCAGCATCCGGAGACTTCTACATGTGTTGAGTGATTGTGGCTCATTGTGTGGTATAGTAGTGGTTTCTCCAGCTAAGGACCTCAGGCAAGTGCACTTTCTGATTGCTTTCCGATTCATAGTAGTCTTTTCATTTCATGTCTATACATATATCTTGCTGCTTGTTGACACGCTCGTCACACGGAGTTGTCGGGAGGGAAAATATCTTAGTATACATGTGGACTACCCAGAAATATCCCATTATGTCTAATCTTGAAAGCTAGCCGCTGCGCACGACACGTGCAGTGTGCCTTATTTACCCCCTAGCCGTCCACATGTTGAAACAGATATTTCACACCACCTAGATAGATGTCTTTTATTAGTTTTTCCTTGTTTACTTCTCTATCGTGCTATGTCATCAGTTTTCTTACTAGCTTTCATATTCCATATGCTATGTTCATGTCTTGTTAATTCTATTGTGTTTTGCATTGCCGTCGGTTTGTGTACTTGTTCCAATCCTGACTGGATAACCAACATTTTTCAGGTTTAGCCACGATCACTCTTAGCACTGGGAAGACTTGGGTATGCTGAAGACAACCTAGAAATAGAAAGCTATTGTATCAATTTTATTAATTGTAAAATCTTGTATTTTCTTTAATTATAAATCTTGTAATAAATTTAGAATTGTGAATGAGCAGCAATTGTGATATTTGAGCATTTATTTCTTGCACGCTTGACAGCGTTCTACCGCCGACTCTGCGGCGTAGGCTGGCTTGGACACGTCTCGTATCCGAAAAGCGGGTGCGGGTCGTGACACATTTCGATATCGTTTTCTAACTCGCGTTGCCTATTCGCAAGTTGTCCGATGACATCTCGTTCGGGACATTCGAAGTCGCGATCAACTAAACGTGACGCGTTCTAAGGCTTTGCGCGATCGCATCGCCTCGTCGACGTACTCGTTATTATTTCTAATCCTCAATCTTTCGCTCGAATGATTTCCAAGAAAATCCATACACCACTCGGATTCGAGCCATCCGATCTAGCCCACTATCACGTTCGCGTCATTCACTAAGACATCCTTCGGATTCGTTCGACGAATCCCTAGCGTAATCGTTCACGTCATATCGACGCGCCAAGTCGTTCGCACTATTTCCTCGAAATCCAAGTCAATCCTCCGTGTACGCCTAAGCGTTAACTCGATAGCGTTCCTATCGATAGACATCTAAGTGCAGCTCGTTTCCGACCGAGCGGTACTTGATATCGCTCGCAACTCGTTTGCACCAAGAGTCGAGGTGCACGATACGCGAACTAAGTTGCGCCGCATAACCATCGCGTACGGACTATACTTCGAGTTTCCACGCTCACTTGCTAGGGTCAACGCATGACTAGTTAGGCACGCACGCGACATGTTAACTTAGCATGTGTTCTCTTATCGAGTCAAGTTTAACATCGTTCGGCACAAAGGCCTACCGATGCATTCGGCGATAGCCTACCTATGCGTTTAGTTGAACGCTTGTACGAGCTTTTGAAAATATTTAGACTTATTGTATGGACATGCCGAGGGACAATCGAGAGAGCGCACATTTACTTTTCCAACGACGAGCTTTCAAAACTGAGAATTTCGACGTGAAGTCCAAGGACGTAAAGCCGTGCTTTGATACCATTATGTCACGTCCCGCTCCCGTAGGAGCGATCGTCCTCGCTAAGGCATGATGCCGCACGAGCCTAGATTGCGCTCGTGCAAGGCAGTTCCATAACGGCCGATTACAGCGGCGGCGACGGGGTCGTCGCACAGAAGTCCCAAGCAGATACATTGAATACGCAACGAAAATTTTAAAGCAAGTACACAATGAACACAAGTCATTCAGAAGAAACTATTTTTATTGATATTGAATACAAGATTACATTTGTGGGCGCAAGACCAAATTACAAGTCTCTCGTGCTCACTTTTCTCTCATTTACAAGTCACTCTGCTCTCTCTCATCTCTCGATACAATTGCTTGAGCCAGCGGAAGCTTCGGAAGGCGGTGTCCATACATTATGTCCCGTATAAGTCTTCAATCAACATGGCCGCACGCTTCGAATCGCCAAGGAACTCCGTGCCTCGACGCATCCAAGCGAGCTCCGCGCCACGAGCTTCTACCTGTGCCTGCAAATGAACACTGTGTGTGTGTCAGTACTCAACTGTACTGGTGGAGTGAGCTTCTCGCCCACCCATACATAACCGACACGTTCATTTACTTTGTGCAGCTTAAGTCCTTTTCGATTGTATTTCTAGTCTTGACTTAGGATCAGTTTTAAGACTTGACGTCTAACCAGCTCGACATGCAACGACATGGTCGTGCTATAATTCCAACGTGTGTTTCGATCGAGGCAGTACCTCATCGTGCATGTACTTGACCAAACTTGAACTCGGGACGGCAGAGTCGTGCCATACTCTATTCGTAACTTAACATGTTCGGGACAGCGCTTCGCCGAGGAGCAATTTATGCGCACTCGGCCGTGCCAAGACTTTTACTTAAACTCCAGCCTACTAGACCAATTCTCGTGCTAGCGACGTTAAGGGGGAACGACTCGTGCAGGTCGTGCCTCTAGACTTTGCTTAGACTTGTCCGTGCTTCAAGATTGAGGCCGCGCCTCACAACATATCAAGACTTAGCATGTTACCGCCTTACGGCTTCTCCTGTTCGACTCATGAATCAATTTAGACAAGACTTGCCAAACCTTCATAGACATCCCAACGCCAATCTATCGTGCCAAGCACGGTGCCTATGCTGCAGCCCAGTCTTAGGCCCAGACCTTGTGTTACCGACTAGACCCGCATTCAAGCTCTAGACCCAAATCCAAAGGCATACACGCGGTGTGCCGCTATTGCCGACACATCTACATGAGTGGTCACTAGCAATTTCAAGCTATCTTGGACATGGCTCGTAGGATATTGACCTGTACCTACACGAATAGCTAGCCCGGTGGGGTCGAACTCTCCCATGCGGTCATCCAGCATCCTACTTTGAGCCACACTCGCTTCTCCCGGGCCGAATGATCCCGGCGCCCCGGTGATCACTCGAGAAGACTACACCTTGTCGACAAGTTGCCCAATGACCATGCATACTCGATCTATCCAGTCTATCCAGTACTTTCTCAACATGACCATGCATTCCTTCTTTCTATCGAGACTTAACGAGACTCCCAAGCCGCGGGACCGATCTCGTGTGCGGGACATATCAAGACTTAGCGAGACTCCCAAGCCAGGGGACCGATCTCGTGTGCAGGACTTATCAAGACATAGCGAGACTCCCAAGTAGCGGGACCGATCTCGGCGACAACAAGTCGCGTGGACTTCCTTTGTTCATGGCATACTTTTCACTAAACCGACCGTAGCTCGTGCCTTAGACAGGCCTGGTTCTATAGGCGATGCTAACGCTCAAGTCATATACTTATACGACGAGCCTTGTTCTCAAGGGACTACGCGACTTGACAACCGCCGCTAGAGCGGGACAGTGCTAGAAATGGCTTCGATAGCCCAGCACAACTCTTGTCTAACTTATTCGGGCAACGACTCGACGAGCAAAGGCTACGCCGAGCTTCGCATCGAGAGAACGTGTTAGGCACGAGGTCGACTTGGACAACCAACTTTTCGGGTGCCTAGACTTAAGCCAACGAGCCGTGCAAGACGACTTAACTTACGGGACGTGCGAAGGCTATGCCAAGCCTTGCGAGATAGGACCGTGCATGCTTTATTAAGCATTCATGCGGGCGACGCCTATGACTTAGGCTAATTCGAGTGTCGGGACAAATCGACGAGACCGTGCATGCTTTACCAAGCATTCACGCAGGCGACGCCTATGACTTAGGCTATTTCAAGTGTCGGTGCAACTTAGCAACTTAAAGCCAACTTCCTTCTCCCAAGCCACGGGATCGAAGGATCGTGTGTCATTTGAAAGCACGCTGAGCCGACTTCTATATTGACCGTGGGACCAATTTCCATGTTCTAGGACATTCCGACCCGACGGAATTATTCCCTTAGCTATGTTGGTGCGTAGCTTTTATATTAGCCTACTTGTGCAAGTTGAAAACATACGCGTTATTAAGTGAAGGCTAAGATGAGGCAAGTTCACCGAAACTATCCCACCTGTGCGAGGAGTCGCCTCGAACGAGCGAGCCTTCGAGCAGCCGTTGCAAGACTAAGTTCTAACGCCGTTGGCGTTTCGATTCCTCCGATTGACTTTGCGGGACGGGGCACTACAACCATGAGGTTCCCGGTTAGGGGTAATGCCTCGGCTTTGTGAGCCAAGTCACAGCGGAGTAGCACCGTAAATAGGCAGGTAGCCTAATGTTGTATGATAATCGTAATAAAGAGAGGTAGACAGCACTACAAAGAGGACGATGTCCTCATGTTACAGTGGCATGACACCACGAAGAGGTACCAGGTAGGGTAAAGCCTCGGCTTCGCGAGCCATGTCATAGCGGCGTAACACCGCACGGAAGCGCAGGGATTCATGTTGGGTAGTTTGGCACTACAAAGAGGCTTGTGACCTCATGCTACAGTAGTATGACACTACGATGAGGTACCCAGGTGGGGTAAAGCCTCGGCTTTAAGCCATGTCATAGCGACGTAGCACCGCAAAGAAGCGCAATGCTTCATGCCATGACTCTTTATAAAGAACTCACCTATAGTGTATGGACAAAGATATCAGGCCGTCTCTTGAGGGTAAACTTGTAGACGCCCAAAAATTATATACTGAAACCAGGCTGGCACAAGGCCTTTAATGTGCAGCCAGAAGCACAGTTGATGTCATTATGTGAGTAGGAAGAATTGCAGTTATGGTGCAGAATTCAAGGCTTAGTTCATTCTTGTATCATGCTATTATTTAACCTATGCGGGAAGATTCAAGTCGTAGCGACATCTCTCCTAATGCATGTTGGACAGTCACTGTGGGGAACGCTCAACCCATATATTGAGATATGTAGGAGATTGTTGGTGTTTTTGCCTTTGGACTAGGAAAAATAGTCCCACATCGGCTACACCAAATGGTGAGTATCTCAATATAATGCATTGCTTGTGTTGAGGTGTGCACATGAGGTGTGATGGGGCACAAGTGTGTGCCATGTGGGAGTATTTTCCTAGAAGAAAAAATAATTAATTCCAACAAGGATGCAAGTTGATTTTTGTTGTGCGGACTCGGACTCGGATACAGACTCCAGGATGTCTCGTGCATGTCCGGAAGTGTTCGGGGGTAGGCGTGGACTGTCACACTTCTATGCTGATTGTGGGATGATCTAAAATATCAAACTTTATTTTTGAGTATTGGTATTTTAGTCCCACATCGGATAGGAGAAGAGATGAAGTCTCACTCCACTCTATAAATAGAGCCCCTTGGCCTCCTTTGAAAGATGCACCAAGAAGAAAGTTAAAGGGAGTCTGTAAAGTCCAGGAAGTCCGTTCAAGTCTCAAATTTTGACTTACGAGCGTTCCAGAAGTTCTTCGTGAACTTGCTGGTTCCTGGAAGCAGATCGTGGTGGGGCGAATCTTGCTTTGAGCAACGGTGATCTTAATCACCCTAGCAAGAACCTTTCCTCTTCTTCTTTCTTCTCCTTCATCTGAGTTGTAACTCAGTTCTGTCCGTCTGCAACTGCGATTGCAAGGAAGAATGTGAGATTTATTTTCTGAACTCAGTTCTGTCCATCAGCAACTGCGATTGCGAGGAAGAACGTGAGATTTACTTTCTGATTATTGTTGCTTTTGTAATCAGATTTATATTATAGTGTTCCTCTTGGATCTCGAGAATAATCAGAAGGTGAACGTTTGTTGAACCTCTGATCTCGACATCGAGTCTACCATCTTTGATCAAGTCCCGGGACTAACAGTAATATGCCATACTTCAAAAAATTGTTTGCAGTTTGCAAGATCAGTTCCGAAATTCATTGAATTAATTTGGAATGTTATATAAGAATCATAAGTTATTCAAGTAAACTAGTTCATTACATACATTTTCTATTCATAAGTGAGTATCCTGGGAGAAGAGAGGAAAGCAATGTGATATTTTCACTCTTATTTCCCCTGTCCTGATCCTTCTGTCTTGTGGGGTTTTGGGCGGGAGTTCACTGGAAAACAACCGCCGCTTCCCTATTTTCATTCTCGACGTGTTTTATGCCTTCCATGAGAAGGCTCATCTCCGGTTTGATTTGCTAATTTATTACTTTTTACTTACACCATTAAACAGGTGCTTTTGGTGGTTCTTACTCATTTCATGCTATTAATGTTTTACGCAGCTGGTTCTTATTCAGCTGGTCCTGTTGGCATTCTGGTGAACTAGTGTCAAAGTGTTATTATAAACAGGACAGTGATGTTTGTCAAAATCTGAGGCAATGTCACCTGCAAACTTGCAATGTTTGTGTGCACTAGGTGATGTGGGACCATCTATGGATCCGAAACCTGAGTCTCATTCGTAGATTGGTTGGATATTATCTTCTTAGATTTTTTTTTTTTCCTTTTTTTGTTTGGTTGGGCCACCTAGGTGTGTTGGGTTTTTTTATGCAGCTTTTATGGGCATTATTTTGGTTTCTATAAGTATTATGGCTTGTTCAGTGTTCCAAATGATGGTCGAGGCGGCCGTCTAGGCACTAGGCGGCCGCTTTTCGCACCGTTTTTATTCTTGGCAGTGGAATAGACGGTCAACAGAGGTTTGGCGGTATAGACGGAGGTGAGAAGGGATAGGCAAACACCTAGGTAGAGCAATACCTGGCTAGATGTTTTGGCAAAACAATTTTGACAAAACAATTTCGCAAGCATTATGGACCTATGGCTCACTTTTACAAAACTGAAACTTCATAAATCTTTATTCTATAACTTACGTATGCATAAAATACCGTTAAAAATGCATACTATGAAAAAAGAAGAAGATCAAATAGTAAAAATGTCCAAATGTATCAAGCGCCTAGGCGGCAGGGGTACACTCCCCACCGTGTATCCGCCTACCATCGTTTATAACTTAGGCTTGATTGGTTTTATTGATCTTTAAAGTTGCATGCTTGAATTCTAAAAGTCCAAATAGAATATTCAGTAAATTTTAACACTATAACTTACTAAATATATAGACAAATAAAAAAAGAAAATTTTGGAATGTGGAACATTGACTCGTTGATTATCTTATGTTTTTTTTTCATTTGAACAATTTGTCTTCTATCATAATGACTTATGAGTGATGTTATTGTTTTTAAACTTAATGTTGTGTTTCATAGACTATTTTGTGATCTTGTTAAATTACTTTGTTGTTTTCTATTGGTAATTTGATACTATTTTTAACTCTTTTTTTAGTTAATTGTCAAAAAAAAAAAACTCAAGTTTGATGAATTATTAGGGATATAAGACAAACTTGGATAACCTGACATGACCTACAAAAGTGACAAAATACGTTTATGGAAAAAAATTGAAAAGCCGTCTCGATGACGCTTTTCTTCTCCGGACAAGACTAGGCGTGCCTAGTCGCTCCCAAACGATGCAGCTTGCCTAGGTGCGCCTAGAGCTTTTTAAAACATTGATACAGATTTTGTCTTTCTATCTTTATAGTATTTTCTTTTTCCATTTATCTAACGACCTAAACATGTTTTACATGGCCCAGCTTGAAGGAAAGTGTTAAGATTTAGTGAGACTATGCAGAAGTAGCACATCCAAAAAGTTTAGTGAGTGGGGGCTTAGGAAAAAAACCATTTCAAATCTGATAAAAAAATTCGAACTCAAAACCTTCAAAAGCAACACCGAAGTACTCGAATAATTGAGCTTAGGGGTGGGCATTCGGTTTATTCGGTTTCAACTAAACCGAAATAGTCAAAACCAAATAAACCGAAATTCTAAAAATCCAAAACCAAAACGAACAGAATTAGCCAAAACTGAAACCGAACCAAATAATCAATTCAATTTATTCGGTTTGTTCGGTTGAAATATTTATATTGTTTAATGGGTCGGGCCCAAAGTTGTGATAATAGTTAAAATATATTAAAAAATGATAATTTTTATACACATGTTTGTATTTCAAAGTTGCACACAAAATTGGACTAGTTGTCAAAATTATCAATATTGTGCTTCAAAACATATACATAGAATGGTTGTTACATAATTATTCGGTTTTCGGATGTGGACCGAAACCGAACTATTTTTTTAGTATTTGCAAAAAACCGAAACCGGACTGAATTTTTTTCAAACCGAACCGAATCTCTTATTCGGTTCGGTTTGGTCGGTCTAAAACCGAACATTGCTCACCCCTACAAAACTGAGATACACTTCAACAATATCCACATGTACGGATACCATGTTTATATTTGAGGTTAAACAAAAGTTTTGAAAAATGCCCATAAACAACTTCTTTCTCGAAAACCCAGTGGATCCGCCCCCGAGTCTATGTCAGTCTACTTTGTTTCCAGAAATTTCTCTTTCCTATATATTTGTACTCAAACCGTGTCAATGAAGTATTCCAAATAATCCCAATCTAGTTTCCTACACATTCAATTGATAAATAGAAAACAATATGAGCATTATAGCGTAAAAATTTAAAAAAAAAAAAAAGAAGAAGAAGAAGAAGAAGGCTTGATTAACTGACGAGAGTTGCCGCAACCGATGATGAGGATGGGGGAGGAGGCGGGGACGAAGTGACGGATGAAAGGGCGGAGGGCGGAGTAGCGGTGGTAGCAGTCGAAGTTAGACTCTCCTCCTTCCTCGAGATACCTGGAGTCCCAGTACGCACAGTCCCCATAGTTGTACGTGTAGCACTGGCCGGATGCATCCCTCTCCCTCCTTCGTGCTGGGCTAACCATCTCCATCTCCTCCTCCTCCTCAAACCCTAACCCTAGCTCCCTCAACCCTATCCTGCCCTAACGGTGTCCGTTGGGACCCAACCGGTTCGGGCTGTTTGAGTGGTCTGAATGCTAGGACTCCAGTTAGACAGCAGGTAGTAGTGGGGACACGACACGAGTGACCCAAGGCAGCTTCCGACTGGGCCGGGATGTACCTGGGCCATAGGCCGACCGGGAGGTCTAAGGCACGTCGGATTTTAGACTGGGCCGGAATGTGTCTAGACCGTAGGCCTAGCATGACTTTATCAAGTCTGAGTTTTATATGACAATTTTAAGTAAAAAATGCCCATAAACAAAAATGGACTCATTTGTATTAATACTAAAGAACGGGCCAATTTTTCTGGATCGAGCTCATGCCGGGATGACTTTGTGCGGGCTTCTGGCCCAAGAGATACGTCTAGTAGTGTCTATTTAATTGTTTTATTTTTTTCAAAATTTGTTAGCTTCTTTATTTCTTAGTGACCAAAAAGACCAAACGACCGTCACAGTCCAAGATGAACACAATCCATACAAGTAAATTGAACTAACTAGAGCGCACCGTGACCTCAAAATTGGACCGTGGACTGGCCTCACCAAGAGTCCAATAGTTGGATCAGTTTCTATACCAAAACAAAACAAAACTAAACAAATTTTATTTTGAACTTAAATTGAGTATTTAAGACATTGTGCCTAACTTGAAGACCTTTGAGTTAGCCTATATTTATTGGAAGAGTCTATTTTGACCGTCCGCATGGCTCGTCGGCGTTGGACCCACCCCAGGCCGGGGGGGGGGGGGGGGGGGGGGGGGGGGGGGGGGGGGGGGGGGGGGGGGGGGGGGGGTTGGGGGGGGGGGGGGGAATACGAACGCGCCACATGTCCGCGGGCCGGCACGGGCCACCCTCGCGGCGGTCAAAATAGTAGCACTCATATTTATTAGACAAATCACTGGCTTTTTTTTCCTTCTTTAAAACAGAGGATTGTTCATCTAATACAACCAAAATGCTATCTTTTAGACACTTTTTTTTTTTTTTTCCCTTGAGTTGTTTGATTTTATGTGCAATATAGATTTTATGGAAGAGGAAGATTCATCTCCAGGTCTCCTCCTCTCTCCCGAAAGGGAGATTATGCACTAGCAGATTCAAGAAGGTATGGTAATGGATGTGTATGAGGAAGACAATTTAGTGCTGGTAGAGATGGGAGAAGAGCAAGACAAGCTCCAGGGAGTTGGAAGTCTGTCACTGCCAAAACATCGTCAACAAAAAAAGAACATGTGAAAGAACCAGAATAGCTAGTACAGCCAGTGAGTATAAATTTCTATAATGAAGGGGTGAGCTGTTTCTAAATATCCAAAACCAAAACCTAACGGATAATGTTTTACTAATTTGGGCCGACGAAAAGTTAAAATTATAATTAAATTATATTAAAAATATATATTATTTTTATACATATAATTGTTGTATTTCAAAGTTAGATACAAAGTTGGACTAATTGTTAACTTATCAAAGTTACATTAAATTTTAAAACACATACATACAATTATTGTTGTCAAGAACACATTTTTAATCACAAAATATGCATAAAATTGAAATTATTTACATAATTACCTAAGTCTTATTCGAACCCAAACCGAAATTTTTTTTTTAGTATTTTCAAAATCAAAACTAAACACAAAAAAAAAAAAAAAAAAAAAAAGAAATTTTGAGTGGCACCCCACTTTCTTTACCCTTATTTAAGGTGCACCCCACCACTTTATTTACATAAATGTAAGTTATCCCCCACTTTTGACGGATTCCGTCCAAAATCAACGGTCAACGCGTTTGAACGATAATTTTGGATAAAAATACCTTCCAAATCCAAGCCCAAATCCTGTCCCCCCTCCCCCTCTCCGCTGCCGCGCTCATCACCACCACCACCACCACCACCACTACCACCACCTTCACCATCACCACCTTCACCAACACCACCATCACCGGAGTAGTAACATTAAACTCCTTCATCCCCCAAAACAATCCACAGTGCACAGGAAAAATAACATCGACAACTCCATGATTCCATCTATATGTTTCCTAACATCCTCTTGTTTAAAGTTTACAGAATGCTTACTTGTGAATAATAAATTTCTCTTTGTAGTCCATTAATTTGACGCGACCAACCCCGACATTAATTTGGCGCGACAGGGGGGGCTCGGGGGCGCGGCAGCGGAGGGGGAGCGGGGGGCGGCGAAGCAGGGGCGGCGAGGGAGTGGTGGTGGTGTTGGTGATGGTGGTGGTAGTGGTGGTGGTGGTGGTGGTGATGAGCGCGGCAGCGGTGGGACGGGGGCACGGCAGCGGAGGGGCAAGAATACGGCAGCGGAGCGGGAGCGGAGGAAGGGGGCAGAATTTGGACTTTGGTTTGAGAGGGTATTTTCGTCCAAAATTATCGGTCAAACGCGTTGACCGTTGGTTTTGAACGGAATCCGTCAAAAATGGAGGATAATTTATATTTATGTAAAATGGTAAGGTGCACCTTAAATAAGGGTAAAGAAAGTGGGATGCCACTCAAAATTTCTCAACAAAAAAAAAAATTCAAACCGAACCAAATACTCTTATTCCATTCAGTTCTCAATCCAAAACCCAATAATGCTCACCCCTACTATCATGTACTAATTGCTGAAGAATAAAATTGAAAGAAAAGTTGGCCTTGGACATATGCAGAAAAATAATCGTTCTATGCAGCAAAACTAGCCATATATGCCAAGTCTTCTTTGATAAATTCAATAACCCTCGATTGCTGTTAAATGCAGGATCAAATTTAGAACAAATGCCCTAGCGACGGCAATAGAGACCAGGTAAGTCAGCATGGTGAACATCACTACCAAAGCTGACGCTATATATTGACAAACCCAAATGCTAACCTCACATGTACTTCATTAAACTTAGGTACATAGAAAGAAATATACATTCCCAACGTTATAGCTCACAATTTATCGACTACGCCATCTACAGATGCAAAAAAGTTACAAAGTCATGGTACTGAAAACCGGACCCAGCCTCTTATCATGGTGCGTTATTCATCCATTAGTAATGACAGTATCGTTCCATGATCCCAGCAGACTACACAGGAGGAAGATGTATGGAATTTTTTCTGCACTTGCTAGGCTGTTGAGGGAGGCTTGTAGTCGAGCATTTCTTTTATGTTCAACCGAAGCGAAGGGCCCATCGATGAGCAAATATGGGCACTCTTCCAGTATACTCCTTTTGCACCCGGGGGCTTGTTTGTTTCTACTGACCTCTGCAACACAGCAAAGGGATTGGAATTCAATAAAAGAAGGGCATCTCCCAAGTACATCGGTCAGACCATTGTGTCTCAGTCTATCATGCTAAAGGATAAGGGACTTACAATTGCTGCGACCAAGTTTACAATGAGGTCTTCATCCGGAAAATTTGCCTTCCCAAAAGGAAGGTGAACAATCCCAGTTTTATCTACACGATATTCCACTTTACCCTTTTAAACTCTTGAATTGCCTGAAAGAGGAAAGTCATTAGTACACTTCAATTTCCCAGTGACGTTAGGTACAATGAATTCCTCTCTGTCCCATTATAAACTCCCGACTGAGGTTACTAATGAATAAGGCAAATGTTAAAGGCCACCTCCTTTTTACTAAGGACCACCAACTTAAAAATTTTAAAAATATTACAAGTTTGCCATTTTGAAAACACTAAGGGCCATCCCGCTTCTGTCAATCGAGGACTGCAGGGCTTGCCTGCAGTCCAAATTGAACACAGGACTGCAGTGCTTGCCTGCAGCCCTAGATTTTTTTTAAAATTTTTAACTTACAGTGACTGCAGGACTTACCTGCAGTCCAAAGTGAAGACGGGACTGCAGGCAAGCCCTGCAGTCACGCGGTCCTCACGCCGATGGACACCGTCAAGCAGCGGCTCCAGCTCCGGGACAGCCCCTACGAAGGGGTCCTCAACTGCGTCGGGAGGGTTCTGAGAGAGAGGAGGGTTTGGGGGCGCTGAGAGAGAAGGGTTTGGGCTACAGCTCCGAGATCGCCGACGATGGGAGGCTGGTGGCGTACGCGCACGCGACCGCAGGGGCCGCGGAGGATTTCGCCGACCGCAGGGGCCGCGGAGGAGTTCGCCGACCGCACGCGCACGCGACCGCAGGGGCCGCGGAGGAGCACGCGACCGTAGGGGCCGCGGAGGAGTTCGTCGACCGCAGGGGCCGTAGAGGAGTTCGCCGACCGCAGGGGCCGCGGAGGAGTTCGCCGACCGCACGCGCACGCGACCGTAGGGGCCGCGGAGGAGTTCGCCGACGATGGGAGGCTAGTGTCGCACGCGACCACGGGGGCCGTTGGTGGCGCACGCGACCGCGGGGGCCGCGGAGGAGATCGCCGACGATGGGAGGCTGGTGGCGCAAGTTCGAGGAGGAGCTCGAGGAGAGGAAGAGAGAGAGACCAGCCATGGTTGCCCTTAGTAAACTTGTAAACTTTAGGTTGCTCTTAGTAAAAAAAATCAAAGGCATGGTTGCCCTTAGTAGGAGGGTTGCCCTTAGTAAAAAGGGGGTGGCCTTTAACATTTGCCATGAATAAACTCATTACTGCCATGAAATCCAAAAATCGATCAACTACAATAAAGCATACTGAAAATATAGGCCTTAAAGAGTAAGTTTTTCTTCAAGTAATGAGATCAATCTAGGAAGCATGGATATTCTAAAAGACTAAAATTGGCGTTGTATTGTATCGTGCCTGCTTTAGGTACGTAATGTAGTGCCCCGCTCCCGTTGGGACGAAGCACTATGTAATAGGCTTGTGGCAAGTCAGACATGGTCGGGAACATAGATGGCTAGTCTGACTCAGCGACGAGTTTGGTATACGAAAACCATGGCATCAATAAAATTGATTTGGACGAGTGATATGAGTACCGTTCCAACTAATGGATCGGCTACTGCTGAAATAAGTCCTAGATGTAGTAGGCTGTGTCTTGACGAATGAACTCTAAAGAGAGCGACGCAACCAGTTTGCTGTTGGTTTTGTTGGTTTTCTTGGCTTTCTGAATGAATTGTTGCGTGGATTTGATAAGTGTGCTTTCGCGTCGATGTCTGAATGTGTCCTTGGGAATTTCGAAGGAAGGATTGAAGGAAGGAGTCTAATTCGATGCTCGTGCCATTGCAGAGTTCATGTAACTGACGCTTGACCGTCGCGAAGCGTTCTCCTACTCTCGGCGCAATCTCTCTAGGTGGGTGGTTCTTCGGCCCCTTCTTTTCTACTCCTTCCCGCCAACAAAATTCGTAAAAGTCCAACGTTCAAATCGATGATGCTAACTAGATGTATGCTTTGCCACTAAGATCAAGAACTTGGGATAATATAGCAACTTAGAGAATTTAACTCCGAATCTATAATTTTCACACTAAGTAGAGAAAATATAAAGTTCTAGGAAAGAGAGAATTTATTTCATGTTCTGTAAAACATAAGGAAGAAACATTGGTTGCGGTATATTACGCCTCGGAGAATTTGGTGCCTACGGGATGCTAAATCAGAACGTACGGCTTCGGAGAAAAGAACCCTTGCACGACTAGAAATGATTATGTGGTTTAATAATGTCTACGCTATGCAATTTACTTCATACATATTAAACTGTTCATACATTCTGTCACGCCCCGATTCCGTTGAATCGATAGTCGTCCCCCGGACGTGATGCTGTGCGAACCTAATTTGCGATCGCACAAGGCATAGTCATAAGGCAATCCGAGACACGAGATCTAAGAGAGTACGCAGACAAATTGAATCACACAGTAATTAAAGGAACTTGATTCTTTATTGATAATGAACATCATTTACAGACTCCGGTACAAGACTCATTGCCGCGCGAGCTACAACATGACTCGATTACAAAAGAGTGCCGATGAGATAGTCGTTCCATACATTGCACACATCCCTCAATATACACAAGTACTCCAGTGACCTGGATGGGAGGGACGCTGAGTCATCTTCCTTGGACTGTCGAGAGCCTTCAAAAGGGGAGTCGCAGAGAGAGTCTTCGATGCACGGCCGAAGCTTCAAAAGTCACGAACGCCATCGAGCTAGTTGGCACGTCCTTCCTGGTTCGCGGGACCTGCAAAGAGCGAGGATCAGCACAAAACACATGTACTGGTGAATGGCTAATTAAATCCAAGCTCTGCATTTGATTCAAGAAGTTTCATAAACATGTTAGCTAGCTATTTCAATGATCTTTCTAACCATCCTGCTCGATTTGTATGTTAACATGTTTTGAGGCAAGCATATGAAATTGTGTAACATTAAGCAACTATCACATTTTATCCCGTGTCCCGTGCATTTGTTAAGCAGAGAAGAAAGGGTGTGAAGGCCACTGGCAATGTCAAGCCATCTCGGACTATAGCATTGGTTAGACGATGCCCCTTTCGCGTCGGGTAGCGAGCCCTGTGCGAAAGTGCCCGCATAACTCACGTCGATGAAGGGTTGGTGCTTGCTATTCTCGTTCCTCCCGGGCCGAATCGGTCCCTTGGCCTAGGCAACCGTTCGAGGAAACTACACCTTGTCGACAAGTTGTCCAATGACCGTTTTGCTTACTTAGCCGTATCGTTGCGATAAACGTTAATCGATTCATTCATTGCTTTGCATAGGCTAAGTGGTTTTGCATAAAGAACATGTTTCTATTTCCAATACCAGCAGTTGATAACAAGTTTTTTCGTGAAGAATCGTGCTACGATTTCTTTGATTTTACATTATTATGACAAGCATTCATTTTACTTCACATATTGAGTTTTGAAGTAGAGGGACGAGACGAAGGAGGTCAGCCACTCGCCTTAGCCTTGCTTCAAGCGAGCGACCGGTTGGCTGCGCTGACGTCGCCTACGCGATCACCTGCAATCACATAAGCAACTGATTAGAACACTGTATAATTCAAGGATATTCGATATGAATACGAAGCTCGAAAACGCATCACGAAAACCTATCAAAAACATTCATGAAAACGCATTCACGAAAACCAAAGCCAAAGCCAAATCAAGTGCGGCATGAAAACCAGAGCAACGGGAGGTCTCTCCCGACTCAACCGCAGAGCCAATCCTCGAGGCGCAACCCGCTGAATATGGGACTTGGTTCCGAAGAAGACATTCCATAACGAGGAATGGATCTTAATTCAACAGTTTCCGTTCGATCGACTCGGTCGATCCCGACCTATCGGTCCCGACCGAATCGATAACGACAGTGTTTGTCACGACCCGATCCCAAATAATTGGGTCGAACCGGATCATGCCCAGCCTGCACCGTTGTTGAGACGGCGGCAGTAAGCTGTTCCATTAGCAGGTAACCATAACAACAACATCTATATTTGTCACAACTCAGTGATCGGAAATTGAAAAAACTTTATTGAACATTTGAAATAAATACAACTGGAATTTAAAAGTACTGAAATAAATCCTGAATTCAAATAAACAGATTTTCAAATGAACAACAAAACTGGAAAGGAAAATCTATCTAAGCATTCGGCTCATCGGCCTCGGTTCCTGCGTCCTCCAATGGGGACTCTGGCAGCACTACGGGGTACAGAACAGGGTCGTAGTAGCTGCTGTATAACAGCTCAGCATCTTCAATGTCCCCTAAAAATGTATCTCCAGTCAGAAGGGAGAAAAGTACAATTCATGCTAATTTGACAGTTGGAATAATAACAGAATCATGCACTTTTAAACAATTTAGAAATGAACAGTTTTCTAACAGTAAAACAGTGTGATTTGAATAGGCAATGAATATGACCGGCTTGGGTTTGTTACAGTTCAGATACGGCTTATCCCCGTGTGTATGAGGGGTAAGCTAGTACAGTTCTAAGTTATTTTGGATGTGGTCATACTCATTACACTACTCCCCCAGCCTCCAAACAGTTACAGTAGTTACAGTAGTTACAGTCAGTGCTCTCAGAGAGAGTTCCGTGTTGCATCGTGGTTTAAACTTGCATTAAAACGATTACTAAATAACTGCAAACTAACACAAAATGTACTTGCCTCAATATGGACTGGACTGGAAAGATTGAAGACTTCGAGATGGGAAATTAGGATCGTCCTCGAATTTCTACATTCGAGAAATTGACTCAGAATTCAGGGTTACCAAGCTAACTATACTAGTTGAAATCTCTAATTGTGTCCTAATCAATTTTAAATCTTTATTTATTAAACAGGAACAAAAATGCGATTATTGGTGCGTTGAATTAATAACGAGGGAAAGATCGTTTAAACTTTGAATTTTGGAAAACTCGTAGTTTCCAATTTAATTGATTAAAACTTTGTATTTTCGTATTTATACATATAAAACTAAATTTCTTATTTTAATGAGAAATACATGATCGTTGTTTTAATATTAAAACTTGTAATTTTAATGTGAGAAAACTTTATTAATTTATATATAAAAATAATTATCATTAGATTTACGCGTATGCTACAAGAACTCGCAAAACCAGAAAACAGCAGAAAATCCTACGCTACCAAAATACAAGTCACAGAGCCAACAACCAGCTGGGCTTATGCCCATTACAATTTATTTAATAAATTAAAATAAGACGAAATAGTCGTTAGTTCTAAAACTTCCTATAATTTAATTATGAGTAAATTAAATAAAAATAAGTTAAATATTTAATGAGTCTCAGATATGGTCCAATCGTCATATAGGCTAATGCCTCAACGTCCGGACGAAGCCGGTTTCGTTTGCACTTAGCCGGGGCCCATTGACCGATACGGTCGTCGCCCAAAAATCAAAATATTAATATTTTTCTGAAATCCATTTTAAAATCATTTTGAAAATACAATTAAATTTTACGAAAAATCCGGCAGCATTTCCTCTATTTTTGGTCAACCCAAAAACTGGGAAATATGCCAACATTTTCCTGCAAAATCCCAAACCAGGGAATCCCAATAATATATATAAAAATAACCACAATCATTCCCAATATTAATTCGGAACAACCCGAAACGAATTCGGGAATCCGAAACCAACCCAAACATCACAGCACAAAAATCGGAAAGATCCGAAGACTAAATTATCTAGAAATTCATTTCCGGAAAGTTTCGGAAAGCCAAACAACCCAACAGAAGCTTTTTCGAAGGTTCTCGGGAAATCCCGAAACGAACAGAACTAAACCAAAACCACAGAATAAATAACAATGGTTCCGAAAAATTCCCGGAACCAAACACGTAACCGAAAGCCGAATTTCCGAAGAAATTCGTGGACCAAAATATCATCATTGACACGGGGAGGGACGAACTACTGTGATTAATCATGGATTACCCAAAATGACAGAATCCGAAGGGTTGCCTCGGACTCGGGACGCGCTAATCCACGGATCGGACTCGAAATCCAGCGAAGAGTGCTGGACAGGAGCTGTCCAGAACAGCGGACACGTCTCGGGGTGCACCGGAGTGCTGGCCGGGCACGGGAACCACGGGGATCGCGCTGGATCGGGGTCCGGGGCACGGCGAGGTGCTGGGTCAGCGCTGGGGTCGCGGGCGGACGGGAGCTCGGGGGTCGGGCCGACGGGAGCTCGGGGGTCGGGCCGACGGGAGCTCGGGGGTCGGCCGACGGGAGCTCGGGGGTCGGGCCGGGAAGGTCGCCGGGGGTGCGGCGAGGCGCTGGGGAGGGCGCCGCACAGGGGGTCGCGTGCGGGCGCGGGCGCGACGGCCGGGAAGGGCGCCGGGGAGCTGGGGGGTCGGGCGCTGGAGCTCGGGTCCGGGGGCGGAGTGAGTTGGCGGAGGGGGTTGTGAGTGAGGGGTGAAGTGGTGGGGAAAGGGGTTTGCTCCTGGAGAGATGGGTTTGTGTGGAGTGAATGGTGGTGTGGGGATTTTGTTCTCTGGAGGGAGAGATGGGGGTTATGGAGTGGTGGGATGGAGAGTGTGGTGTTTAAAGAAGGAAGAGGTGTAGTGCTGTGGGGGTGTGAGTGAAAGAAGGAGGAGGGTTGTAAGGAGAAAAGAGAACGTGGGGGAAGGGTTGTGCTGGTCCAACGTGGACCAGCTCCAAAGAATTTTTTTTTTTAAAATCAGATTTCCAAAGAAAAGAGGTTAGGTCCGGGTCTGGGTTCGGGAATCGGGTCCGGGCTCGGGTCTGGTCGACAAACAAAAGCCATATTTATTATTTTCGAAATTGCTTTTAAAACCCAAAAATGATACTAATAATAATAATAATAATAGTAATAATAATAATAATAATATTATGCTAATAATAATAATTCATAAAACCAAAACTGGGTTTCACAATCTTACCTCCTTAGAAAATTTCGTCCTCGAAATTTAAAAGGTAGGGTAGGAAAATCAAAACAGGTACGGGTACTGCGCCCTTAACTCAGGTCCAACAATAAGAATTTCCAAGGCAGTCGTGGATGAGACGGTTTAGGGACAAGTTTCATTTATGATATCATCCATGCAGAAAAATACAAAAGCGAACCAAAGTACACGAGGTTGATCAGACCATCATGCACCGGTCCTGATTAGACAATATATTAGTGGGTGCACCCAATAAAATACTGTCATGATCAAGCTTGATAAAGAGATAGCTTGCAAAACTAGGCTAACTTAGCAGCATCAGTCAAGTTTAGAGCGAAGAGATAAGAAATAGGAGTTTATGTGATGGCTCAAATTCTGATCTTCTTCTCACCTCTGACTACGCTTGCAACTGGTTTCTCTGGCACTGAAATGTTGAGTCCAATCTTCAGCTCTGAATTATCCAAGATGTGACTCGGATCCAGAATGTAGCGTCTGAGCTGTGATACGTAGAAGACGTTGCACACTCTCAAGATTAGCTGGTAGAGCTAACCGGTACGCTACTTCCAACTCGTCTTAAAACTTCAAATGGCCTGATGTACCTGGCCTCAATTCCCAGCTCCGTCAAAACTGATCGTTCCTCTGGTAGGAGAAAAACTTCACAAAAATGCTATCTCCTTCTTCAAACTCCACTGGTCGACGACTACTATCAACCCAATGCTTCTGTCTGTCTTGGACAATCTTGAGCTTACTTTCACCTTCTCTACTGCGTCACTCACCATCTCTGGACCCAGCAGTACTCTTTCTCCTACGTCGTCCCATGCAAGTGGTGTATGGCAACGACGTCCATAGAGAGCTTCAAATGGGGTCATACCAATGCTGGCTTGGTAGCTGTTGTTGTAAGAGAACTCTACCAAGTGCAAATGATCTTCCCAAGACCCTCCAAACTCCAAGATGCAAAATCTCTGCATGTCTTCAGGCATCTGGATTGTCTTCTCTGATTGTCCATCTGTCTGGGAGTGATAGGTAGTGCTGAACTTCAATTGTGTTCCCAAGCTGTCATGCAAACTCTTTCAAAAGTGAGAGATAAATCTCGTATCTCTGTCAGATACAATACTTATCGGTACTCCATGAATCCGGTAGATGTGCCGCATGTACAGTGCAGCCAACTTCTCGGTAGATAAACCAACCTTGAAGGGGATAAAGTGAGCTGACTTCGTCAGTCGGTCCACTATAACTCAAATGGCATCCTTCCCTCCTTGGGATCGAGGCAGTCCCGACACAACATCCATTGTTATGTGCTCCCATTTCCACTCCGGAATGTCAAGCGGCTGCAATAGTCCTGCTGGTCTCTGTCTGCTAGCCTTCACTGGTTGATAAATTAAATATCTAGTAACATACCTGGCCACGTCTTTCTTCATTCCAAACCACCAAGCAATGGTACGCATATCCCGATACATTTTGTTGGCTCCAGGATGTATGGAATACTGCAACTGGTGCGTTTCTTGCATCAGCTCATTCCTCAGTTCGCCAGTTGGTACACAAAGTCTCGTACCATTCTTCAGCGCTCCGTCACTGGCAATTGAGAATTCTTCAAGTGTTTCTGCCAACACTTGCTCTCTAAGTTTGCAAAGTGTCTCGTCTTGAAATTACGTCTCCTTGATTTTGTCCATCAGACTCGAGCTCACTTGCAAATGGATCAGCGTCCAGCTCCTTCTTTGCCTCATGTTCAGCTCCTTCTAAGTGAAATCATACTTGTGGTCTGTAAATATTTCCACTCTCTCTCCATAAAGGTAATACTTCCATAACTTCAATGCAAATATCACCGCTGTAAGCTCCCAATTATGTGTGGGATAGTTCTTCTCATGAGTCCGTAATTGCCTAGATGCATAAGCAATCACTTTTCCATGTTGTTGAAGAACGTAACCCAGTCCTTTACCTGAGGCATCACTGTAGATTGAGAAACCACCAGTTCCTGCGGGTAGCGCTAGGATTGGTGCAGTGGTAAGTCTCTTCTTCAGCTCCTCGAATGATGCCTGGCAATCTTCCGTCCAGATGAACTTTTCATTCTTCCGAGTGAGCTTCGTCATCGGCTCAACAATTCTGGCAAAACCCTTCACGAACTTCCGGTAGTAGCCAGCCAAGCCCAAAAACTTCTGATTTCAGCAACTGAGCTTGGGGTAGACCACTTCTCAACAGCGGCTATCTTCTTCGGATCCACCGATAGCTCCTTCTCCTGTGACAACATGGCCAAGAAAATCTACCTTGTCTAGAAAGAATTCATACTTGAAAAGCTTACCATACAGCTTCTCCTTCCTCAAAGTTTCCAGAACTTTCCTGAGGTGCTCTTCGTGCTCCTCTTCCGTCATTGAATAGATCAGAATGTCATCGTTGAAGACAACGGCAATTGATCTAGGTATTCATGGAAAACCTTGTTCATAAGGTTCATGAATACCGCAAGAGCATTCGTCAGTCCAAACGGCATGACCAAGAATTCAAACTGCCCATACTTGGTGTTGAATGCCGTCTTGGGAATATCTTCCTTCCTGACCCTGATCTGGTGGTAGCCAGATCTAAGATCAATCTTCGAAAACACCTTGGCTCCGCTCAATTGATCAACTAGGTCATCGATCCGGGCCAGAGGGTACTTGTTCTTGATGGTGGTATTGTTCAGCGCCCGGTAGTCGATGCACATCTGTACTGTTCTGCCTTTCTTGGGCATAAACAAGACAGGTGCTCCCTAGGGTGAAGCTCCGTCTCGAATGAATCCCAGAGCCTTCAGTTCATTGATCTGGTCCTTCATCTCCTTGGCCTCCTTCAGGTTGACCCTGTATCATCCCTTAGAAATAGGGAAGAGCCGGGGACTAAGTCAATAGTGAACTCTATGTCTAGATCTGGGGGTAATCCGGGAAGACTATCAGGGAAAATATCTACCATAAAGGTGTAACTAAGAAGTTTATTCATGTGAAGAATTACAGCAAAAACTTTCATGATTGATCTAAGGACATCCTGTTACAACTTTTTATAATAATAGATAATGCTATTCAGCAGTCCTAGGTACTATTCTTCATGGTTATGGCTCTTGCATGAGCAGTCTCCAACTGCTTCCTCTTCTATGAACCTCGAGTCTGCATCATGCCTTATAGTAGGAGGCAAGGTCTGCTGGATAGGAAGAGCCCCTAGGTTGTGGCCTAACAGGTGTTGCTGGAATATGGGCTCTGGTTTGATGGAAAGATAAGGGACAGTCCTTTACCCGATGTTCAGCAGATCCACATGCCAAACATTTCCCCAATCTCTTGCGACAAATATTGGCTTGGTGACCAAGCCTTTTACAGTAGTCACAAACCAATAGCTTCTTACGATATGACTGCCGGATAGGGCTCAAATTTCTCCTAGATTCAGGGGTATCCCTCCTAGGACGAGGTTCCGATCCAACTTGGTTTAAGATAGCTAAGGCTACATCATTGACGTTCTTCATGTCTTCTCTCGTGATATTCATCTGTTCCTGCTGGGCTTCATCTTCAGCTTTCTGGAACTCCAGAATTTCTTGAAATAGGGCAACCATTTGGGAGGTGTTTGTTGGTATTGGTGGAGCAACGGGAATGGATACTCCACCAAGGAAATACAACTCAGTTTGAGAAGAGATAGGATTCGCCAGTGTAGTAAAAACTTCACTGGATGCATCATGGGGACGGTCAATCAGCCGCGAGGGAATAAACCCTGGACTTGGTTGAGAAGATGGGGTATGATCCGTAGATGACACCTCATTGCCAGCAGGATTGGTCTTATCCTTGGTTATATTCTGGAAGGTTTAGGGTGCAAACATAATCAAGGTAGCCTACTGTCACGCCCCAGAACCAGAATACTGGAGAGCGGGGGCAGACATAGCCAGCTACGTATAATGGAATGGAATCCACACCGCTATACGGTCACGGCTGTCTAGATATGTGAGGGTTTCACTACAATCCATCAGTCTCTTAAGGTCATAAAATAGCCTATTATCTCAATCTCAACCATGTAGTAATAGTTACAAGATGGCAGACCACCAAATACACAATAGTAAGGCGTCCCATACATTACATATTCGGAATGATCATGAAGCTAGTCGTTACAAAATGTGA
The DNA here is from genome assembly GCA_029216955.1 of Iris pallida. Taxonomy (NCBI): domain Eukaryota; kingdom Viridiplantae; phylum Streptophyta; class Magnoliopsida; order Asparagales; family Iridaceae; genus Iris; species Iris pallida. The sequence continues at coordinate 31,024,574 of JANAVB010001800.1, forward strand.
GGACTAGCAAGAGTTCAGTCATACATGATCAACCTCGAGTTGCCAATCATGTTACAGCCCATAGGCAGACAATAAGTAAAATATACACGAGCTAACACTTGCTCGGCGGCTAAACGCCTCAAAAAAATAATGTACAATAGAGTGGGAGAGCCAAAAATAACCCACTCGTTGCCAGGATTCCCTCTAGTGGTCACCATCTGGCTGGAAAGCAGGTAGATCCTTTGCTGCTGCTCTGGTATCTGGCCATACAAAACCAGCTGGGTCAGACCCCAGAAAGAGCAAGTGCCACAAAGGAGGCTTCACTTAGGAACTAAAACCAGCAATTAGCACAAGAATATAATTACATAATAAGAGACAGTAATTAAGAAAAGCATGACAGGTGAATATAAAAGACGATCTTGTACATAATCAATAAAAGATAGAACATATGATAAAGCATGACAGTATGATATACGATGAGATAACCATGGGACTATTCAGATAACCAGGTTACAACTCGTAAACCAAACAAGGACCGGGGTTGTAACCATTCGTCTGAACAGAACTTGGTTTCTCCCACCATTTATCGGCAAGATAAAGATAAGAAATCTGGTCTGGTAACAATCTTGTACAAGATCAAAACGAGACTAGACTGATTGAACCCCATCCAACAATCACGGCCAAGCAATAAGTACGGATTGATACTTTAACTAACTAGGGTTATCACAGGCCTAGTTACTAGCAAGATGCAATGAGAATTCCAAGTCCGGTTACCTGTTTGTTACTACCTGAGTGATCCCAGCAAGAAAAGAAAAAGATAGCAGGATATAGCAGACACACTGTAGTAAGATACATGTGTCCTTAAGGTACCACACTCGACGGCGGACTGGAAGTGCGCTCATCTCGACGGATAGCAACAAATCCCATGTATATATATATATAAGGCCGGGACCAAAGGGGCAATAGGTAACTGGGAAATTCTCCATGAACTATTTGATCAATCTAGTCATTAACCTAGCCAGATTCAGTATGAATCCCTGACCGTGGTACTCAGGGATCATGCCCTAGACATGATGCAAGACACACAGGACTCGTAGTTTATACAAGCACAAACATCCACGGTGTCCAGGCCAATGAATTGATTTGTCAAGAGTGCGCTACGATGGGCTACTATCATGCATTGTCAGGGTACTTGTCAAGAGTGCACCACCACGGGTCACTGTCATGTCATGTGTAGCAGGTCAAGTTATCAAGTCAGGAGTGCACCACGGCGGGCCACTATCAAGCATTGTTCAATTATCATTCCAAACATAATAAATAAATTCGGGATTATCAAGTTCATGACAAAAGGCGTAAGGATATAAAATGGGTGCAAAAAATCATAAAAAGGGGAATATGGGGACATAATGCGCCCAAGGGGGGGAGCAAGGGGTACTATGGCCAACAGGTGGCATTAGCCAAGTTGCGCCAGGGTAAGTAGGGTCAGTTCCAGTTGTGCCTAAACATCAGGTTGCGCCTGAGTCAGACTGCGCTCAAGTCAGGCTACGCTCAGGTCAGGCTACGCTCAGGTCAGGCTACGCTCAAGTCAGGCTACGCTCAGGTCAGGCTACGCTCAGGTCAGGCTACGCAAGACATACGTCTCCAAAAGGCAGCGTATGTACTCCATACGACTCCTCTTCAAGGCAGCGTATGAGGTCCATACGACTCCTTGTCAAGGCAGCGTAGGCAAGACATACGCCTCCAAAAGGCAGCGTATGAGTCAGATTGCGCAGTGCTAAAGAGCGCGCGCAGCTCAGTGGCGCAAGCTGAAAAGCTCGCGCACACTGCTCACTGTCTTCTCCAAATCAGCAAGAACTCCATGGTTTGAACCCAAGGCTTCAAAAGTCCACAACTTGGTCAAAACAAGTCCAAATCCAACTTTTCAAAGGTCAAAATTGGGTAGAATAAAATTCTCTACAATATGGAACCATCAAAACTCGGAAATAACAAGATTAAATAGATCAAAACCCAAGGATTCCGAAAATAAAGTAAACTTAGATCTACAAGAATCTAGCCATGGAAATTAGAAATGCCAAGTACTAAAGTGTTTTAGAATGTAGTAAAGAAGAGAATGGAGCAATAAAATCAGAGTTCCTCCATGAAGCAAGTTGTACTTGCCTAGACCTCTCTCTTCTCTCTCTGGTAGGTGGAGTAAATGGAAGAAGAAGAGATTAATGAAGAGAGAGAAGAAGAATAGGTAATAAATATGAGTGGTGGTGGTAGGTAGGGGGTTCACCCCTTGGTTCATGATGAACCAAGAGCAATCCCAAACCGAACCAAGCCAACCCAAACCAAGCCAGGCCAAACCGAGCCAACCCAATCCTCCTCCTATCCAAATAAAACCAAGCTCCACTAATCAGAATTAATTCATGAACGATAAATGACAATTAAACCACAATGCTAAATATGAAAATAAACCACAACTAACTAATCAAGAAAAAGAGAAATACGGGTCATAAATACGAACACGTATAAAATACGTATCACAAATTTCGGGGCACTACACCTACCAGTCTATAATCAAACAAAATATTTATTTATATATAATTCGGACCTATGTTGTGACAAATCAATGTTCTAGTGTTCTAATTGTTTCTAGGTATATTTTCCTAAGTTGTTGTTCATGACCTACATGGGCCACCACTAAAAACATGTCACGACCTGATCCCAAATAATTGGGTCGAACCGGATCATGCCCAGCCTGCACCGTTGTTGAGACGGCGGCAGTAAGCTGTTCCATTAGCAGGTAACCATAACAACAGCATCTATATTTGTCACAACAACTCAGTGATCGAAAATTGAAAAAACTTTATTGAACATTTGAAATAAATACAACTGGAATTTAAAAGTACTGAAATAAATCCTGAATTCAAATAAACAGATTTTCAAATGAAACAATAAAACTGGAAAGAAAAATCTATCTAAGCATTCGGCTCATCGGCCTCGGTTCCTGCGTCCTCCAATGGGGACTCTGGCAGCACTACGGGGTGCAGAACAGGATCGTAGTAGCTGCTGTATAACAGCTCAGCATCCTCAATGTTCCCTAAAAATGTATCTCCAGTCAGGAGGGAGAAAAATACAATTCATGCTAATTTGACAGTTGGAATAATAATAGAATCATGCACTTTTAAACAATTTAGAAATGAACAGTTTTCTAACAGTAAAATAGTGTGATTTGAATAGGCAATGAATATGACCGATTTGGGTTTGTTACAGTTCAGATACGGCTTATCCCCGTGTGTATGAGGGGTAAGCTAGTACAGTTCTAAGTTATTTTGGATGTGGTCATACTCATTACAATACTCCCCCAGTCTCCAAACAGTTACAGTAGTTACAGTAGTTACAGTCAGTGCTCTCAGAGAGAGTTCCGTGTTGCATCGTGGTTTAAACTTGCATTAAAACGATTACTAAATAACTGTAAACTAACACAAAATGTGCTTGCCTCAATATGGACTGGACTGGAAAGATTGAAGACTTCGAGATGGGAAATTAGGATCGTCCTCGAATTTCTACATTCGAGAAATTGACTCAGAATCCAGGGTTACCAAGCTAACTATACTAGTTGAAATCTCTAATTGTGTCCTAATCAATTTTAAATCTTTATTTATTAAACACGAACAAAAATGCGATTATTGGTGCGTTGAACTAATAACGAGGGAAAGATCGTTTAAACTTTGAATTTTGGAAAACTCGTAGTTTCCAATTTAATTGATTAAAACTTTGTATTTTCGTATTTATACATATAAAACTAAATTTCTTATTTTAATGAGAAATACATGATCGTTGTTTTAATATTAAAACTTGTAATTTTAATGTGAGAAAACTTTATTAATTTATATATAAAAATAATTATCATTAGATTTACGCGTATGCTACAAGAACTCGTAAAACCAAAAAACAGCAGAAAATCCTACGCTACCAAAATACAAGTCACAGAGCCAACAACCAGCTGGGCTTATGTCCATTACAATTTATTTACATAAATTGAAATAAGACGAAATAGTCGTTAGTTCTAAAACTTCCTATAATTTAATTATGAGTAAATTAAATAAAAATAAGTTAAATATTTAATGAGTCTCAGATATGGTCCAATCGTCATATAGGCTAATGCCTCAACGTCCGGACGAAGCCGATTTCGTTTGCACTTAGCCGGGGCCCATTGACCGATACGGTCGTCGCCCAAAAATCAAAATATTAATATTTTTCCGAAATCCATTTTAAAATCATTTTGAAAATACAATTAAATTTTACGGAAAATCCGGCAGCATTTTCTCTATTTTTGGTCAACCCAAAAACTGGGAAATATGCCAACATTTCCCTACAAAATCCCAAACCAGGGAATCCCAATAATATATATAAAAATAACCACAATCATTCCCAATATTAATTCGGAACAACCCGAAACGAATTCGGAAATCCGAAACCAACCCAAACATCACAGCACAAAAATCGGAAAGATCCAAAGACTAAATTATCTAGAAATTCATTTCCGGAAAGTTTCGGAAAGCCAAACAACCCAACAGAAGCTTTCCCGAAGGTTCTCGGGAAATCCCGAAACGAACAGAACTAAACCAAAACCACAGAATAAATCCAACAATGGTTCCGAAAAATTTCCGGAACCAAACACGTAACCGAAAGCCGAATTTCCGATGAAATTCGTGGACCAAAATATCATCATTGACACGGGGAGGGACGAACTACTGTGATTAATCAGGGATTACCCAAAATGACAGAATCCGAAGGGTTGCCTCGGACTCGGGACGCGCTAATCCACGGATCGGACTCGAAATCCAGCGAAGAGTGCTGGACAGGAGCTGTCCAGAACAGCGGACACGTCTCGGGGTGCACCGGAGTACTGGCCGGGCACGGGAATCGCGGGGATCGTGCTGGATCGGGGTCCGGGGTGCGGCAAGGCGTAGGGTCAGCGCTGGGGTCGCGGGCGGACGGGAGCTCGGGGGTCGGGCCGACGGGAGCTCGGGGGTCGGGCCGGGAAGCTCGCCGGGGGTGCGGCGAGGCGCTGGGGAGGGCGCCGCACAGGGGGTCGCGTGCGGGCGCGGGCGCGGCGGCCGGGAAGGGCGCCGGGGAGCTGGGGGGTCGGGCGCCGGAGCTCGGGTCCGGGGGCGGAGTGAGTTGGCGGAGGGGGTTGTGAGTGAGGGGTGAAGTGGTGGGGAAAGGGGTTTGCTCCTGGAGAGATGGGTTTGTGTGGAGTGAATGGTGGTGTGGGGATTTTGTTCTCTGGAGGGAGAGATGGGGGTTATGGAGTGGTAGGATGGAGAGTGTGGTGTTTAAAGAAGGAAGAGGTGTAGTGCTGTGGGGGTGTGAGTGAAAGAAGGGGGAGGGTTGTAAGGAGAAAAGAGAACGTGGGGGAAGGGTTGTGCTGGTCCAACGTTGACCAGCTCCAAAGAAATATATATATTTTTTTAAATCAGATTTCCAAAGAAAAGTGGTTAGGTCCGGGTCTGGGTTCGGGAATCGGGTCCGGGCTCGAGTCTGGTCGACAAACAAAAGCCATATTTATTATTTTCGAAATTGCTTTTAAAACCCAAAAATGATACTACTACTAATAATAATAATAATAATATTATGCTAATAATAATAATTCATAAAACCAAAACTGGGTTTCACAGTGTTCCTTTCTCGCGCATCCCGTGGACAGAGTACGGGACACGATGTAGGGACGGGGCACTACACATTCGCATGGTCACGGACGACTTGTGCACAAGGTGAGCTTTCCTCGAGACGGTACCCGGGGCGCTGGGACCGAATCGGCCTAGGAGAAAATTATGGAATCGTGCTTCAGCGCGAGGCATTGCGAGACCTCCAGTTAGGCTCGCAACCTGGACTGGTAGGGCGCGTCGCAATGCTACGTAATCGTCCTTCATGGTGTCAATATCACCAATGACCGCATATAAGATAGATTGCATGCTCACCTATTGTCTTGTGCAGGTGGTAAGTATTATGTATATTTTGTGCAGGAAAGGAGCACGGCCGTGGTAAGATAAGTTGAAATTGGTTATGTTGTTACAGTTTAAAATGTGCCTTCGATATGAACTGCAATTCATATAGTTCTAAATAGAAAGATCAGTTCGTATGCTAGAATCCTTAATAAGCAGTGTCGGTTTAGACGAGTGGGTTCGTCCCATCCACTAGCGAGTGTGCTAACCCCCACCTCCCCAGGTAACGAGCGCGCTGCGGGAGCTCGAGACTAGACTAAAGCTGAAGAACGGGAGGCGGCGCGAAGCTCTCCTATTTTGAAGTATTTTGAAGCCCAATTCAGATCGAAGGCGTTTTGTTCAAATGTATAAAGGGGCATGAATGTATGAAACGATAAGGATTATTTCATGGCAGCTTGTCGAGAGTTTTCTTTTGTGTTCAAAGATGTAGCCGCAACGGCACATGTAATGTAAAAATGACCTTGCACATATTTTGCAAGTTTTATGAATGAAAAGCTAAATTTCTTCCTATTCTATGTCTTCAACTCTATACACTGTTTAATTTATTAGACAAATCACTGGCCAGCCCCCGCGGCGATAAAAATAGTAGCACTCATATTTATTAGACAAATCACTGGCTTTTTTTTTTTTTTCCTTTTTTAAAGCAGAGGATTGTTCATCTAATACAACCAAAATGCTATCTTTTAGACACATTTTTTTCCTTGAGTTGTTTGATTTTATGTGCAATATAGATTTTATGGAAGAGGAAGATTCATCTCCTCCTCTCTACCGAAAGGAAGATTATGTACTAGCGGATTCAAGAAGATCTGGTAATGGATGTGTATGTGGAAGACAATTTAGTACTGGTAGAGATGGGAGAAGAGCAAGACAAGCTCCAGGGAGCCTGTCACTGCCAAATCATCGTCAACAAAAAAGAACATGTGAAAGAACCAGAATAGCTTGGACAGCCAGTGAGTATAAATTTCTATAATGAAGGGGTGAGCTGTTTCTAAATATCCAAAATCAAAACCGAACGGATAATGTTTTACTAATTTGGGCCGACGAAAAGTTACAATTGTAATTAAATTATATTAAAAATATATATTATTTATATATATATATAATTGTTGTATTTTAAAGTTAGATACAAAGTTGGACTAATTGTTAAGTTATCAAAGTTACATTGGATTTTAAAACACATATATACAATTATTGTTGTCAAAATATACACATTTTTAATCACAAAATATACATAAAATTAAATTATTTACATAATTACCTAAGTCTTATTCGGTTTTGAACCCAAACCGAATAATTTTTTTTATTATTTTCAAAATCAAAACTAAAAAAAAACAAAAAAAAAAAACAAAAAAAATTGAGTGGCACCCCACTTTCTTTACCCTTATTTAAGGTGCACCCCATCACTTACATAAATGTAAGTTATCTTCCACTTTTGACGGATTCCGTCAAAAAATCAACGGTCAACGCGTTTGACCGATAATTTTGGACAAAAATACCCTCCCAAACCCAAGCCCAAATCCTGCCCCCCTCTCCCGCTCCCGCTCCGCTGCCGTATCCCCATCCCGCCGCTGCCGCGCCCCCGTCCAGCCGCTGCCACGCTTATCACCACCACCACCACCACCACTACCACCACCTTCACCATCACCATCACCACCTTCACCAACACCACCATCACCGGAGTAGTAACATTAAACTCCTTCATCCAGGGCCGGCCCGAAACATTTTGATGCCCAGGACTAAATACAAAATGATGCCCTTCTTCAAAAAATATATTAAAAATAAAGTATCAATTTTTTTTGCATGATACAATAAAAGAAGAATTTGTAGGTATAGATAGAGAAGGACCAAACCCTAGTCTTATATGCATAATTTTTTTTTGTAAATAAAGTAAATGGCAATTCTTTGTGTAGTCTAACTTCGCAGAATCCTTGTGAATGATTATAGGAGAAGAAATTGAAGAAAATTAAAAGTTTATGTTTCAATTATAAGCAAAAGAGAGAATGAAGAGAGAATTAAAATGAACAATTAAAAAAAAAACTTATTGTTGGTCATCTGGAATCGGAAGCGACGTGATGAACTTTTTCTCCTCTGAAATGCAAAAAAAAAAAATCTGAAGTGATGGGAAGACTAGTTTTGTCTTTGAAATTGAAGTCGGACGGCTATCCAACTCCCTTGCGCCATGTTCTATTTGTTGAATTGCTATAATAATTTTCTTCCGACCTTGGACTTTGAAGAAATCAGAGTAACAATGTTTTATTATTTATCATTATTACTAACTTTTAAAAAAATTTGGGGCCCCTTGGAATTTGGGGCCCAGGGCGCAAGCCCTGTTTGCCCCTCCTCCGGGCCGCCCCTGCCTTCATCCCCCAAAACAATCCACAGTGCACAGGAAAAATAACATCGACAACTCCATGATTCCATCTGTATGTTTCCTAACATCCTCTTGTTTAAAGTTTACAGAATGCTTACTTGTGAATAATAAATTTCTCTCTTTGTAGTCCATTAATTTGATGCGACCAACCCCGGCATTAATTTGGCGCGAAGGGGGAGCGGGGGGCGGCGGAGCAGGGGCGGCGGGGGGAGTGGTGGTGGTGATGGTGGTGTTGGCGATGGTGGTGGTGGTGAAGGGGGTGGTAGTGGTGGTGGTGGTGGTGGTGATGAGCGCGCCGCGGTGGGGCGGGGGCGCGACAGCAGAGGGGCGGAGATACGACAACGGAGCGGGAGCGGGGGAAGGGGGGCAGGATTTGGGCTTAGGTTTGGGAGGATATTTTCGTCCAAAATTATCGGTCAAATGCGTTGACCGTTGGTTTTGAACGAAATCCGTCAAAACTGAAAAATAACTTATATTTATGTAAAGTGGTAGGGTGCACCTTAAATAAGGGTAAAGAAAGTGGGGTGCCACTCAAAATTTCTCAACAAAAAAAATTCAAACCGAACCAAATACTCTTATTCCATTCAGTTCTCAATCCAAAACCGCTCACCCCTACTATCATGTACTAATTGCAGAAGAAAAAAATTGAAAGAAACATTGGCCTTGGACATATGCAGAAAAATAATCGTTCTATGCAGCAAAACTAGCCACATATGCCAAGTCTTCTTTGATAAATTCAATAACCCTCGATTGCTGTTAAATGCAGGATCAAATTTAGAACAAATGCCCTAGCGACGGCAATAGAGACCAGGTAAGTCAGCATGGTGAACATCACTTCCAAAGCTGACGCTATATATTGACAAACCCAAATGCTAACCTCACATGTACTTCATTAAACTTAGCTACATAGAAAGAAATATACATTCCCAACGTTATAGCTCACAATTTATCGACTACGCCATCTACAGATGCAAAAAAGTTACAAAGTCATGGTACTGAAAACCGGACCCAGCCTCTTATCATGGTGCGTTATTCATCCATTAGTAATGACAGTATCGTTCCATGATCCCAGCAGACTACACAGGAGGAAGATGTATGGAATTTTTTCTGCACTTGCTAGGCTGTTGAGGGAGGCTTGTAGTCGAGCATTTCTTTTATGTTCAACCGAAGCGAAGGGCCCATCGATGAGCAAATATGGGCACTCTTCCAGTATACTCCTTTTGCACCCGGGGGCTTGTTTGTTTCTACTGACCTCTGCAACACAGCAAAGGGATTGGAATTCAATAAAAGAAGGGCATCTCCCAAGTAAATTGGTCAGACCATTGTCTCTCAGTCTATCATGCTAAAGGATAAGGGACTTACAATTGCCGCGACCAAGTTTACAATGAGGTCTTCATCCGGAAAATTTGCCTTCCCAAAAGGAAGGTGAACAATCCCAGTTTTATCTACACGATATTCCACTTTACCCTTTTTAAACTCTTGAATTGCCTGAAAGAGGAAAGTCATTAGTATACTTCAATTTCCCAGTGACGTTAGGTACAATGAATTCCTCTCTGTCCCATTATAAACTCCCGACTGAGGTTACTAATGAATAAACTCATTACTGCCATGAAATCCAAAAATCGATCAACTACAATAAAGCATACTGAAAATATAGGCCTTAAAGAGTAAGTTTTTCTTCAAGTAACGAGATCTATCTAGGAAGCATGGATATTCTAAAATTGTTGTTGTACTGCATCGTGCCTGCTTTAGGTACTTAGCGAACGTGACTCAGGTACTTCGAACTACACTGAGACACGCCAAAATCAATATTTCATGTCCTGCTGCAGTGTTCTTATTGTGCCATATCACATTACATCCATGTCACAGAGCTCAATCATAGAATAGAAATAATTGATAATATTAATCATTACTTGCTGGGTGCATCCATGTGGAAATATTACACATAAATATTGAAACAAATCATAGATGATAATATTAATTACTTTGGTTTTATCCCAAAATGGGTTGGTTGTTTGAATCATTTTCTTCCATTTACCTCTGTTAAATGCCAATGGGATTGTCATTCATTTTCACTCATTGGCTTATCATAGAGATGAATGTAATTTCCTATAGCAAATTGTATCATCTTACCCCTTCATCTAGACTCTTTATAGTCAAGGTGCTCATTGATTGCATGAGCTTATACTGCATCTGCAAAAGGTAAGTCTACCTACCCGCCAACTAGCTACCTAGATTTCATGGCATGTCCCTCACATTCTAATAAGTACCTTAGCTAGGAATTTGGCACCAGCATAGAGGGGCAACTCAGGTAGATATCCAGCCATAAAAACTTTGTTAAATCCTTCATGGAGCTTTATCATGCTCTATAGCCGACCTCATTTCTGATGGGAGAAAGCTTGGATGACAATGACTATTTCTGTTAAACGTCATGTCCTTTGTAACACTCAAAAAGTAATACAGAAATATTATTTTGTGTTCATTATTTGCATCTGACTGTCAGTAATCATACATACTCCTCAAACTAAGGCAATATCAATAGAATTAAGAAAAAGATTTCATTAAGTTTAAGGCATAAAATTAAAATGGTAATATATTTAAAAACAATATTCACAGTAAACACTAATATACATGAAAACTATAACCTCATATCCTGACACTCCTAAATAGAAAAGGAAGAGGAACGGATCGGATCGTCCACATACAACACTGTATCATCCATGGGAAGCTTGTTTTTATCATCGGGTACTTTAAGAAGAACCCGGAAAGTTTGCTATGACAGACAAGGAAACAGCAAGGTAGAATATATCTATGACATAACATGAGCAACATTAAGAAATATGATTACCTCAAAAGATTAATAGTAGATTTAACACTAAAATCTACCTAACCTTTCAGTTAAAAACACGGTTCCCTTTCCTCCACGCAAGCATTCATTTCATGAAAATCCAAGAAGTTTCTAAACATAGCTCAAAATAGCCTTTGCATGTCCAGTTTTATCGCCCTGCATGTTGGGTTTGGCACTTAATCTACATCGATATGCATAAAAAAGTGTTTATGTAGTTTTAGTAAAATTTTGTCGATATATCAAGTTGGACTTGATAAATTTACACTATTGAATAAGTTGTACATTTTTATTTTTATTTTTATCATTTTGCGTCTATGGGTAGGATAGGTTAAAATTATATTTGTTAACCAACAGTACAAGTATACCAAACCCAGAAGCCATTTCTCTATCACAATTAGGTGGCCACCAAAGACTGGCATTGGCGACTCAAAGTGATACGTCTTTTAAGAATGTGAATTACATATTTTTCTTAAGCTTCTACTATTCTTTCTAACCTTCGTAGTAACTTTTCTCCTAATTGTTATTCTAGTGGAGATAAGTAGATGTATCATTATTTCGTCAAAATATAATAAGATTGTCTAATAAAATTGATTCTTGACAACAATCTCATTAGATAGGGTGATATTAGGCCATTTTAAGATAAATGTATTTGGACTATTTTTATTGAATGTGTATATGTAGGGGCATATTTAGGGTTCTTGATATGGAAGTCTGATATATACCCTATAGTATGATATTGGCTATCTGATATGACAAACCTTGGAATCCAGTACAAATCTGATATCCGACATTTAGAAACTTAATTTTATGCCGGTTATCTCCTACCTATGGAACCATCCTCCGGTCTTTGCATAGGCAATGAAGATATAACATAACATAATACCACGACCTTCGCGCATTTCATTCATGTGTCATGTCATAACCATGCCATGTAATTAGGTAAAACAGAAAAATTGATTAGCATAATAAGGTTGTGTCCATGATTTATTAATAAAAATATCCTATAGAACATGATAGAGTGAGGTTTATCTTACATGAAGCAGTTGGTACATACCATCAGCTCAGGATCTCAATACTCATGAAAGGATTCACTAGAACAATCTGCATGCCCCATTGCCATTGGATACACCAAATGGTTGAAATTTGAATTTCAATAGACACTTAGAATATGAAATAAGTCTTCTCTTCTCTCCCTCCCTTGAAGCCCAATATTTTTAAAGAGAGTCTAGTGGATTCATGAGACCTAAATGTATAAGCTGCCTACTTTGTAGTTGACTTAGTGAACTCTGGATTTAATGAGTAAAGAGAAGACCATTTTGTGGACATTATATGCGGTCACAAAAGCACCCCTTATTTAGTTGATATCATAAGCTGGCAACATTAATACTTATTACGAGTAACCACTCAGACAAATCACTATGAGCCAACAACTTGGGGATTCAGTTGTATCCAGCAATGGGATTCTAGCCAACTGAGCAACCCTCTATCAACCCTACCAGTGCAACATCCCAAATATCAATAAGAAAGGATTGACAAGGGCCACAAATAGAACTTATAGTGAATTTAAATAAGGAAACTCTAAAACCCATCTCTCCTACAAGAAGACAATAAATTAGGGCAACATAAATGTTCTTATAATGTGCTGTGAACCCAGGGCCTCTTAACACCCTGTGCTCTAGTTCTGTGTTAAACAACCTCTATCACAAAATAAAAGCTTTAAGGTTGCATGCCAAGTATGTATATCAAGCCAACTCAACATCAATAAAGACTTTGCAAGAAAAATGTCACATGAGTGTAGGGGTGTCATTGTCAACAGGCTAACCCTTCGGCCTTTGAGCAAATCAAGCTTAGTCCAAGCCATACAATATGGTACACAGTAGACTAGGACACACTACATGCTGATATGACTCACAAATTTGACCCAAGCCCAAGCCCAAGCCCAATCAACTTGCTTCCTTGAGTTGGATCAAGTTTAGGTGTGAGGTAAAAGTAGTTTGATTAACTCTGAGGTTAAAAATCTAGGTTAACTACATATGCCGTAATATACATGCTCAAGCTTAAAACTATTGGATGGCAGATTGGCGTCTAGCCTGTTAGCAACTCTAAAAGACTATAACATAGGAAAGAAAACCCAACATCAATGCACAGAGTAACACGTACCAATATTTGTAGACACTGCCAATTTCTTGTGTTTTCTATTACATGGTAGTTAATTATTTCAGCAGACTATCCACTTGAATGCTGGTCATTTTGTTTCCTCCACTTTTAACCAGATTGCACCTACACAAACATATACATGACTACTACTGAGATAACAAGATAAATAAGGATACATCATAACCAATGCCAGACCCACCTAGGTTTTATGGCACGGCCCTCTCATGCTCATAGCTACCTTGGCTAGGAATTTGGCACCAACGACATTTGGTCGACAACCGGTCTTAGAACTTTGTCAAATATTGTATAGAGCTTTCTTATGCTTCATAACCGACCCTATTCTGATAGGAGAAGACTTGGATGATGATGATGATGATAACCAATGCCAATCGTGCTAGCAAAAGACACGACTAAGATCATTGTACACCACGATCTGTTGCAACAACAACATTGTCGTTGTTGTCATCATCATGATCCCCCTTACAGCTTCACAAATCTTGGTTCAAATATAAGTAATTCCCCTATACGATCCTCTAACCACCTGTGGTCCAAGTTGTCCTAGCAGTATCACAGCATCAATGTAAAGCGTTGCGCAAGTAATTACTATGGTTTCCATCTTTGTTGCTATCATAAGAACTTTTATCTAGAAACAAGGGATATTTATATCTTCTTCTAGAGTACTCTTCCTTTTCTTAATCATCTTACAATTGTTGGTCACTTTATGCACTATCCGTTAGACAGGTGACCTACTTTAGTCCTGCAGCAGCCAAACGGCAAGACTACCATTGACCGATGGGTATATATAACCAGCCTCAGGGTCCATACGGATGATTGCTTTCCTTTCTGAACTCTGACGACATTTAGTACAGTATACTCGGCAGTAACGGTGGGACAAATAGAACGCTAATAAACAAGAATTATAGGAGGGCGTATGGGCGAAGCAGGTGGAACATGCGGAGCATGTGATGGTGGTGACAGTCTCAATATCAAGAAAAACAAGCTCCTCAAGTGTGGTTAGCTTCTCTCACAACAGAAGCTTATTGACGAGATTTTCGTTAGACGAGAGCTTACTGATACTCACAAAGTGCCTATGCCTCTCGAGTTAAATCCATAGTCTGCAGTATCGGTCGATACCAATCCGATAAGGCCGATACGGTTTGACATGTCCCGATCCGATACCAATCGATATCCGATACTGACCGATACCGACATTGGAGGTCTCTTTTTAAGTTAATTTGACAAATACAATTAAACGAAAAAGACCAATTAGCAAGGTCGTAAAAATATAGTAAGATTGTAACTTGTAAAAGCATGTAAAAGATAAAAACTTATCTATTGCATGTAAACCAATTGACAAGAGTGACTACTATTTCATTTAATTTAAAAACTGCTAAGAAACAAGACTAAAAATACTTAAAATTATGTCTAAATGTATAAAATATACTTTCTTCTAAAATGTTAATAATTTGTTAATAGTTATTTGATTTTCGATACCAAAAAATTTGATACTCCGATCTGAAACCGTCGATCCCGATAATCATAGGAATGGTCCGATACCGATACTGATACCGCGAACCTTGGTTAAATCTCAACATTGGTTCATATGATGGAGATAGCCTTTTGGATCCTTCTCGATGCATATATTAGTTGGCATGTTGGTTTATTCACTATCGGCCATCCTAACATTTGTTGTTAGTCAGTTTGTTTTTGCAACACCCCCCCCCCCCCCCCCCCCCCCAAAAACCCCCCCAAAAAAAAAAACTACACACTACGCTGTTACATTGTGGAGTCTTTGTTATATATAAGGCACCAACAATAAATCATTTGCTCTTCTCCGCTACTTCGTCATTGGATCTCTGTGCTTACTCAGATGTGGATTGTGCTGGTGATGTTATTGATCGAGTTCTACTACTAGATTATGTATGTTTCTTAGTGATTATTTAATTTCTTGAAAATCAAAGAAGAAGGATGTGGTTTGTAGATCTAGTCATGAGGCAGAGTATCTGTCTATGGCTACTACTCTTGCTGAGATCACTTGGCTCCACGTCTTAGTACTAATAGGGGTCTTACAGTTTTTTGTCTCACTTCTCTACATTCTGACAACACTAGTTTTGTTCAGATTGCATACAACCTACATTTCACGAGCAGACGAAACATGAGGTTGATTGTCACTACAACATACAACAGTATCTTTTCGGGATTGTCACCATCTGATATGGTATATATATCCGGCCTTATGGCCCAATACATTCCTTTCTATACTCTTAAGGCCTCGTTTGTTTCGCGGAATGGAAGGGAAAGGAAATCAATTCCTTGACATTTCCTTTCCTTTGGGAAAATACAATTCTCATTGATTTTCCTTTCCAGTGTTTGGTAATGCCAAGAAATTTGGAAAGGAAAGTTAATACTTCAATGTGGGAAAGTGATTCCTTGCTTGGATGGATGGATTCACTTTCCCCCCTAATTTTCCTTCCATTGGGAATCACTTTCCTTTCCTCCTAAATTTCTTTGGCTCCCAAACATAGGAAAGTAATCACTTTCCTTTCCCAATCCGATGATTCCGCAAACCAAACGAGGCCTAACAGTATATGTGAGTCCTTTGAAAAATGATTAAAGATGGCAAAGCACTTGAAAAGCATCCAGGGTCATATAATAAAGCATACTATGTTCACTACAGGTACACACTAGTTTTCATCGGTCTATTTTGGGGTAACATTATCAAGATTGTGTTGCCTACGGACACCAAATCCAAGTTTTATAATGATTTGGCATGCTTACTAAGTTGACAAGTTTCTTGAACAAAAAAGCTTGTACAATTTCACACTTACGTTAATTTGGAGAAGCAAGAATTAACAGCAAGTGCTAGCATCTATTATGAACCAATCTAGAATTGCTTCTAGCCATAATCTATTTGATCAAGGTAATAAATTATTGCCTAAATTCTTAATCAGTTAGATGAATATTTTTCACTCCATTCAGCCACACTTTAAACCCTATAGTGTTTTAAAAATCGGATTTGAACGGCGCCTAGGCGCTAGGCGCCCTTGCCCCGCCTAGGTTTCCACCCAAATCGCTCTCTGGGCGTCTCCAGTAGAAAGGCGGGTTCAGGCGCCCGCCTAGGCGGCCCTAGGCAGTGAGACGGCCGCCTAGGCACAGGCACTCGACGTAGAGGCGGCCGCCTACCCGTGAGCAGCAGCAGCGTGAGGTGAGTTCTCTTCTTCTTCCTTCTTTCTTCTTCTTCTGAGTCTCTTCTTTTTCTTCTTCTGTTTTTTGATTGGAGGAGAGAGGAGGAGGAGGGTGCAGACATATGATGCACACTGCACAAGAAAAAAAAAGTACTAGCAGTACTACTGTGCAGTCTGCAGGGGGGCAGACATGAGATGCACTACTAGGCATGGGTCAATAAATTGACAGGAGCTAACATGGGGTGGGGCCTCAAAGTGAATTGACAGTATTAGTACTAGGCATGGATCTCTGATATTAGGAAGAAAAAACGGATGGGACCTCAAAGTGACAAAACCATAAGTACCAAAAATATTCAAGGAACCCAAAGATTAGGCTACCAATGATAGAATTTTTGTTTCTATAGGCTGTCGACCACCTAAATTTAGGCGGCCGCCTAGGAGGGCTAGGCGCTAGACGGTTGGTGACCGTCCGCCTAACGCCTAGCGCTTTTTACAACCTTGTATTATAGAATACATGTTGAAACCATCACAAAGAGATGTCCTCTCCTTCATTTTAGCAATCAAGTCCATTAACTAATCATGGAGTCAATACCACGGTTTAAACTATAGTCGAAACTGATGCATTTCTGCCATTTCAAACTGGACTTGGATGATGAGAACCTGGCAGAATTGTCGAAATTACTGAACCGACCTTTTAAAACCACTGAAACACCCCAAAACTGTCAAAGCTGATACTCATACGAATGGTCCAAAACCGATGAAGAAATTGAGTTTTCAAAGTTCAAACCTTATAAATACTATATATCACTGTGAAACATAATCCAGCCTCCAGGTTTTGGCCTTCTAACCCATGACCTCTGCCCACCCGTCAGCTCAACAATGACAATAACAACCAAAGGCTACAGTAAACCTTTCTTAACGAATTTCTATTGAGGGCAAGTAACAAGCCTTGCCTTCGTTTTCTGTTAAAGCTACCATTTAATCTGGATTAAAATTAAAATTAGGGCGGATGCATTAGAACTAGATAGTTTTGATAATAATATATTTATTCTTTACTTGTTTAGATTTGAATTCTTTGATATAAACCTATAAAAGGGTATGAATATGTAGTTTTTTTTAAGATGGAAGTTTTCTTCTAAATAAAATTTGAGATCTTCTCTAATTTGGATACAATGTCCTTTCCTCTTGGCGTGATTCCAATACAGCCTCGGAGTGATCCCATTGCTACATCCAGATTGGGATTAGTGACTAGTCTTAAATTCAAATATGATTCTGGATTTAATTCAAATGCAAACTTGAATTAAGACCTGAATTTAAATTTTGGTAGGAATTAGGAAAACTTGAGGAAATGCATCACTATACCTACATATACCAAATCACATTTAAAGCTCATATTAATCACAAAACTATAAATGTATCGAGGCTTTTCAATTCCATATGAAATGCTTTAGTCATCCTAATATATGAAATTTAATTTGTTGTACGTAGATGGCTGTAATGAAATCGGTAATGCTTTAGTCATCGTTAACTTTTTTGTCCGGTCATTTAACTTCTAATATCTTCGCATAGAAGGCCCACAGTGAATCTAATGACTGGGCATCATAAGCTTAATCCTGATTTTTGACAGGAAGAAGATGTATACGTAGATGTCAATATTCATCTTTAAAAAATATTAAATGAACAATGAGAAGTTATATAATAGATTGGAATTTTATTTTAACAACGAGCAGCAGAAGAAATTAACTCGAAAGAGAAACCATATGCTTAACATAATGCTTACTCAAACAATGACAATAATCAAAAAATAAACTTCAGTAGTGGTTCCAGCCATACCTGTGGTATATCTGTCGTGACCGTACCAGCTTTAGGATTTGGCATTAGTCCACGTGGTCCTAATAGCTTTCCTAAACTAGCAACCTGAACAAAGATATTTCGTTCCAACAGGAAGACAGTGAACAAAACATGTTGAATTGGTCAAAGAAAAGAAAAAAAAAACAAAGAGTGGAAGATTAAAGGAAGTTCTTATTTATTTATACCTGTATCTATACTACTATATAATGAGAAAAGTAAGCTTCACCGTGAAAGTAAAAAAAAAAATATATATATATATATATATAAGTAAGCTTCACCGTGAAAGTTTTTTTTTCCAAAAATGTCCTCATCTATGTTTACTAATTAAAATTGTTCATTAAATTTAATATGGTTAGTTATGTAATTACATATAGAAGAAGAAGAAATTACGAAGGCTGTTATTTGTTCTTCCCAAGTATTATAAAATACGTGCAAGGCACATGCATATATACTAGTAAGGTAAATGCAGAAAGTATGTTCCTTCTGAAATATGACATATAATGACAAATATGTAAGTGAAGATAGAGTATGGAAAATGTATAATCCCTAAAAAGATAAAATATAGCCGTCAACAAGCACAATTAGCAACATGACAGATAGGAGATTACAATAAAAATAATATATAGAAGAACGAAAATATAACAATAGACGTAATCCGATATTTTCGAAACAATATTTTCCACTGTCATGCACTAGATTACACAAAATCCTAAAAATGATGTAGATGTGACTAACCTTGCTTATGGACCACAACTGGTCATTCGATGTGCACACACAACTAGAAATTCAAAACAAAAAATAGACAGAAAAAGGTAATTATATAACTTAAATCTCCCATCAATTATCCTTACTGGTAAAATGACATATATAAATGGTCAAATAGTCTTCCTTTGGGAATTTAATCTCTCGTCAATGTCATTATGGCTAAATATTTGCTCAGAGTTTGTATTCTGGAATATAAAGAAGACCATTACCGCTTAATGTTTTGACATTAAGATTATAAGGAAAATTATTACTAAAATTACGGTAGACTAATAGGTAATACCACCTCAAGTTTTAGATGCCACTTGTCAATGTTAATGATAAAGTGGTATATCTGACAGCTTTTTGAATCATTACCCTTTGACATAACCTCTCATTATATTTATATCACCCCTTTGAGCTGTTAGCTCTTCCCTAAGCTAGCTGGGTTCTGATTGAAATCATGAGAATAATCCTACACTAAAATCTTCTAAGGTCCTCACTCAGTCCAGAAATGCAGCAGCCCAGAGTCCATAATAGTGCCCAAAAGCAAGAACCAGGTCATTTGGGCAAGAAAAGTGGTGCCAAAAGTATAATGGAACTTCAGAAAACCAATAACCACATTATATAATTCCGTATATCATAGTTGAAAATGATAATACAGTTATGTCATGTTAAATGTCATTAAATAATTATAGGACAAGATTCGGTCACTTAAATGGTTGTGAGGTGAAAACAGTTAGGTTTCTGAGTAAAAAGGATTTTCTTCATAACATTATAACACTTTTGGGCACAATGGAAATTACTGATAATATATCTTCCCAAATCCACAGAGACTTAATAGAAAGCATACAACAACAACGAAGGGTTTACCCCAGATTTTTGGGATTGTCTCTATAAATCATTTTCTTCCATTCAGTTGTTAAGGGCCATGTCCTCAATAACAATAACAAAGACCATATCATTCTTTAAAACTTTAATCCATGTTTGTTAGACCTACCTCTAGTCCTATTGGCTCATTATCGTTCATTATCGCTCCTTAAAAGAAGCATCTATTGGTCTAAGTTACACATGTCCAAACCATCTAAGACGATTTACTCTCATTTGTCCTCCATTAGCGTCACCTCTAACTTCCTAGAATACGCTCATTTTTTATCCTATCTTTTAATGTATTGCCACTAATCCATCTTAGCTTTCTCATTCCGGCTATACTCATTTTCTGGACAATTTGCTTAATAGAAAGAATCTACATCATCATATTTTTAGTAAAGTAGGTTTGGCATACATGCATAAGAGTTAAGCATGAGAACCAAGATTAATGATCATGCCAAGGAATTAAGCATGAGAACCAAGGTCATTGATGACATTTCTTCTAACAATCATTGTTCTAAATGGCGGTCGAGGCGGAGGCGGGCGCCTAGGCGAGCAATACCTGACTAGATATTTTGGTAAAATAGTTTTACAAACATTATGGACCTGTGATTCACTTTGACAAAACTGAAACTTCATAAATCTTTGTTCTACAACTTAGTTATGCATAAAACACCCTTAAAATATGCATATTATGCAGTAAAATAGTAAAAGGATGTCCAAAATGTATCAAGCGCCTAGGCAGCCTAGACGACAGACGGATCTCTCTCCGCCGCACACCCTCCTACTGCCGTTTAGAACCTTGCTAACAATTGATGTATTTATGTAGTTAAACGACTGGAAACTAAACAGTTTTTAAACGTTTATATATACCTATAGCTCTCTTCATGGTAAATTAGTTGCTGCTGAAAGTTAACAAGATAAATTAAATTCAATTGAACAATCATTACCGTAAATAAGGCTTCAATTCTTGATAAAATAACAAGAGGTAATTTTAAGAAAGTAAAAGGCAAATAATACAAACTTCTCTAAGCACATTACATATACCTTGGGCATCATATCTGGAGAAGCAATTAATTTGTCAAAATCCATGAATCCTCCCTTAATTTCTGCTATTAAATCTTCTCCACCGACTATATCAGCTCCTGCATTTTTGGCTTCATCGATCTTCTCACCTGTAACATTCCAGCCACGAAACCAGTTACCAAAAGGTAGTAGCAACTTACTACAATCCAATTAAATCCCTACTCAAATCTCACTATATCATGAAACTGTGTTCTTAGAATAGATGAATCATCATTTCATCAAAATTTCCCATTAGAATAGTCATCTATGGAGCAGGACAACACTAATTTAGGAACTTACGATATTTACATAGGCATTATCTTGAGCACACTTACCACATAACTATAACTGCCCAAAATTTCAACATAAAGCAGTATTAAATCTAGTTAAATCCCCACATCATGCTAGCAAAGACAAGTATTGATGACATTCGAGACCATTTAACCAAGCAAGTAAATAGGATAAAGATATTTGTAATATGTCAGTGGACGAGACAAATATCACAGTCCAAATCACATAGCAGAGCAAGTTGACAGGAAGAAATCAGATATCCAACTGTTGAGATTTAAAGAAGATTCTTGCCATAAGAATGAACAGCATACCAAAAATAGTAACTATTAGTAATCGAGTTGAGAGAGCTAACAGAAATCAGTTCCTCAACTTCTGGGGGCCTTAGCCGCCTTAGAGAAACAGCTCTACCATAATAGTGACCAAGGATAAGAAACTTATGATAACTAGAGGGGTGAAGGGAATTCTTCCTTTTCACTTCTTCTGAAAAGGACTCTTTTACATCAGATATTACCTTGTATTACCCATATAACGATTTCAAAGGACTTTTCAGTACAGGGCAATAAACCCCTTACACAACAAGACATGACTCGAAACTTAATATATTGTCACTAAACCCAGCAAAGTTCCAGATGAAACAAAGAATACCCTCTTAAATCAGGTTTTCAATTCAACATCCCGTCTTGCACTAGGGACTTGGCATATTGTGGCCTTAAATTGGACTCGAATCAAGACTGGTTGGCTTTCTGTAGTTCAATAGAACTGCAGAAAGCCACATGGTATTGGTTCGACAAGATGACATATCAATATGAAATGTGCTATGCTAGAAGTCCAGACATAGGGCATGTAAGAAACACCAAGTCAATATGATATTCTTCTTCGGGGACTATATAACGCCTAATTTACTTACTTTTTTTAGTTTTTTGAACAAGAATTCAAAATTTATTATATGTTATCTTAGGGTTAGTTCTATTGTTAACTTACAAATGTTTTTATCGGCTTTTTGCGGGATCCTGGTTTCCAGTAGTGCTATCTTATCATAGGCACCTTTCCGGGCATACACCAATTTGGTCTCATATAATTTTCGTGAAATTTGCTTAATAGTTTGATGTAGCCATGAAATTACCAAGCTACACTTGGCCAATTTTGTGCAATAACCACACTTTTTTATGCAACTATTATTGTTATTATCATTATCATTGTTGTGTGCACTATTCATAATTCTCACTCGAGAAGTAACATTAGCAATATTTGAAGTAGTAACGTATAATAGTAGTAGTATCTATTAACTTGCCTTGAGTAAGAACAGCCACTTTAACAGTCTGGCCAGTTCCCTTAGGAAGATTGACCTACAAAGGACCAGAACATTAAAAAGTAGAGAAGGAAAAATGGAAACCCAACAAAATCAAGTAAAACCAAAAAAATCGAACCGTTGCCCTAAGCTGTTGATCGTTGTACTTAGGATCAATATTGAGCCTAAAATGTGCCTCCACTGACTCTACAAATTTAGTCCTGGCAGTTTCCTTGAGAAGTGCCACCGCGGTTGGAACATCGTACTCCTTTTTGGTCTCCCTCAACTTCTGTATCTCCAAGAATCTCTTTGACCTCCTCTGCACCAAAAGCAGACAACAGTCCACGTCAGGGTACTAAAATTGGTGTAATTAATTGTGATACAGAAATAACATGTCCGAAATCCGATTTGGATGCCATGTAAACTATTATCGCCTTTATAAATATATAGACAGTTGGAATAATAAAAATATATAGCATCAACCATCATGATAGCTCTAGAGCATTGCCAACCAGAGCAGCCAAGGCTCTAATTCTGAGTCTTGACTGCATTTTCGGCAGATTACAGAAACTAGCCAAACAGGCACATGCGATGCACATTTGAGAGATTAAATAGATGAGTCTCCAAAACATTGTATCAAAAATCACTGTTTACAAACTTTAATTGGTCATTCAATTCAAACTCACAATTGAACCCAGTTTAAGGGAAGGTAGTCATAATGACAAAAGGGTAGTTTCGGCGGCTAAATTAGGAATAAAAGAGAGGATATTATTCTCAACTGTGGAGAGAATGGTTCAATAGTTTTAGTTCTCAATAGACGGTGATAGGAGAGTATGTGTACAAAATACATAAGGAACCTAGGCCCTATGCTGCACAGACATGGATACGACACAGTTAAGATACGGCAACATGGACACGGCACCTAGCTTGGTGTATCGTGTGTCTGTGAAGTGTACAATACGTGTCTGACACAACAAGGCCGCATTTTTGGAGTGCATGTGCTTCCTAGATTAGGCCCATAAGTCGAGCCTAGTATGGGCTAGACCTAGTTGGGTCAACCACAAACTCGAACACTCCCTCTCAAGCTAGTATGGGCTAGACCTAGTTGGGTCAATCACAAACTCGAACAACCCCTCTCAAGCTGGACATAGTACATATCATGCATGCCCAAATTGGTACAACAAGAATAAACAAATTGGAAGACGCTAAAGGCTTGGTGAGCATATCAGCGGCCTAGTCCTCAGAGGGACTGAAGGAAGTGCATCCCATAACTTCATCACGAACAAGTGACAATCAACCACAATGTGCTTGGTCCTCTTAAGATCGGACTGTTGGCAATAAACCATGGCAGCTTGGTTGCTGGATGTTGCAGTGCATAGGCAAGGGCTCAGCCACAGAATGTTGAGTCATCACTCGGTATTCTGCCTCGGCACTCAACCGGTTACAATGATCAGTTTCTTACTCCGCCTGGTCACAATATTTTTACTCCAATCAGGGGCGGCCCCACCCCAAAAAAATTTTATTGAAATATTTTCTTATGTTTTATTCTCTTGTTTGGATCAACAATTTTTTAAAAGATCGGTACTTTAAGCTGCACAATACTAGTATCCTCGTGTCGCTCAAGTTATACCTAAAATTCAGCCCCCCTAAATTTTAGATGCTAGCTCCGCCACTGCCTCCAACTCACGAGATTGCGGCCGGGCCGACACATAAGTACAGTAGCTAGATGTCAATCTCCTACTTCTTGTTGCGGCTGTTGTTCGGACATTTAATGTTTAACCGCTAAATTTCGAGCCCTGGAACTAAATTGTACAATAGTAGTAATAATAGTCAAAGCACTGAACAGTCCAAAATTCGGACACACCAAAATTGGTAATGATAAAGATGGGCAATAAAAAGAAGAGGAGAGAGAGAGAGAGAGAGAGAGAGAGAGAGAGAGTTGTTAGTACCCACCCTGTCCCTCTTGAGGGGTAAGGCGGCCTTGCCAGTCTTGGGCTTGCCGGAGGGAGGGGCTTCGGCTGCGGACGCGGCGGGGGCGTCGTCTAGGTCTTCTTCTTCGTCGTCGAGGCCGGCTTCCGCGACGGCGGAGGTTGTGTCCGCTCGAGCCCTCGGGGGTGGAGACGAAGCGATGGGTCTGATGGCTAAGGAGGCGGGAGGCGGGAGGCGGAGGGATAGGGACAGAGGGGAGGGGCGGAGGTAGAGAGTAGGGATCGCTGCGGTGGGCTTGGGCAAGTAGGAGGAGAGAGGAGGAGGGGAGTAGGAGACGACGGCGGCGGAGGCGGAGGCGGCGGACATAGTTAGTACACTTTGTCTTCGATGGAGGAAAAAAAGAGGGGGAGAGAGGAGAAGGGGATAAGAGCATCTCCAACCCTATTGTGAGTTTGAAAAAAATGGTTGCCACATAGGAATGACAACCATTTTTTCCAAAAGTACTTCTCCAATGCAAATGTGAAATAAAGTGTAGAGTTGACATGGCAATGACATGGCAAAGACAATGTGAAGTTGGTTGTCTAGATCTAGACAATGCACTTCACAATGTCTTTATGTCCACATCATCATTTGTGAATAAAAATATTTATAAAAAAGAAGTAGAAGAGTAAAAGTTGTCTTGGAAGTTGTAAAAAATTATTTGTATTGTCTTCTCAATACTTTTGTATTGGAGATGACTTTTTAAATCCATTGTCATTTGTGAATATAACCTTACCACCTATACAAGACATTGTCTTGTCCCTCATGCCACATAGGATTCACAACACAAAACAAGACAATAGGGTTGGAGATGCTCTAAGAAGAGGAGGAGGAGGAGGAGGAGGAGGAGGAGGAGACGCTGACGTTGAGAGCGCGACACTCTTCAGTGCATTGGACTGGAAGAGGATAAAATTATCTCAAATCCTGAATTTATATTCAACTTTATATAGATTATTATAGATAGATAGATAGATAATAAAGGTTATTTATAGGCTTTTTCTAAGGCACTACCAATTTTACTTGGAAATAGCCCAAAAATATTCAAAAAAATTACAAGTTTGCCATCTATTTTTTTTACTTGGAGCTAGTCCAAAGAATGGTATAAATAACAACTTTTCATTTCTTTTCCTCTCCCCCTCTACTCTTCTCTTCTCCCCCTCAACATTTCTAGGTCATAGAATTAAACCTTAGCCCAAATTTTCTCCCAACCTACATTTTGTGAAGATTGTAGGTGGAAATTCTAGTAATAGTGTCGTCGACTTTCTCCTGTTAATTGGTACATCATCGAATTAATATATGTTTAGAGTTTCCAACATTAATTTCACATATAAATATTGAATTATATGTGTTTAATGTAGAAAAAAGGATCATGAAAGAACCCGGGTCATCGAATGTAGTAGACTCTCATCCCGCTACGTCCGAAGAACACATTGATGCTTTGGAAGCACTTTTGGTAATTAAATTTTAACTTTTTGTCGGGTGAAAGTCGAGTCTGTGACACAGAGGACTGTCACCCATCTGGCAGTCCATTTCTTAGGACAGGACTGTCACCTCTCTGACAGTCCTTTATATTACAAGGGCTGCCATGGTGTATGCAGTCCTGTATATTGTAAGGACTGCCTTACTCTCTGCAGTCCTATTTATTTGCAGCAGTTTTCACATTTGATTTGTGTAGTTGTTTAGTTTTATTAACTTTAAGTTATATTTTAGGACTTACATCTTCCGATATTGCGTTACCTGCTCCAATTGTCGTCGATGTAGGCCATTTATTTTGGACCGATATTTGGTTTGAATCAAGCGAAGATGCGCTACATTGGTGCCGAGAAGTTGGACGGAAAAACAACATAGTTTTTGTGATATCCATATCAGCCCAAAATCGTCCGGGACGACAAACTGTGGTGGTTGCATGTGAAAGAGGTGGTGTGTTCAGAAGCCATAAGAAAGATACAATTATCTAAAGTAAAGTTTCAAAAAGAAATATTGGAACGAGGAAATGTGGTTGTCCATTCACGATCCATATTAGAAACGAAGAAGAAGCGAAGTGGACAGTCGAAGTCAAGAATGGAATCCACAACCATGAGATTGTCGAAACACTATTGGGTCATCCGTATGTCGGACGGTTGAACAATACGGAGAAGAATATAGTCAAAGACTTGTCCACTTCCGGAGTTGCACCGAGACAAATATATTCCGTCATACTACATGAAGATGAGAAGAACAAGTCTATAATGAAGTCAATATACAACGCCCTATCTACTTCGAACACCATTCGGACGAAATCAAGAATGGCGATGCAAGAAGTGCTGAAGTTGCTTACCGATAATCATTATGTTGAGTACCATAGAAAACATCCCCAGAGTAATGAAGTAATTTCACTCTTTTGGGCTCATCCCGATTGTACACATTTGGCTAGGTCTTTCGCCGACGTGTTAGTCCTTGATTGCACGTACAAGACCAATAAGTTCAAGATGCCTCTATGTTATGTTGTCGGCTTCACCTCTACCTGGAAAACATTTCCAGTTGCTTTTTGTTTCATGAAGAGTGAGAAACTTGAAGACTACACATGGGCGTTGGAGAAACTGAAAATACTTTACACCAGTCATAGACAGTCGTCTGTTCTTGTTATCGACAGAGAGTATGCCCTAATTAATGCTATTCGTATTGTGTTTCCTCAAGCGGATACATTGCTATGCACTTGGCATATCAATCGTAATATCCAATCCCAATGTAAGTTGAAGTTCAGAAAGGTGGATGGTAAACTTGATATGGAGATTTTTGACGAATTCTACAATGACTAGAATTGTGTATGGCGATCCTGTATGATAGATACTTACGATGCCGCATGGTACTTGTTCAAGAAAAAGTGGAATGCGAGGGAGCCGGCATGCATTTCTTACATTAAAGATACATGGCTTGAACCGCACAAAGAACAATTCATCTTAGCATGGACGAATATGGTGAAGCATTACGGCACGACAACTACCAACCGTGTCGAAGGAGCACACTCAGTATTAAAGAGACATCTAAGCTCATCTCTCGGCAACTTTGTCTCGGTTTGGCAAGCTATACATCTATCGGTAGACCGGACGGTGAACGAAATTAAGACATCATTTGAGATGAGCTTAAATATTGTGAAGCATGAGCATAGAAAGGAAGCATTTTTGGATGCTTTAATGCGTGTGATGCCTCACAAGGCGTTGGCATTAATATTTGATGAGATTGATAGGTCAAAGTTTGTCGGGTTTGATCTCGAGGTTTGCGGATGTGTACATCGACATACATTGGGCCTCCCTTGTGCACATGAGATTAATGAATATCGTCATCAATCCATTCCTATTCCAGTGGATGTTGTCGACGAACGTTGGAGGTTGTCTATAATGTACGTGGTAAATAAGGACGATGATTTCTTCTCTTTGCCACAAGTGAAACTTCTCCACGCAAGGTGGTGTGCCTTAGTAGGAGCGGAGCGGGAGTGCATTGAGCTTAAAATCCAAGAAATTGCATGTCCGATGACTACTAGAATGCATGAGCCGTATGTTGTTTCCAATCCTAAGAGTAGTTCACAGAAGAGAAGGCTAGAGTCAACTAAGAGAGATCCATCGTCCTTTAAGCATATTGAACGAAGCTTACAGCATGCTCTGCCTGCACGGAAGAGAAAGCTTGTCATTCGCCAAAAAAAGGAAAAAAACGGACCTCCCAAGAGAAGATACCGTAGATAGCCAAACACTGAGTTTGTATATTGACAAATTTTAATCTAAGATTCGCAGTTACATTTGGTCTATTGTTGATGTCCCGGGGGATGGCCATTGCGGAATTTATGTGCTTGCAAGACATCTTGGTTATTCTGACAAAGACGGATGAAGACAGGAGCTGTACGAGGAGTTAGAGACTCATCTTCCAGGGTGCTAGCAGTCATAATCCAAACTCTCTGTGAAGAGAGTTTGGATATGAAACTCTCTTCACAGAGAGTTTCAGACATGACTGCCAGCACCCTGGCAGTCCTAACTTAATGTAGGATTGCCAAATAGCTGGCAGTCCTACTTAAAATTCTCTGTACATAAAGTTAAGTAGGACTGTCAGTTTCTTGGTAGTCCTAATGTGATAAAGGACTGCCAAGTGTATGATAGTCCTACTTGAAACTCATTGTACAGAGAATTTCACAGATTGACACACAAGCATATCAAAATAACACCAAACATACTCAAACGTATCCAAATATCACCAAACATACCCAAACGTATCCAAATAACACCAAATGTAACTCCCTAAACCGAATTTTGTGAATTTCAAGATTTTTCTTTTCCTAAAAAGATTATTTGAAATAACAACATTGTTTTCTAAATAAAACTTAAATTGCTTTACAAAGCTATTCTACTAGATTCCATTTCTGTTAGTTAATGAGCTTGAGTATAATTATTACTTTTACTAAATGTTGCCTTTAAGCTTGATTAGTATTGTTGTTGGTCATAGTTGCAAAAAGAAATAATATTTCCATTAGTTAAACTTCCTTTCTAATTATAAGGAAAATCTGTTTACTGTGAAGTATAGTAAAACTAATTTTTGAATACTATATTACTGTTGTTCTCATACTGTTGGTTTTGATGTATTAAACTAAGAAGAAGGATTAATTTGATTAAACTATTTTCGTAATTATTATTAGTTAACAGGTGGTAGTTAACTAATAACTGCAATTAGTTGGATTAACTAATTCTGTGCTTAGTTGGTAATCCTAACTGAATCAGTTAGGAATTAGTTACTGCTTAGTTTTATTGGCCCCCAGATCTACTTTTTCTTACAGCTTTTCCACTCAAATATTTTATTATAAAAACAGTCCCATCACATCACAGTCCCATCACATCACTGACATACTTTTTCTCTCTCTCCACTTTTCTCTCTCCTGTCACTGTACTGGTCGACTATCGGCGGAGCGCCACCGCGAGATCGCCGTGGACTTAGTCAGACCTCGCCGAAGATTTCTCATCTCCACCTCAGAAGCCAGCATCACCATCACTAGTGCCGGTGCACCACCGTAATTCATCCAGATCGCCACCGGACCAACTCAGATCGACGAATCTGAGCTGTCGTTCCGTCAGCACCGCCGAGGAGTCGAGAGCCTCGACCTCGCCGGAGACGTCGTCGTCACACCAGACGTCACCACCGGAGTAGATCGAGTTGTCGCCGATTCGAGACATCAGGCTGCCTCACCATTGCCGTCAGACCTGGGTCGAGTCACCAGAGCTTCCTCGCCGAGCCACTGCAGATCTCGCCACTACGCCGGAGCAACCGCGTGTCATGACCGGCCAAGGGAAGTGTTGTTGTGTCCAGATCTGACACAGATCGGAGTTGAAGACTCGTCACCGACCCCTCGCCGAGGTGAGAACCCAACCCGATCTACTTGAACCCCCTCCATTCTTGTTTCTAGGATTTTGTTTGTGGGAGTTTTTGTTCTGGTAATGATAACTAGGGTTCGGGTGTTGGGATTGAGTAGAGAAGAACCTAGGGTTAGGGTTCTCCATGGGAGGGGAACTGAGCTAGAGGAAGGAGACGAGTAAGAAGGACATTGGGGTTAGGGTTTCCTAATGCTGAGAAGAAAACTCTTAGAGTTAGATTTTTGAGTGATCGGCTGGTTGTAGGAGAAGAGCTTGGGGAGAATTTCTTCTATCGCCTGGGCTGGGTAGAATATAGAGAAGTGAGAATGAAGAGAGAAGAAAGGAAGGCTGGGGTTGTTTTATTGTCTGGTGATAATGGGTGGAGAGAGAGTTTCCTCTCTCGATTTTACTTTTTGTTCCATGTGACTTTTCGAAAACTGTGAGATCCAGTTGGCTGACCCTTAATGTTAAAGAGAAGGCTGAGCTAGTAATAGTGTGCTGCTACAAGCAGTAAAAGAGTTCTCCATGGGAATTCGGCAGAGAGAGAAGGAAGGATATTTATATTAAGTTCGATTTAGGAGCTGGCGATTTGGTAAGTAAAGAATGAGTGAAGCTCTTTAGTTTGATTTTCTTTGTTGTCATTATGACTTTGAACCCCGAGTCAGAGAGGACTCTTCGTAAGCAGCCAACTTGACTCTTCAAACTGCTGAGAGGCGATGGTGACCTCTCGAAAATCGAGGGATCAAACCCATGAACCGAAGGGTCACCTGACTCTTCACTGTTGGAAGCCATATTTTATGTATGGACAATGCATTTCTATTTTGGTCGGCAGCATTAGGAAATTTAGTTTATCTTTTGTGTTCGGTTGTATGTGAAGAGATTATATGGAAGACTGGGCCGGATTATGTTGGGCTGATAACTTAAGATGTAAATGTTAAGTTCTTATGACATTGGGCTGGGTTGGGAAATAATGTTGGGCTGAGCTGATTTTGCTTATTGCTTTAAAAACTATTCATGGTATGAATAAATATAATGTTTAAACAACTTTAGTTAATAATAATATGGATAATTATTTTACTGATTCACCATTATATACTTTTTGTAATAAATATTGCAAATATTTGGATAAATAATTAATATCAATATTCTGTGAATAGTTTAGCTTGCAAGTATTTTTCTATATATAATAATGATTTTTGGTTAAAATGTAGTTAATTATTTCTACTAGTATTTTTATCAAGGCTATATATATTTTCTAAAAAAAAGTATTATCGCCCTAGTAGTATTTTCTCAAAAGAAAACTAGTAAGTTTGTTACTCTTGTAATAGATAAATTCTAAATTGTCAAATTACTTCTAAATAAATAAGTTAAGATATTATATTGTATATATAAATATAGTTAGCTAATGTCTTTAATTCAACCCTAACAAATTGTAAATACCAGGTGAGATTCATTCATGCATTACTACTCCCGTGCAACCAAACCAAGGCAAGTACACCGACTCGAGCTTTTACTTTATTTCTGTCTTACATTCATGTGTCATGTTCTCATATCGGACACATGATACACACGATTGCATCGTCCTTGTTCGTCATTGCATTGTGAGTCATTGTTATTGCAGGATTGGGGAAAATATTAACTAGTGTGTGACCACACCCAACCTAGGTATTGTAAATAGCCTAATCGTACATCTCACGTACGATTAAGCCGAACCTTGTAGAATTGTGAATTGATTGATTATGGATTGTGGTCCTTAGTCGGTCACACATTAGGTTAATATTTTAAAAGGTCACACTTGCATTGATTGTCGTGTTCATTGTTTTGTTCATTGATTGTCGTGTTCATTGTCTTTGCATATTGATTGTCGTGTCCATTGTCTTCAGTTTTGCACTCCACTTCTGGTACCATAGTTTCATTTTCAGTTCTTGTATTCTGTTTTCACCTTGTATTCTGTATTTCAGATTACATTGTATATTATTTTTGTCGGGGTTGTGCTTTGCTCTTTTTCTGACAGGATACGTTGCAGGTGAGCTTGAGGCCTTGAGCATTGGAACGTCATGGATATTACAGGATTTATTTTATTTATTTTTCTGGATATTGTACTTTGTATTTTGATTTTATTATTGTACTTTATTTTATCGGATCTGTCTCCGGATAACATTGTAAAAGACTTGAATGATTATTGGTGATCTTTTTGGGAATGATATATATATAGAAGCTGTGGATGTTTACATTTCATTGTGACATAGAGTTTTTCTTAGTATTGTACAGCTTACTTCGTCGTATCCATCGACGAAGGCTGGGTGTGTCCGACTCATATCCGATTATTCGGGAGCGGGTCGTGACACCAAACATATCAAAATAACACACAAGACATCCAAATATGCAACCATACCAAACAATATCCAAAATTACATAACATACATGTCCACATCCAAACATTTTCAAATAAAAAATCCAAATATCCAAAATGTATATTCAAAATATTCCAAACACAGAACATCCAAATATCCAACTTACTAGTTATCATGACGGGCCTTGGTGCGCACCTCCAGATTTTGCATAAAGGAAAATTCTACAATGTCATCGATGCGCTCCATCGCGTTGGCGATTGCGACATAGTCATCATTCTGGCATTGATTTTTAAGGGATTTGGCCAATTGTTTCACCCTTGTAGCCTGTAAATGACACTAACTCAGAAATCTGTAAAGACTACAAATTCGAAACTCACTATATTCACCAATGAAGCATACCATTTTTGGAAGGAAGAGGTCCCAGAGCTCCTACAGCAACGAGGCCTGGATTGCTAGGGTTCGACAACTTCGGATGTCCGACTGCCAAGCAGTACGGTATGTAGTCATCGCTGCAGTCGGTCATCTCCTTCACCGGTCGTCTTTCATCTTCCCCAAGCACATGCCGTTGCCACTCGGAGTAGAAGTCGGTAACCCAGTCGAATTCCGTCGGTTTGTAATTCAAAGGTTGGGTCCCGCTCGGAGGCTCCAATAACCTTAATGTGCACTTCGGCACAGTTTGTACGAAGCCAAACTGACGAAGTACTCGATCAGGCATGTACGGCTCCGTGATTTCATAGCATGCGATCATGCCATGAAACAAAGCTGTTGTTCCATAGGGCGATTACTCTCCCATAAATCATGGTATGGATGCCAAAATATCTATAGGAAAAAAAAGTTAACATGAAAAAATACTCAACAAATTAACAACAAAACAAATTAACATGAAAAAATAAGTCAAAATTTGGTACCTCTTCTGGCACCAAATTATCTAGTACATCACGAATGGAAGCCAGTGTTTAATAATTTTTAGTTTCTAGCTGAGTTGGCCTCCATTGACACACTCTAGGAATGTGGTCACCATAACCTGGGTTCAGCTTACTCCGCTTGAGCATCGAAAAGTGCTCGTATATCCATGACTATACAATTTATAAATGAATAGTCAAAAATTAAACAACAAAATTTCGTATATGAGATTAAATTGTTAGAAATTTTCTTACATGGAGCAGAGTCTGGCATCCAGTTATTGTCTTAGTACCGACACGGGATGCTATACCAAGCTCGCGGTAAAGATTGGCTAGTATACCGCTTCCCTAGGATATGGCTTCTATGTCATCCACATCAGATAAATTCAGAATGCACCTAGCATGTATCGAGGTTCCGGACTTGTCTGGAATGCCGACCGATCCTAGGATGAAGAGGATGTACGCATGGGCCACCATGTCAATGGTCTCATCATCATCGTCCTCTGTCTCTATGAAGTTCTCCACCAAAAATGACAGAGGAATTCCTAGGACTTCTTGAAGCCTGACAGGGTTGTAAAACTGGTAGCCTCAACCCCAAGGTGCTTTGAGATAAAATTTACGATCTTCTCGTACAATTTAACAGATTTCTCATTGTTGTACATTTTCTTGGTCATGATGCGTCCGGTAACTGGCAAGTCCAATATCTGATGGACGTCATCAAATGTAATCGTTAACTCCCCTGCTGGAAGATGAAATGTGTTGGTCTCTGGATGCCATCTCTCCACAAAGACGGATATGAGGATACTGTCCATTGTCCTATAGGCGTATCGAGCCAAATTCTGCAAGCCGCTCAGAATGATCTTGCTCTGGACGGCCTCCGATAAGTTGTCAAACTGTCAGGCCACGGATTTCTTTCCGTGGCTCACGGCCCTAAGCATACGAAAGTTCCTCTGTATGTCGGACAACAGGATAAAATTAGAATTATGAAATACATATATATATAGTAGACTCAATGGAAGCTTACAAACGTAATGTACATACCGGGTTCTTCCATATTTCATAAGCAATGTGGTTGTCAAACGAAACCAACATTGAGCAACCGGGCGGACGGACAGGCTCCTGAGAAGGACCAGGCTCTTGAGAATGACCAGAACCGTCACGTGATAGGACTTGGCCAATAGGCACGTCGTTGTCATCGGAAGAAGACGGAGGACTATGAGGAGCTCGTTGCTTCGGCCGAGCAGGGGGAGCCGGTCGCTTCGTCCGAGACCGACCAGTCGCTCTAGTAACTTCGCTTTCTGGAAGTGGTTCGAAAATTTTCATCGGTCTCTCGAGAGGACGGCCCGCAGTGCGTTCCTTGTGCGCTGACACGGTAGGCCATATTCTTTTGGGAGCGGCCGTAGGACTGCAGGACAAAATACAGTTATTAAATAATATAAAAGAAAATAGACAACAGGAAAACATAAAGTCCTACAATTATATTGGACTGCAGGAAGCCAAGAAGTACAACATTGTTTCAGGACTGCAGAACAACTGGTAGTCCAAATGTTAAGAAGGACTGCCAGACTTCCTGCAGTCCTCTTTCATAAGAGGACTGTCGGCTGCCTGGCAGTCCTCCTTAACATTAGGACTGCCAGTTGTTCTGTAGTCCTATTATTGTGAGCCTCGACTGTAGCAGCCGAACAGCCACAACGATACGATACTTTGTCGTGTTCTAGGGTTAGGGTTTCAAGAAAAATGTTGGATTTATCATGTTCAAAAAATTTATTCATGAACCGTAAAGTGTTCTAAACCTAATTTATCAAAACTTTTTAGAGTATTAACAAAAATTCTTTGAATTTGAAAAGAATATAGAAAAATATAAAAGAAATTAGGGAAAAATATACCTAGATTGTGATGAGGGTTTGGACTTGCGTGCTATCTCATGGATTTGAAAGAATGTAGAAGAAATTTAGGATTAAGAATTTAGAATGGAGTTGTGGAGAAAAGAATATGATTATAGGGTTTTAGAGAATTTGGAAGAGAGAGAAAGGAATAGAGGAAATGAAATAGGAGAGAGTGTTTGGGGGGGTGGGGGGTGGGCTAGCCCCAAGTAATTTTTAGGCTATCCCCAGTAAAAGTTCCACCTTCTTGGGCTGCCCCAAAGTAAGGGCTAGCCCCAAGTAACTTTAGGGGTGCCCTTAGAAATTGCCTATTTATAAGGGCATATCATATTTTGATCATGGCTATCCTATTTCTAAGTTTGATTTATTTACAAGTTTGTCATTGAAAAAATTACTCATGGTTATTCCATTTCTAGGTATAAAAGTCACTTTTTCTATTTTTGCTCTTGTCTTCTTCCTCAACACATCCAAGAAGAAGAAGAACAAGACGAACAAGAAGAAGAAGAAGAAGAACAAAATTGTAGGATGTGTTTTCTTCTTATTTTCTTCTTCTCCACCATTTTCATCCTCACTATCTCCATCAAAACCCTAATTTTCTTCTTATTTTCAATTTTGATGGCACCCAAAGGCCCCTCATAATGGACAAACCCTAATATTGGTGGAAACCCTAATATTGGTGTTCAATAAGTGCAAACAAGAAGAATAATAATGAACTTGTTGTTTAACACGTGCAAACTATGACTGCATAATTTTCTGGCAGTCCTACAAACTGATAGGACTGCCAGAAATAGTGGCAGTCCTACATCACAGCAAGTGAAATAAAGGACTGCCACAAATTCTGGCAGTCATACATACAGTCAGGACTGCTAAAAATTGTGGCAGTCATTGGTTTCACTTGTTGTGAAGTAGGACTGTCACTATTTCTGGCAGTCCTATCAATTTGTAGAACTGCCAGAAAATTAGACAGTCCTAATCGATGCCGGATTTTGGAACTTTATCCTTTTTTCCTTAAGATGTGACAATATTCTAATATTAGTAGGGTTTTGCACTGCAAAATTGTTCTAGATTGGAAAGATGATACTGAATAATATTTCAGTAAATATATGGAGTGAAAAGAATATATCTTGATCCCTTGTAGCTAGTCTCTGGTTTTCGGAAGCAAAAGTTCCATATAGCTTGGTTTGTGTAGCCTTAATACTCTGTTGCATAAAGTTCTCTACTATGCATAAGCAGTAGCAAAGTAATGCATTTTGCCGTTATCTTTCTCACTAATCTTGTATGCATTCCTTTAGTAGCAATTTCTTGACGCTGCTATAATAAGTTCCTACTTGCTTGCGGGAACATAAATTCTATTGTTTCAGATGTGAAAAGAGAAAACTGAAACCACCTCTTTCTAAGTTCAGAGATATATTTTCCTAACCCCTAATTTTCTGGCAGTCCTACAAACTAATAGGACTGCCAGAAGTAGTAGTAGTCCTACTTCATAGCAAGTAAAATGAAGGACTGCCATAAATTTTGGCAGTCCTACATACAGTCAGGTTTGCCAGAAATTGTGACAGTCCTTGGTTTCACTTGCTGTGAAGTAGGACTGCCACTATTTCTGGCAGTCATATCAATTTATAGGACTGCCAAAAAATTAGGCAGTCCTAGTCGATGCGGAATTTTTTTGATTATGTGTACTTGGGTTTAGTTCAAATGGGTAATTCCCCACTCCGAATGTTAGGGTTTTGGAAAGAAAGAGAGAAAGTATTAGAGATTCTATCTTGTTTGTGAGGACCGTTTGGATGCCATCGAAGGAATATAGTGGAGAATGGTGCACAAGAAGATGAAGAAGAAGATGTTGCTTAGGGAGGGAGGAAATGGTGGAGGAGAAGAGGAAGAAGAAGATGACAGGAAATAGGATTTTGGAAGAGAGAAAGAGAGTAAAATGTGGAAATAAAACTAAAATTTGGGGGTTGGGGG
This sequence comes from Iris pallida, assembly GCA_029216955.1. Taxonomy (NCBI): domain Eukaryota; kingdom Viridiplantae; phylum Streptophyta; class Magnoliopsida; order Asparagales; family Iridaceae; genus Iris; species Iris pallida. The sequence continues at coordinate 31,061,651 of JANAVB010001800.1, forward strand.
GGAGGGGTTGGGTTGCGATAGCCCTATGAGTAAAAAAATAGAATGTCCTGAGTAATTTTCCCCCAAACTGGGCTAGCCCCAATCCGGACTAGCCCCAATCTAGCCCTGATCAAAAAATGATGTGCCCTTATAAATAACCATAATAAAAGGAAAAATTCTAAAGAGACATGCTAGCCTAATTTTTTTTAAACTTATTTATAATTTTCCACCCGAAAAATTGTTTCATGCTAGTCCAACTATCAAAATTTTTGGCAATCCTTTATATTAGAAGGACTATCAAATATTTCGATAGTCATAATTTTAGGACTGTCAAATATTTCGTCCTCCTCTACCCTTCTCTCCTCTGCCTCCTTCTCTCTTCGACCACCTCATCCTCTCCTCTTCCTCATCTCTTCCTCATCCGCTACCTCCTCCCTTTCTCATCTGCCTCCTCCTTGTAGAAGCATAGAATTTCATGCGCTCTAGAAATAAAAATTGAGTAGACGCATCTCGATGTGCTACAAAACAACATGCACCGAAATGTTACCAGCACTGCTGCAGATAGCATGCGTCGAATATCACAGTCGAAGTTGGCGCATCCCCAAAAGACAATAAAGGAGATAACTCAGAAAAAAGAAGATTTATTATTATATGGAAAGTCTGTTACATAAAGCACTTCTCATTTACATAGAAAATCTACTACAGAATAGCCTACTCTAAAAAAAACTCTACGGATAGGCGCATCACTTATTTACGTCTTAGCACAGGTGCATCTCTTCCGCGTCATGAGCGAATCACTTCCTCGTCAACGAGCGCATAACTTCCTCGTCTTGGCACGGGCGCATCGCTTCCGAATGAAGCAGTTATTGAGTAGAACGTGGGTTGGCAACCAATCCAAACTAAGTAATCAACATCCTAGGGGAGAACGCTGCAAAAGAGTTGCATGAGCACAAACTGCTCTGTCCATAACCAATTCGGCACATCTCAGTTCTCTGATGGAGTTTATCGTCAAAATCGAAACTTCTTTGAACGATGAGGTCCATAATCCACAGCCTATGTAACCGTATGTTTTAAAAAATAATGGTAAAATTGTCATTTTTATTTCTAATATTTTTTGCGAATATTTATTTATTAATATTGTATTTTGGGGATTAGTTTAGCCGGGTTTGAGTTTCGTCTAATTTTGACTTTTGTTAGTGACCCGGATAGTGTACACTCTAGTCGTAACCCAAAGATTAGTTAGACATGGCCCACAAATTCATCTCATTAGGCTAGTGCATTTAGACTAAACCTACATGACAAGTTTAGTTATTTAGATATTAGAAACTTGACCCTTTTGACCCCAAACCTTTGCATGACTTAGATTAACCAAAGGGGACCTATTAGGGGCATATTAAACATTTTTTATTGGCCCAAACCTAACCCTTATGGCAGCCGAGAGAGTTCCATCTCCTTTTCATTTGTAAAGTAGCCTTCATTTCCATTTGGTATTCTTCCCAATCTTGAGAGCAAATTCCATTGATTTATCTCTCAAATATTCTCTTTTCTCCACCAAATTCTCTCATTCTTACAAGGAGAGGGAGCTACAAGGATTGTGGATCCAAAAGCAAGGAGGGGTGTCCATTTACTAGAAGAGTCCGTGTCGAATTCGTGTCCTTTGGATTGTTCATTGGAAATCAACTCCCAATAGGTATCTCTCTCTCTCTAAACCTTCTCTATTTCATCTTTCTCTTGCATATTTGTTAGTTTTGAACCCATAGGAACCACCCCCATACATGAACCACCATTAGGAATATTTTAGAGGCTCTTTTGAGTCCTCTTTAGGAGTTTGGGATAGGTTTGGTGTCCCCCATGGAGAGATTCCAAAGGGGGCACACCATGTGTTTGTGTTTTTGCCCCATGGGCTTATTTATCTTCTAATTTCAGATTTTTATGTGTTAGAGAGTAGATTAACCATGGTTAGAATGTTTAGGTTTGTTCTCATTTGGATACCAATGTTTGAATCTATGTATTATGGCCTACAAGCCCTATTTTTATGTAAAAATATCAAATATTGTTATATTTATGGATGTGGACTGATTTGGAAGTTTTTGTATATATATATATATATATATATATATATATATATATATATATATATATATATTTAAAAAAAAATATATATATATATATATATATATATATATATACACATATATATAAAATATATTATATATATAAAATATATATATAGGGGTGTGTGTGTGTCTTGTGTGTATGTGATAGAGTGTGGTGTGTTAGTGTTAAGTTAGTGAGTTAGATAATCTAATTAGTATCCTAGATAATATAGTTAGTATGTGTTTCTTTTGTCCAAAACAACTCAAATTCGTCATAATTTCTATCCATGTTTTTAGTAGCCAGAGCAACTTAGAAATGCCATAACTCCTAGCTCAAGACTCTGATTAATCTTTTGCTTTTTATAAAAGAATCATATCGAAGTTAAATTTCCAAATATATATATTAATAGGCCAAAATTATTATAGAACTTTCTGTAAAACTGTTTGAGTGTCATCTGTCCGAAAGACGAACTCGTTTTGGTGTTTTCGCGATTCCGGGAGCTTCTGGACACGAAAATGCGATCCGTTTGAAGTTTTGGAAAGCTAATACGAAGGGCTACAATATACTTTAATCCTAGAATTTAGTGAATAGGTCTAATAGGTGCAGTATTGGTTTTAAGTAAAAAACTGACTATACGACATGGACATTTTGTGTATCCTATGAGCCTATGTAATATGGATATCAAGTGAATGTAGGTATCATATCAAGAATATGTATGATATAGTACACATATATATTTATTATTATTATTATTATTGTTAGGTAATATATGTTAGTATAGTGTGTGTGTTTGAATGAGATAAGGATGTGTGTGGTTAGTAGAGAGAAGTGAGATTGATAGAGGATATGTGCTAGTGTGTGTTTGATGTTGTATAAATGGTAGTGTAGTGTGTGTGTTGTGAAGGTGAGAGAGTTGGAAGGATCATGCCATCATATTTGACTTGAGGCTAGTGTGGTTTGTTGAGTGATTTGTATTTTGGTTGAGTGGTAATGTGTTTGTATATAGATGTGTGTGGCCGTGTTAGAAAAAAAGGGGTAGATTTGGTATATGTGCTTGTGTGTGTGCTAGTATTGGAGTGGAGAGGGATTTAGATGTTGTATGTATGTTTATGTTAGTGGTTATGTTAGAACCTATGTAGAGGTTAGATTTATCTTAGAAGTTAGATAGTGGTATCTTGTATAAGTTAGATAGTTAGTTGTGTTAGTGTATGTTATTGTTAGTTAGATATGACATATGTTAGTTGGTTAGAGTTAGAGATGGATATATATACATATATGTTATAGTTAGATATTAGTAGCTTGGTTATCCATGGTTTGTGTGTGTGTGGTTAAAGATTAGATGATTTAGTATCCCAATAGTTAGATATCTTAGATAGTTAGATAAGTTGTATCTTGTATAGATTAGAGTTAAGTTAGATAGTGGTTAGTTTGTAGATAGGTAGTATCTTAGGATACTAGATGTTGGTATCCTACGATATTGTGATTTACCTTAAAGGGGTTTACCTTATCGCAGGTAAAGTAGTGAGTTTACCTTCAAGACAAGGTAATAGGGGATTTACCTTCAAGGTATTGGGTTTACCTTCAAGGTAAGGTATGGTTACCTAGATACTAGGGCTAGATACTAAGGTATTGGTTATCTAATGGCTTGGGATAGATAAATAGATGCTAGATAACTATAGTTTGGGTATTGGAAGACTAAAGTATTTATACCTAAACTAAGGTTTTGGACTTCCAACCAAGGTAAGGGTATTGGGATACCAATAGGGATAAAGTATATGGTATCTTGATTAGTATCCTAGGATAGCTTAGATATAGAGTTAGTATCCTATATTAGAAATTAGTATTCTAAGTTAGTAGATAGATAGTAGTCTAGAGATGTAAGTTGGTATCTTGGTGTCATATGTTAGTGTGTCATATTACCTTGAGTAGGATACTACTAGTTTGTAACTTAGAATTTAGGATACTAGAAGTATATGTTAGATAGTTAGATGTATATAGCTAGTGTCCTAAATATATATTTAAGTATCTTAGAGATTAAGATACTAGTAAGTTAGAGTGTTAAATACAAGTTAGTATCTTAGAGGGATAGTTAGTATCTTGGAGGGTAAATGAGAAGTCTAAGGTATTGACAAGTTAATGGGATTTACATATAGTCTGAGGGTAAGGTATTGTTAGGATGTTAAGATAGATGGGTAGATACTAGTCTAAAGAAATGGTAGGATCTACTAGTCTGAAGTAGATGGGGTGTTAAGGTATTATCTAGATATTAAAGGTATTGATATAAGACTAGTCTGAAGTAGATGGGGTGTTAAGGTATTATCTAGATATTAAAGGTATTGATATAAGATACCTATAGAGATAAGGCAAGTGGGTTATCTTGGTAGGTAATGGTTAGGAATAGGATATTTGACTTAGATTTGACCATATTTGACCAAGGTTGACTGTTTTGACTCAAAGTTAACTACAACTCAACATTGGATCTAGATTAGACTAGGAGTTGACCAGAGTTGACCAGTTGACTAAAAGTCAACTGTGAGTCAACCATTGACCCAGTTTGACCTATATTGGATTAGAAGTTGACCATATTTGACCAGTTGACCAAAAGTCAACTGTAGGTTAACCCCTGACCTAGTATGATCTAGATTGACATAGTTTGACCTTGTTTAACTTTGATTGACTTACCTTGACCTAGTTTGACTTTGTTTGACTTAGTATGACCTAGTTCGACTTTGTTTGGCCTAGTATGACCTAGTATGATTTAGTTTGACTTGGTGTGACTTAGTTTGACCTGGTGTGACCGAGTTTGACCTAGATTTGTATAACATACACTAAAAATTATGCCTAACACTGTTAAACCTTATTTAACTCATGTATATCTCATCTTTAAGTCTGTGACTTTAGTCTCGATACATTGTTTACATTTTTCACCAAATCTCAGGTGAGTACATTCTCTGATAACTTTTTTAATTTACGATAACTATTATAATTCATGTACTTAGTATAGATATACTTGTTCTTGACACATTGGTCACACGGATTGGTATTTATGGATCCTGACATCAGATGTTATTCTTTGTTATCTTGGTATATCTTGTGCAAGCCCCTTGTAGTTCTTGTGCAGTATATGGACACCGATTCTCGAGGAGACTTGCTCCCTTCTTGTAGAATCTCATATCGTAACGTTGTGGACACACACAAAAAGAAAAAGAAAATGTTATCTTTTCTTTATTGGCACAAGGCACCACAAATCGAGTACGCCTGAGAGATCCTGTGCTGAGGATTCCCGAGTACAAAAAAGAATTATGGAGAATGGGACGATGGAGATCGAGCGGCAGTTGCTCCTTTACTCCGTTGACACTCCGATTACAAAAGTGGGAGAAAACCTAAAAAATTACTAACTCTCGGCTCACTGGCAAGAAGTACAGCAATTTGGCTCGTGAAAATGCTCTCCGTTCTGTATTTTGAAGAGGGATGAGGCCCCCTTTTTATAGTCATTCTTGAGCTGGGATGATGTTATGCGCCCACATGAGGAAAACACACTGGTTTTTATGTGGGCGCATAGTCCTGCCTTAGGCGCATAGGGTGTAGGCGCATGCAGGCTGCGAGATCGTGGGTTGGTCGTGGTGTTGACGTGGCCGCATGCTTCGGTGCACGACTGTTCGTGGAGACTGACGTGGCCATGCACTTCGGTGCACGTTTTGATCATGGCTTTAACCGAGTCAGGCTTGGGCGCATAGCCCTGTTTCAGGCTATGCGCCCTCCTTCACAGAGGGTGGCTTGGGCGCATAGAGCTTCACAGGCATGGGTGCATAGGAGCTTCACTGGGTGACTTGAGCAAATAGGAGCTTCACTTGGGCGCATATGTCCTCTTTTGGGTTGGGCGCATAAGGCTTTATTTGCTAAAATTTTTATGCTTCTACAAGACCCCCTTCAAAGTTTTCGATACTTGAACGAGTTTGAAATACTTTGAAAGAAGCATGGATCGTCTTCTCGTGATGCAATGGGCGCATAGCACGGCTCTCTCTTTGGGCACATAGTATTTGGCCAGCCTGTCAGAGGGATACGACTGTTGAGATCTTCCTCGAAATCTGAACTGACAGATTCATCAGGTGGAATTTGAAGAGGTCCATCTTTCATACGTCGTCCACGTCAGCAAGTGGCAGTCGCATAGTGTGTAAGAGGCTGGTTCTTCACGTGGGAGCATAGGCTATTGTAGGCGCATACTGTGCAATGGACGCATAGGCGCATAACGATAGTGGGCGCATAGGAAGTAGCATGTGCCTATAAATAGGCTCTGAAGAAGAGAGAGAGCTCATTATTTTCCTCTCTTAGAATTTTTCAAAAACTCTTCATCTTCTTCTCTAAGAACCATGTCTCCCAAGGTTGTAGCTCCCCTTCTCGAAAATTTAGACATATTTTATTATTTCTTATTTTATTGGACTGGTTATTTTCAGATTTTATAAATAATTCTTTAGTTATTATTTACGGTAGATAGTTTTAACCAGAGTGGAGTTTTGGAGTACAAGGCGACTAGGAATCGTGGCACAGATAGTGCCATGGTGTGCTTTGACTAGAGTATTAGCCCTGGCAGGGAAGGCCGAACCATAGTGATGTCCTAACTAGGAAGACCAGGCCAAGTTACGACTTAACCCTTACCGAAGTTTTAGTTATTTGTTAAGTAAATTATTTAGTGTTAGGGAGACCGGTTATACCATTTTAGTCCAGACTGGACCCAAGCTGAGCCCAAGCCCATGTAGGTCATGCGGCGCGACCAATGAAATCGTGTTGATGGAATTTGGTATGAGGGTGTGGTAATTCGTTTTAATGGTTTAATGAATATTTTCTGAATATTAGTAATGAAATATTATAAATATCATTATCAGTTGATATTCTATGATATGGGTATAAAATAGGCCTTTGTGCATTGTGGAAACTTTGGACTGAATATAATGGTTTATATACACCATTATTTATGAAAATTTATTATTATTATTCTTTGAGGTTATATAGTGATAAAGTTATTACCGTGGTTATTAAATATAGATTATTGATTATTATTAGTTATTATCATTTTATTATTTATCGAAAGAAGTATGTGTATATATATATATATATACACTTGTGGGAGTGTATATGGATATATAGAGAGTTATATAATCGTACACGTGTATATGTATATCGGTATACATATTACGTATATGTATATATTGTATACGTAAGTATTTGTGCGTATATATATATACAAATATATATACATATATATTTTATACGTGAGTGTTTGTGTAAATACATATATATATTATATATGCATTTGTATATATATTAATATATAATGGTACGTATAGACATATATATATATAGGTATTTTTATATGTTAAATTGTTATATATATATAAGAACTAGTGTAAACCCCGGGCCCACAGCCCAGGACTTAAGCCCAGCCGAGCAATCGCTCAGGGCAGAGCAGCCCGAGATGGGAATTGGTTTCCCCCCCCCCATAAATCCAAAACCGAGCAGTACATAAACGTACGTATAAGTCAGCGAAGGGATTGAAACCATCAAACCCTAATCCCTCAACACCTCGATCGCACAAGCACGCCTACGCGCCACCCTGGACCCCGCGCGTCGACTGCGCCACCGCTGGCCGGAGGACGGCCGGCCAGGAACGGCCAACCGTGCACAAGCGCGATTCAGAACGACAGCAGCGATGGACAGAGTCTCCGACTTTGAGGTATGCGTTCTCCGTCCACGTTGGTTCGTTTTCGATTTCGTAAAATACTACGGATAGCCCATATAACCCTCTATCAGCGCCTTCAATTAGATTTGTTTAGGTTGCATTAAAAGAATTATAGGAATTCCTGAAAGTTCAGGAAAAACCCTATATAGCAGGACGCTTTTTCAGTCCCAAAATATCGCTTTGGAAGGATGATTTCGGCCAACCTACTGGCAGTTCCTCCGAACCAATTCATGGTAGTTACCGACAACCTATACGAGAAGACAACCCAATTTATAGATTCATTTTCCATCGATTATATTGCTGTTAAATCGCTTTCAAAATTTGTGAAAAACCTGCTTTCGAAAATATAAAATTTCAATAAATCGCTCCGCACGACGTGCGTCACGCCAATCCGGACCACGTGGTTGCGTACCGAAAGGATCGAAAGCTACGTAACGGCTTTGTGGTCGTGTGGGCTTTGACGGAACTCGAATTGGTCGCGTGTGCGCGACGAATTTGATGCGTATCCGTCGAAATTCCCCGTATCGTGCACTTTGCAAATTTCTCAATTACTTTGTGCACGCTCGTCAGATCGAGACGAAACTTGCGCCAACAGAACCGTATCATTTTTTTGGTCCTGTATGCCAAGTTTGGTCCAATTCTGAGACAGTTGAATCCGACGTCGTTTTGTGGGTCCCACGGTTCCACTCAACGGACGATTTTGTGCACAGCCCGCCGGAATCCAACTTTGGACATACGGTTGGGTTCGTATCGGAAAACTGGATCCGTAGACATGTAGTTTGACGACTTTAGAGACCGTTGACTCTGGCACGCTTTTCGGTACAAAGCGGGTCCAACGACGGACATCGTTTTTGCTCAAAATTACCGTTTTGCCCCTGTATCCAGAATTGGACTTAACGACAGACAATCCTAGCTAATTAGACTATTCTAAGATTATTGGTATTGTTTATTTCAGCTTCCGGGGACTGTTGTACGGGTTTTGACTATAGTGGCACATTGAGTAGTTCAGTTTGTCGGTTTCACCAGCAAAGGACCACAGGCGAGTACAGTTTATTGTCTGCATTTTGATATTGATTTTCACTATATTTCATTGGTTGGTTTCATTAGTTATGTGATTATTTTTTATTATAAATTGTTGAGTCGGGAATGAGAAGTACCAACGATGTGTGATCTGACCTTAGACCGTGTAGACCGTGTTGCATTTATTTCTTGTAGACCGTGTAGACCGTGTTACATTTATTTCTTATAGACAATGATTTATTTATTGCAAGTAGACCGTGTAGACAGTGATTTATTTATTGTATTTAATCTGTGTAGTTCGTGATTATTATTCTGTAGACAATGTTTCTTTATTGCAATATTTTCTGTAGACCGTGTAACTGTAGACCGTGTAACTGTAGACCGTGTAACTGTAGACCGTGTAACTTTAGACCGTGTAGACCGTGTCGCATAATTGTCCCGAGACCGATCACATATCAAAGGTACTTCTAATGGTGGAAAAGTATATTGGTCTATTTATTACTATTGATTTTTCTTACGGCTTTACTGTTTATTTTCAAACCCATGATTGATGTCTAACCTTTGTCTTATAGTCATTTTCTTTATTTGAAATTGCATTCAGTGAATTGTGCTCGTTCCATTCCTGACTGGAAACCAACATTTTCAGGTTAGCCGTGGATTCACTTAGCTTGGGGAGTTCAGGTGTACTTGCAGACGAGCCTAGAAGATTAGTTAGATAGTCAAGTTATAGTCATTCATATTTGTACAAGTTTATATTTTTCTGCAAATGTAAAACTTGTGATCATTGTAAATTAAATTAGTTTGTGAATGAGCATTATTTGTGATTTGATCTTCATGGCCGTGACAGCGTTCTACCGTCGACACTGCGGCATAGGCTGGCTTGGACACGTCTCGTATCCGTTTAAAAAAAATGGGTGTGGGTCGTGACAAAGGTCGCCAAGAGATCCGCAAAGGACAAGGGGGCTGTGCCGAGTGGCTCTCCTCCTACAGCAGTGTCTTCACCAGTCCAGGATCCAATTCTGGGTGAGGGCACGCTTCAAAAACAAAGTCTCGAGCGTTAATTTGCGACGCTCAGACTTTTCTTCTGCCTGGGCGCATGCGTCTAAGGCAATATACTTCTGTGAGCATCATTATGCGTCCACAGAAGTCATGCGCCAATACTGTGGTGTGCTATGCGCCCACATGTTGCCATGTTATACACCCATATGCCATCTGCATGTTATGCGCCCATATACTGTTTGTATGTTATGCGCCCACATGTTTATTTTGGGCACATATTCTTTTGGACGTATAGCCCTTTAGACGCATAAGAGTCCTTCAGCACTTAGTTTTTCCTGCGGATTTCTGAGTCTGACTTTCTCTTCTGTCCCTTTTCATATTTTGTATGGATCTGGCTAGAAAATTTCTCCAGGACCGGTATCAGCGATTTTGGACATGGTGAAGATACAACACTTGACAAACACATCAGAGAGCTCGGAACTCTTCGTGCTTTGGAAGGGTTTTCCTCATAAGGTAGGAAGAACCTTTATACATCGGAGAGTCGGACGGTGGTGGGGCGTCATCGTGAAAGTTTTGTTTTTACGGTTCTTCAAGTAGGCAAAGCAACACTAGAGATGTTATTTTGAAGGTACGGTCTCTTGGAGGAACGGGCCTAGGACGTCTGCAATACGGAGGAGAGAAAATCACCATTTGTAGATGTTTTTAGCATGCTATATTTGCCCTCCTCCGTGTAGCTTCTCGAAGGTTCAACAGCCTTGTTTGCTTCTCAGCAGTAAAATATGACTTCTTTCGAGCGCACAAAACTACTTTTTGACGAAGGCGTAGTGCTGCCATACTGACCAAACTATGTGTTGCTGATGAGTAGTAGATTTTCCCCTCTTTTCTCTTTGCTGCTGATGTAGTCCTATGAATGTAACTGATATTGAATAAACAGAATACATTCACTCCATTCTTCGCTTGTGGTATTTGTATTAGAGGGCCTAATACAGCATTTGTGTAAAGGGTATCCCGCTGGGGGACCCCTCCCTTTTTTTTTAGACCTATTGCCCCTTTATGCATCTGAGAATGCGAGCAAATAGATTTGAATGATACTTTCGTGGACCTATTACCCTTCTATACACTGACGGTGTGGGTAATAGATTTGAAACAAAACCCAACAGAGGTAATATGGACGTGATAGGTTTTGTGGCCTCGACACCGTGTCTTTTATCTCGGGTTGGGTTCAGGTGTCAAGTCGAAAGACTATCGGCATCAGAGGTAATGTGGATGTGACACATGATAATCGGGAGTAGTTTTTGGTAGAATAGATTTTCTTGTCAGGTATTGTCATCTCTGTTTTTCGTTATACGTATTTCCAGTATACGTGTACGGAATCCCGACCCGTAGTTAGACTTGTCTTGCTTAGCTTGACCCTGGTTTAATCTTGCCTTGGTTTAATTTGGGTTCATCCTGGTTCGGCTTGGCTTGGCTTGGTGTATTTGGTTGGGCTCGGTTGTTAGGACTTGACCCAACATGCTAAGCCCCCCTCTTTATAAGCCACCAACCCCTTTCTCTCTCCTCATTCACTTCTTCATTTACTTCTTCTTCTTCCTCCATTAACTCTCTCCACCTACCAAGAGCTTAGGCAAGTGCAACTTGCTTCATGGAGGAACTCAATTTTTGTTGTTCTATTGTCTTCCTCACAAAATTCTAAGACACTTTAGTACTTAGTATTTTTAATTTCCATGGTTCATTTCATGTAGATCTAAGTTGTTGTATTTTTGGATTTCTTGGGTTTTGATTTATTAAACCTTGTTATTTTCAAGTTTTGATTGTTCCATGTTGTAGAGAATTTCGTTCTACCTCATTTTGACCTATGGAAGTCCGAATTTTGACTTTAAATGAAGGATTAATGGAGCTTGGAAGCCATGGCTTCCATGGTTCTTCTTCTTGGATCCTTGGAGAAGAAGAACAGCCTCATGCGGCCAGCCTTATGTGGCAACCCCATGCGGCTAGCCTTATGCGGCAACCCCATACGGCCAGCCTCACGTGGCATGATTTCAATATTGGCATGACTTTTATATGAACACGACATGATAATGTAGGGATGGAACATAATAGTGACCCATCGTGGTGCACTCTTGGCAAGTAACATGACATGATAGTGGCCCGTCGTGGTGCACTCTTGATAAGTAAACCTAACATGATATACCTCGATATGCTATTGCGACGGCTAGCATGATATGACAAGAATGAATGGCCTAGACACCGTGGGCGATTGTGTTTGTACAAATGAACCAGTATTGTCTTACAACATGTCTAGGGCAGGGACCCCTGAGTACCACGGTCAGGGGTACCTACTGAAACTGTCTAAGGCTAATAACTAGAATAATCCAGTAGTCATGAAGAGATTTTCCAGCTACAGGCAATCCCGTTATCTGGACGCCCCATCATGGGATTTGTAGCCTGCCGTCTAGTAGGGCACATTTCCAGCACACTGTCATGTGTTGCACCCTTCAAGCTACTTAAGGGTACATGCGTTTCCTGGATGATGTACCCACATGAACTCAACCCCTAATTGCGTCCGGATAACCTGGATGGTCTGCAGGGCTTGTGGCTGTTGGAATAATCTCATTACATCTTGCTAGTAACTAGGCCTGTGATAACCCTAGTTAGTTAAAGTATCGAGCTGTACTTATTGCTTGGCCGTAAATGTTGGATGGAGTCTAACCAGTCTAGTCTTGTCCTGATCCTATACAAGATTGTTACATGACCCGATTGCTTGTGTTACCTTATCGATAAATGGTGGAAAACCAAGTTCCGTTCAGATGAAGGGTTACAACCCCGGTCCTTGTTTGGTTTACGGGTTGTAACTTGGTTATCTGAATAGTACCATGGTTATCTTATCGTATATCATCATGATTTTTTATATTTCCAGTCCTTTATTATATAATTATGTTCTTGTGCTAATTGTTGGTTTTAGTTCTTAAGTGAAGCCTCCTTTGTGGCACTTGCTCTTTCTGGGATCTGACCCAGCTGGTTTTGCGTGGCCAGATACCGGAGCGGCTCCAGAGGATCTCCCTACCTTCCAGCCAGATGGTGACCACCAGGCGTAACCCTGGCAACGAGTGTGTTTTATGTTTGCTCTTCCACTCTATTGTAAAAATAATCTTTTGAGGCGTTTAGCCGACGAGCACGTGTTAGCTCGATTACACTTTACTTACTGTCTGCCTACGGGCTGTAGCATGATTAACGAATCCTAGGGTTGATCATGTATGACTGAAACTCTTGCTAGTCTTCACTTTTTATATGACTAGCTTCATGATCATCCAAATATGTAATGTATGGGACGTCTTACTATTGTATATTTGGTGCTCTGACATCTTGTAAACTGCTATTATTAGCTTGAGATTGAGACAATAGGCTTGTTCATGACCATAAGAGACTGACGGCTTGTAGTTAAACCCTCATGTATCTAGACAGCCGTGACCGTATAGCGAGTTGGGTTGCACTTCAATATACGTAGCTGGCTGTGTCCGCCCCCGCTCTCCAGTATTCTGGTTCTGGGACGTGACACGATTTAAGTGGTGGCCCATGCAGGTCTTGTAAATCAAGATATGTAAGGGTTTACCGAATAGATGTCTCAATCAGCACTCGCCCTTGATCTCTGCTTGTACCCTCTAAATTCCTAAAATCTTGACCTGATCATATGCTTATATCTTTGATCTGTCCTAGTCCTTCCTTATTGTTCCATGTGTCGTCTTCTTCAGCGGCTTTGCTCCTGGTCCTGCCAATCAGCCGAAAGGAGCTCAGCGAGTACCCACACAACAAGAGGATCAAGCTCAGCACTCAGGAGCAGCTTCCCGAGTCATGCTTCCCGGAGGTCCAGAACCCCAGTGCAGCCAGCCCAGCCTGCAAGGCAGGATGATAAAGTCTTGGTTGGACTCATCAGGGAGTTACTTGCATCACAGGATCATCGAGGTGATGCATTGCACCAGACAGTACAAGATGCTTTAAACAGAGGTGGTCATCAAGGTAACAGTGCGGCCAACAGCTTCAAGCGCTTGAACCCTCCTTTCTTCGATGGCAGCGAAGATGCTATTGCCGCAGATGCTTAGCTACAGGACACTGAGGTTATTCTAGAAGCAGCCAGGACTCCAGAAGACGAGAAGGTGGCCGTGGTGCGCCTGCAGTTATTGGATCTAGCCCGCAGCTGGTGGGCGGCGCAGGCCATTAGATTAGTGGCACCTATTACCTGGACAGTGTTCTGTGAGAGATTCCAGACCAAGTACTTTGACGCTGTAGCTCGGTATGATCTATAGACGAGGTTCACTAATTTGAAGCAGCTGGACAGGACGGTCGATGGATATGCAGCCGAATTTTCTAGACTTAGTCGGTTTGCTCCCACCTTGGTGGCGACCGAGTTTGACAGAGCTCAGCGGTTCCAGCATGGACTCCACCTGGAGATTTTACTGGCAGTAGAGTAGTTTGAGCATCAGACTTTCGATACAGTATTGAGAGCAGCTAGGAGGTATGAGTATACCTCCCAGAGGATTGTGGACCGGACCGGAAGTCGAAAGCGGTCTCACGGCCAGATGAACCAGTCTTCAGTACCAGCCCCGGCAGCTAGGGCTTTGACCGTTGGAGCTCCGAGGCGGGCGGCTTCCGTTACGTCGATTCAGCATTCGACCCCAGCATTTCTCCAGCAGCAGAAGTAGAAGCAGTCTTCCGCAATGGATTGCACTCATTGTGGGAAGCCAGGGCACGTAGTGTCGGAATGTCGTAGAGCACAGGGCTTGTGCTTGGTTTGTGGAGCACCGGACCACAAGGTTGGGAACTGCTCGAATAGGGGGAGTTCATCTTTTTCAACCTTTTCTAGTCCCTCGGTTAGGGGACCAGCCCCAGTATCAGTCCAGCAGCAGCAGTAGTACCCGTTCCCGAGGCCCTTGCCGCCTCAGGCCTTAGTATTTCAGCAGAACCCCCAGCAGTATGCACAAGTCCAAGCTCAGACCCAGAACCACCAGAGATGTTTCCAGCAGAGGGGACCAGCACCCAGAGGGCAAGGTTAGGCTATTGTCTTGACCATGGAGGAAGAGTTAGCTTCAGGTGAGGTGGTGGCAGGTACCATTCTCGTCAACTCTTTTTCAGCATTAGTATTATTTGATTCGGATGCATCGTATTCATTTATGTCTGTACGATTCGTTACACGGGTAGGACTGGAGCCCGAGTCATTATCAGTAAGGCTCAATATACTTACTGGTAACGGTTTTGTGGGAGTAGATAGAGTGTTTTCCTCGTGTCGAATCGTAGTTAGCGGTAGAGAGTTTTCCGCTAGGTTGATAGAATTTCCGATGGCCGACTATGACGTGGTCTTAGGGATGGATTGGTTGAGGGGCCAGTATGCTAGAATAGATTGACATATCGACAAAATTATTTTTAGTATTCCTGGTGAGCCAGAGTTTTCATTTTTTCGAGACGGAATAGAACCTTCTCCCCCAGTATTTCAGAGGGCAGTTGCAGTATCAGTTCAGTTTCCCTGAGTTGTAGAAGAGTTTCCCGATGTTTTCCCCGGGGAGCTTCCAGGTATGCCACCAGAGAGAGAGATCGAGTTCACCATAGACTTGATCCCCGGAACATCACCAGTGTCAGAGAGAGTCTACCGGATGGCACCGTCAGAAGTAGAGATCTTGTATAAGATGATTGAAGAACTCAGGACCAAGGTATTTATCCGTGCTAGTGGATCGCCTTGGGGAGCCCCGATGCTTCTTGTGAAAAAGAAGGATAGTACATTCAGATTATGTGTTGACTATCATACCTTGAACTCAATGACAATCAAGAACAGATATCCTCTTCCTAGGATAGATGACTTGTTTGATCAACTCTGAGGAGCGGCAGTATTCTCGAAGATTGATTTACGGTCAAGATATCACCATATCAGAGTCAGAGAGCAGGACATCCCAAAGACGGCATTTAGATCCAGGTATGGGCATTGGGAGTTCTTTGTTATGTCCTTTGGAGCAACCAATGTGCCGGCTGTATTCATGGACCTCATGAATCGTATCTTCATGCCTTATTTGGATCAGTTCATGATTGTGTTCATAGACGACATCCTGGTCTACAGCAAGAATGAAGCGGAGCATGAGCAACATCTCAGAGTTGTCTTCCAGATTCTCAGAGAGCACCAGTTCTATGCGAAGTTCAGTAAATGCGAGTTCTGGCTCGATCGTATTTCATACTTGGGTTATATCATCACCAAAGGAGGAGTAGAAGTGGATCCCCAGAAGATCGTGGCTATTGAGACGTGGCCAGTACCCAGCACAGTTGCAGAAGTTTGCAGTTTTCTTGGCTTGGCCGGCTACTACCGGCGATTTGTTTCAGACTTTGCTCGGATTTCAGCACCACTGACGCAGTTGACCCGCAAGGATGTACAGTTTGCTTGGACCGCAGAATGTCAGGATTCTTTTGAGAAGTTGAAGCGAGGTTTGATGACGGCACCCATTCTCACGCTTCTAGATGAGACCGGGGGATTCTCAGTGTATTGTGATGCTTCAGGAAGAGGTTTATGATGTATTTTGATACAGCATGGGAAGGTAATAGCTTATGCGTCACGTCAACTTTATGATCATGAAAGGAATTATCCAACCCATGACTTGGAGATGGCAGCAATAGTGTTTACACTTAAGCTTTGGAGGCACTATTTGTATGGAGATCGGGTGGAGATTTTCACCGACCACAAAAGCCTGAAGTATGTGTTTACTCAAAAGGATCTTAACATGCGTCAGAGGAGATGGCTAGAGCTACTTGTCGATTATGACATCAACCTACAGTATCATCCTGGAAAGGCCAACGTCGTTGCAGATGCATTGAGCAGAAGAGCCGAAGTTTATTTTTTAATATTACAACCAGAGTTATTAGTAGATCTTCAGAAGATGGGTATAGAAGTGGTCATTCCTACCAATGTGGCATTGATGGCCAGTATGCAAGTTTAGTCCAGTATAGTTGAGAGGATCAAGTTAGCTCACTCATCAGATTCTAAGCTTCAGCGGCTTAGGGCAGAATGTGTAGCAAGATGAAGACCAGAATTATGTATCCATGAGGACGGTACACTTCGACATGGGAGGCGTCTTTGTGTACCTAGTGGTGATATCAGACTGGAGATTATGGCAGAAGCTCACAGTTCTCAGTATTCGATTCATCCGGGCAGTACGAAGATGTATCATGATATCCGACAGTATTTTTGGTGGAATGGCATGAAGCGAGAGATAGCTCGGTTTGTCTCCCGATGTTTAGTTTGCCAACAAGTTAAAGCTGAACATCAGAGATCGGCTGGACTTCTTCTACCTTTACCGATTTCGAAATGGAAATGGAAGCACATTACCATAGATTTTGTAACTGGATTACCTAGATCCCCCGCTGGGAGAGATGTTATTTGGGTTATAGTTGAGAGACTCACCAAGGTGGTGCATTTTCTTCCCTTCAGGGTTGGTCAGTCGACGGATCAGCTTGCAGAGATGTACCTCAGGCAGATAGTCAGGTTGCATGGAGTACCAGTCAGTATCATATCCGACAGAGATTCAAGATTCATATTGCACTTTTGGCAAAGTCTTCAGAAAAGTTTGGGGACTCGTCTCAAGTTCAGTTCAGCTTATCATCTACAGACAAATGGTTAGTCAGAACGCACGATCCAGACTCTTGAAGTTATGTTGCGGTCATGTACACTCGACTTCGATGATTCGTGGGAAGATCACATGTATCTCGTGGAGTTCTCCTATAACAACAGTTTCCAGGCCAGTATCCAGATGGTCCCCTTTGAGGCCTTGTACGGCAGAAAGTACAGATCTCCGTTAGCATAGGATGATATAGGCGAAAGGCAGATGCTTGGTCCAGAGACGATCACATGGACTATTGAGGTGGTCAGGCAAGTCAGAGATCATCTTCGAGTTATGCAAGATCGCCAGCTCCATTGGGCCGATTCTCATCGACGTCCCCTTAAATTTTCTGTCGACGACCATGTATTCCTTAGGATCTCGCCTACCCATGGCGTCATTCGTTTCGGCATACGGGAAAGCTTAGCCCTAGGTATATAGGGCCATTCGACATTCTAGAGCGAGTAGGAGATGTGTCCTATCGTCTCGCTCTTCCGCCGTCGTTACGTGAGGTGCATGATGTCTTCCATGTATCCCAATTGCGACGGTATATCTCGAATTCGAGTCATGTCCTTGATCATTCGGAATTGATTGTTGGTACCAACCTTTCGTATGAGGAGAGACCCGTATCCACATTGGACCAAAGAGAGAAGATACTCAAGAACAAGACTATCAAGTTAGTCTGTGTTGCTCGGGGTCATCACTTCTTGGGTGAGTCAACGTGGGAGCGTGAGTATGATATCCGCTCGCGATATCCACACCTATTTGACTCATAAGGTATAATGTCTTCCTTATGCTTTATGTTTTTAATTCCTTGCTTGCGTGATTGATTGCTTGGTTAACTGCTAGTCGTAGCTTGCTTATGATTAATATAACTTGCCCCGACATCTCTAGCCTCTTGATTAAATTCCGAGGACGGAATTCATTTAAGGTGGGTAGAGTTGTCACCTCCATTTTTCGTTATACGTATTTCCAGTATACGTGTACGGAATCCCGACCCGTAGTTAGACTTGTTTTGCTTAGCTTGACCCTGGTTTAATCTTGCCTTGGTTTATTTTGGGTTCATCCTGGTTCGTCTTGGCTTGGCTTGGTGTATTTGGTTGGGCTCAGTTGTTAGGACTTGACCCAACATGCTAACCTCCCCTCTTTATAAGCCACCAACCCCTTTCTCTCTCCTCATTCACTTCTTCATTTACTTCTTCTTCCTCCTTCATTAACTCTCTCCACCTACCAAGAGCTTAGGCAAGTGCAACTTACTTCATGGAGGAACTCAATTTTTGTTGTTCCATTGTCTTCCTTACGAGATTCTAAGACACTTTAGTACTTAGCATTTTTAATTTCCATGGTTCGTTTCATGTAGATCTAAGTTGTTGCATTTTTGGATTTCTTGGGTTTTGTTCTATTAAATCTTGTTATTTTTAAGTTTTGATTGTTCCATGTTGTAGAGAATTTCGTTCTACCCCATTTTGATCTATGGAAGTCCGGATTTTGACTTTAAATGAAGGATTAATGGAGCTTGGAAGCCATGGCTTCCATGGTTCTTCTTCTTGGATCCTTGGAGAAGAAGAACAACCTCATGCGGCCAGCCTTATGCGGTAACCCCATGCGGCTAGCCTTTTGCGACAATCCCATGCGGCCAGCCTTATGCGGCAACCCCATGCGGCCAACCTTATGTGGCAACCCCATACGGCCAGCCTTATGCGGCAACCCCATGCGGCCAGCCTTATGCGGCAACCCCATGCGGCCAGTCTTATGCGGCAACCTCATACGGCCAGCCTTTTGCGGCAACCCCATGCGGCAAGCCTTATGCGGCAACCCCCATGCGGCCAGTCTTTGGCGACAACCCCCATGCGGCCAGTCTTTTGCGGCAACCCTCATGGCAGGGTTATGTTTTGGACGTGGCATGATTTCAATATTGGTATGACTTTTACATGAACACGACATGATAATGTAGGGATGGAACACAATAGTGACCCGTCGTGGTGCACTCTTGGCAAGTAACATGACATGATAGTAGTCCGTCGTGGTGCACTCTTGATAAGTAAACCTAACATGATATACCTCGATATGCTGTTGCGATGGCAAGCATGACATGGCAAGAATGAATGGCCTGGACACCGTGGGCGATTGTGTTTGTACAAATGAACCAGTATTGTCTTGCATCATGTCTAGGGCAGGGACCCCTGAGTACCACGGTCAGGGATACCTACTGAAACTGACTAAGGCTAATAACTAGAATAATCCAGTAGTCATGAAGAGATTTCTCAGCTACAGGCAATCCCGTTATCTGGGCGCCCCATCATGGGATTTGTAGCCTGCCGTCGAGTAGGGCACATTTCCAGCACACTGTCATGTGTTGCACCCTTCAAGCTACTTAAGGGTACATGTATTTCCTGGACGATGTACCAACATGAACTCAACCCCTAATTGCGTCCGAGTAACCTGGATGGTCTGTAGGGCTTGTGGCTGTTGGAATAATCTCATTGTATCTTGCTAGTAACTAGGCCTGTGATAACCCTAGTTAGTTAAAGTATCAAGCCGTACTTATTGCTTAGCCATGAATGTTGGATGGAGTCTAACCAGTCTAGTCTTGTTCTGATCCTGTACAAGATTGTTACATGACCCGATTGCTTGTGTTACTTTATCGATAAATGGTGGGAAATCAAGTTCCGTTCAGATGAAGGGTTACAACCCCGGTCCTTGTTTGGTTTACGGGTTGTAACTTGGTTATCTAAATAGTCCCATGGTTATCTTATCGTATATTATTATGATTTTCCATATTTCCAGTCCTTTATTATATAATTATGTTCTTGTGCTAATTGTTGGTTTTAGTTCTTAAGTGAAGCCTCCTTTGTGGCACTTACTCTTTCTGGGATCTGAGCCAGCTGCTTTTGCGTGGCCAGATACCGGAGCGGCTCCAGAGGATCTCCCTACCTTCTAGCCAGATGGTGACCACCAGGCGTAACCTTGGCAACGAGTGGGTTTTATTTTTGCTCTCCCACTCTATTGTAAAAATAATCTTTTGAGACGTTTAGCCGACGAGCACGTGTTAGCTCGATTGTACTTTACTTACTGTCTGCCTACGGGATGTAGCATGATTAACGAATCCTAGGATTGATCATGTATGACTGAAACTCTTGCTAGTCTTCACCTTTTGTATGACTAGCTTAATGATCATCCAAATATGTAATGTATGGGACACCTTACTATTGTATATTTGGTGCTCTGACATCTTGTAAACTGTTATTATTTGCTTGAGATTGAGACAATAGGCTTGTTCATGACCATAAGAGACTGACGGCTTATAGTTAAACCCTCATGTATCTAGACAGCCGTTGTAGAAGCATAGAAAAGAATAAAGAAGGATCCATGCGGCCAGAGAGCCCCCTGCGGCTCAGACAGTTCATCGGCTCAGAGAGTTCATGCGGCTCGAGCGTCTATACGGCTCAAACAAGTCCTATGCGGCTCAAAGAGGAGCCATGTGGCCTACAAATAGCTCTCTCGTGTTTGCATTAAATGCCTTGACGGCTGACAACTTTGACGAGGTGACAGTTCTGATACGAAGATATCATTATGACTCCCTCATAATGACGGATTCCTTGGGAAGCGATGAAAATCTCTGACACAATCTCCCGAGATTCAGAAACGGTCATGTGGCTTTGACACGTGGACAGTTGTATGCGGCCCAAGCGGGGACTCTCCTATGCGGCTTATGAAGACCAGCCCCATGCGGCTCACAAAGACTAGCCCCATGCGGCTCACAAAGACTAGCTCCATGCGGCTCATGAAGGAGAGCTCCATGCGGTCCACGAAGACATCCCCATGCGGCTCACAAAGGCCATCTCCATGCGGTTCACTCATACTCATGTTCAAGGGGGAGGGGCACTCTTAGGCAACCTGGATACGTGGCCAGCTTTATACGGCCCAACTTTCCTGCGGCTCAGACACGTGGCGTGATAGCAGGGCACGTGGCATCAGATTGATCAAAATCTCTCAGCAAATCCTAATAAAATATTGGGATCAAATCAGATCATTTGCAAATAAGCCAATTAAAGACACGTATCGAGAAATCCGAGGTTGGCATGATAAATCATGAGGATTTATGTCAATCAGCATTAATTATCCACAAAAGATTTGACGCAATCACATTTATTGCTCAAATCTCGATAAACGGCCCAGATTTAATGATCCTTAGCCGTCGACTTTCAAGAATGGGCAATCATTGTAAACCCTAATGATGCCCCCCCACTCTTATAAATAGCAGGGTGCCATTCCCTTGCGAAGACAGACAGAGATACGGAGAGACACTTATACACAGAGAGAGATACAGAGACAGACGCGCATAGAGAGCCAGGGAGCCTGAAGAGAGAGCATTTTTTCATCAACGCCAAGCAGTTCTTCCACACAGCCAAAAAGCTGCACTCGATCGTCCAAGGAGTAAGGCAGAGCGGTCGTCACTTTCCCAAGCCTCTATCGTCACCCCCCAGAATCTAAAATAAACAATTGTACTTAGACTGTTGTACCTAGGTTTTCGTCCCTAGGCTTTCTTTGTACAAGCGAGTTTGTATTATGAAGTAAAAGTCCAGTCCTCCGATAATTGTTCTGTTCTTTTATATTTCATGGCAAACACGATGGTGACTCTGCTGGGGACAAACTTCTCCACGACTGAGGAGTTGGTGATGCAATCGGATGCAGCCAAACTTGGCTCCACGCAACAGAAGATGGTCGTCCGTTTCGACCAACAGGCGTTTGAAGAAATGCTCTCTGAAGGAAGTACTGGCCCGATCCAGAAGCGAACCCGCACAAAGAAAGCTCGCTGCGAGTGGAGGCCAAAATCATTTGCTCCTCCACAAGCTCTGGACGGGATACTCTCTGCTACCCAAGACGGCGAAGGCGACTCTCATACGGCTCCACTTCGAGCCGTAGAGCACTCTCTTGTCCCCAAGTCCGACAGAAGAAAGCACTACGATGCTGGACTTGCAGGGGCAAAGAGCGACTCTATGCGCCCCAAGAAGAAGCCGAACACTCCTGTGGCCAAATCTGCCAACCCTATGCAGGAGGCTCATGCAGGTGAATCTGCCAGCCGCATGAAGAAGGTCTATGCGGCCAGATCATCCAGCCGCATGAAGAAAACTCATGCGGCTGAGACTCCCAGCCGCATGAAGAACGCCTATGCGGCTACGTCTGCCAACCGCATGAAGTTTGTCGATGATAGCCGCATAACGCCTACCCCGTGTGGCTCTGTCTTCGACCGCCTATCTTATGGTCCTGATCTCCTGTGCTTCCAAGAAGACATGTCTGATTTTCTCCAGCATCACCTAGACTCTTCCTACTATGTGCCCTTACGTACTAGAGCGAAGAAGTCTAGGGCAGCGCGAGCCTGGCAAGCTCGGTCCGCTGATTCGATCTCTGACCATCCAAGCGTCCCGCATACCGTTATGCGGGCCTCAGATGGGAGGTTGTACAGAACCACTCGAGTCCAGCCCCCGGTGGCAAAAGGACAGAGAGGTTCGCAAAAGTCTCCCAAAATCCAGGGAGCAAACATGGTCGATCCAGACCCATCTGACTTGCATGAGGCCATCCTCCACAAACACAAGGAAAGAGAAGATGCATCAGGGTGCAAAGAGTCCCCCCACGGACGCTACTGCACCCAAGTCATCATCAACTGCTGCTGCAATAACGCGAAGGTGCGAGAAAACCGACAGTCCGTCTTTCAAAGACTGCACTAGCCGTCTTCAGGTGACGAGGCACTTCCCGCCGTCTCCTGCAACTCTGCTCAGAAAGTCCCCGCCGATGGAAGAGGGAAGAAGACAAATGTTCCCAGCCCGAAGGTTTCAACCACTTTGACTAAAAGACTGTCGTCTAAACGGGTGCCCACCACCGGAGTTTTCCAAGGCACCCGTTCTAAGACGAAATCTGCTACAGTGGGAGATTCGTCGTCCACAATGCTGGGGGTTGCTGGGACTGGAGGTAGCACTCCTCCGAACTTCCACGATAATCCGATGTTCCAAGAAGACGAGCCGGGGGAGACAACTCTCCCATCAGATGCAGCAAACCCCGACGTCCCCGAGGACGTCTACAACTCCCAAGACGAGGCAAACTCGGAGACTGGGGGTACTGTTCCTTTCGAGTCTGAACCAGAAGAGAACATACCCACATACCCCGATGACTTCTCACTACAGGGGCATGATTCGGAGGGCGCTTCCTCCACTGCATCGTCCATCTCTCCTCACGTAAAGACGGTATTCATGACAGACAGCAGCCAAGGTGGTTCCAGTGATCACCAACGTATCGACACTCTCGAAGCCATATTGCTTGCCTTGGTTAAGTCTGTGGACGAGATCAAAGCGGCCCTTCCAACTCTGCAAGGAGGGATGCCTGGCCAAACAAGCACGGGTCCCGCGGTCAATGTGGACTCGAATTCAGCAGCACCGAACCCGGGCAACTATCCTCCTGAAGTAACGGCCCCCACCACCGTGGATAAGGCCCGCGAAGCGAGAAGAGAGGTCCAGGAGCTCCGAGCCATGTTTCACGCTCGAAAAAATTCTCCAGACCTCAGAATACGGCAACCGTACCCTGCTGCATGGAGGGATGTCCCCTTCCCGCCAAGATATAAGCCGTTCAATATCAATCCTTATGATGGCAAAACCTCAGCAAGTCGGTACATCACTTACTTCGAGGTCACCACCGACTATCTGCCCCATGACGATGTCATTCTCACACGATTATTCATCGGGGCATTGGAAGGGGTCGCCTTCGACTGGTATCGTAACCTGCCAGACAACTGCATCCACTCCTTCGCCGGCTTCAAGTGCATGTTCTTGGAGAGATTCTACGAAGTAGGGCAGGACATCACAATGTCCAACCTCATGGACGTCGTCCAAGGGGAGAAAGAACTGACAAGGAACTATATCGAGCGGTTTCGCCAAACCGCAATGAAGCTGCCGTCTGGAAATCCAGATTCCTCCTTGATTGAAATTTGCCAAAAGAGATTGCTCCCAACAATCAGTCTCTGGATGGACGAAAGTCAATTCAAGGACTGGAAGACGTTCATCATCAGTGCCACAAGCGCCAAAGAACGATTGAAGAAGGCTCGCCAATTGGGATTACACATCTCAGACGGAGAAAATAAGGGCAAGCACCCTAATACCAACAACGACAATGGGGGTAGCCCCTCCAACAATCGGGACAGCAGGGGTAAGCAGGCTATGGTGGCCGACACAGCACAGAAGCCTGAGCCAAAGCCGGCAGACAAACAATGGCCGTAAATCACTTACTCCTTCGAAGACGTGTAGGACCGATTGTAGGAACGAATTGTAAAGCGTAATACTCTATAGGGGGGTAAATAGAGTAGGCAGCGGAAATTAACTATTTAAAAAATGTTAGTAACAAGATCACAGATAATATATCACAGATATGTAAATGAAAAGTAGAGAGAAGAGAGCAAACGCAAACACAAGGATGTATACTGGTTTCCCTCTTGTGAGGACTAGTCCAGTCGGAAGAACTCTAGCTTCCAGTTGAATCCACTATGGAAAATCACCACAAGTTTTCATCCGAAGTTCTTGCAACTTCTACAATGCGAGCTTTGATCCGAAGTACTCGACTAACTTCAATTGTGAAGTGTGTAACTTCAATCAAGCCTCTGATTACAACCACTCTGAAACTTCTAGACCATACCGTACTGGCAAATCGACTAGAGGATTGTAACTGGCTTAGGATTTGAAAATGAATAGCTCAGAATACTTTGGAAGAAGTAGTAGATTTATAGAGAAGAGATATGAAAGTGAATGAGTGAGTTGAAATGATCGAAATCCTTCTCTATTTATAGTTTTTCCAAAGGCAGAATTCTGACAGAATTCGGGCAGAATTCGGACAGAACTCTATGAGAAAATCTCGTTGGGATCCGTAACTACAGGAAGACCAAGTTCAAAAAGCAACGTTCACTAACCGAACTCTGGCCTAACTCTGGCCTAACTCTGGCTGAACTCTGTCCGAGTTTTATTGGAGTTCTGTCAGGGTTTTTGCAAATTGGTTTTGGGCTTTTTGAAAAGTCAAACAGTTAGGAAGTAGTTTGGGCTTTTGTAAATGGGCTTGTTTTCAAAATGAAAGGTTATTTTGAAAACGTTTCTTGGGTAGCCTATTTGCCAGTACGATGCAGTGTACATCGTGTTCCTAGACTCAATAAATATGAAAAATACATTAATAAAATAGGAAAACTAAGAGCCCTTTGATGATGCATTTCTTCAAATATTTGAGCAGACTTGAAGACGCCTTTTTCACTTGACGGCGGTCATCCAAAGATAAACAGATCTGGAAATCTGAATACCTTTCGGTTCAGAGAAATCTTCTTGTATGACGCTGTCTTTGGCCCATCAATAATTCTTCATTGCATATGTCCTGGTTTGACAAAGCTTGATCATGCTTACTGCATGTCTATAAGAACATGTTAGACAAACAGAACAATATGATACAAGCATAGCAATATAATATAGAACATTTAGGACAATGCTAACATTAGGACAATGCTAAGTTTAAGTAGCAACATGATAGTGATTACATGAATATTAGTGACGTCATTATGTTAAACTCAATTGATTAGCTATATTCAAAAATATGATATAATCATTGGGCTAACAATCTCCCCCTTTTTGATTATGGCAAATCCTTTAAGTTTAATATATATACAACAGATGCATGTATCACTAATAAATACATAATACTAGAATATTGTGTGCTAACTTAAACTTATTTCTCCAACTTAAACTTATTTCTCCCCCTTTGACATGATCAAAAATAAGCTCCCCCGTAATTAGAGCTAAAATGAACTCAAGCATAAGTAAAGGAGGAAAGCAAAAATAATCATGATCAAGAATTAGGAGAACAGTGTAATGACAAGTTTAGAAAATTGCAAACTAAGGTAGAAAAACTTGTCAAAAATAGTTGGTTGAACTTAAAAACATTGAAATCAATCAATACATAGTTTACCAACTAAAAATCCAAAAATGAAATATGTTTTGAATGTCATTTGACCAAAAAAAAATCTATCAATATAGTAGGAATCAATCATTGGTCATAAATACATCATGAGGAATAGAAATTCGTAGATCTAGTATATAAAAAAATCAAAAACTATAATGAGACTTTTAACAATGATCACAAAAAAAATATGATTCATAATTTGCCCATACAAATTAGTGAATCAATTCCATAAAGAGTATAATCATCGAAAAGAGATCAAAAATAAGTATACTAGAATCTATGTAAAATCTATACCAAAGTTCATGCAGTTGAATTCAATTACCTTAGCATGATATATATATCCATCAGATAAATATGAAGGTAATAAAGACAAAATACTTGAGAAGGAGAAATTCAGTCGACTTGAATACTCCCCCGCAAAGTATGACAAGTCTAAACAAGATAATCATGAACTTTTAGATAAAATCTCAATAAGAAATGCCAAAAGTAATTTTAAACTCAATCAAATAAGGATAATTAAATATATTTGGCAAGATAACTTTTAGAAACTCGAATGTGAGAATTAAAAATAAATAAATAATAATAATCATATATTCTCTCATCTAATACAAATCCAAATATCATGAACAACTTAACAAGATATTTAAATAAGACAATATAAGTCTATGGTGAACTAGGTATACCACATATTAAGGACATAAAATAATTAAAACAATTAATTTGCTCCCCCTTAAAATATGCGTATATAGTTCAAAAATAATTTATATGCATGAAATAGATAAAATAAATAATCATAAGATCCAAGGAAAATCCAAGATATGCATCTTTTCTTTCCTTTGATCAAATGCATATAAAGTTTCAAAAACAAATAAATATCATCTTTATGCAAGAAAAAGAAATATCCAATAAATAAACGCTTAAAGATGAACAAACAACATATATCTCCAATATATATATAAAAGAAAATATTTCAAGACATTAAAAGATTTTGAAAACTGTCTTTAATAATAACATTTGATTACCGGACAGATTCAATAAATAAAAAAGAAATCAAAAAGTCTTTTCAAAAATGTAGAATTTATTATGAAAAACTGTCTTAATAAATGTTTGAATGCGTCTATTTAGTCCTCAGACTGAAAGCTGGCGATTCGAATCACGAAAACAATTTCCATAATAGAATCCATAAATCATAAATAAATCCATTTGAACAAATAAACATAACTAGATAAATGTCCAAAAAATGTATTCTAGATATATGGCATGTCAAGGGGATAATTGACTTGAAACAATTAACTACTCCACCTTTACATGATTATATCCAAAATAATAATATAGATAAAATTTTAAAATAAAATTCAGAGACATATTTCCAGAAATAGAAAACTAATTCAAAAATATTAGGTCTTCTTATAAAAGTTCATTTCTTTCCTTTTAAAGCCTTAGCACGGTGTCCACTGACAACCGTAAGGTTTAAAGAAAAGAAACGCTTTGAGAGAGAGACATTCAATATGCATGACTTCTTCCATGCAAAGAGTTACTGTTGTAGACAGTAAGTAACTTGAATAAGAAGATAATAATATAAAGCTCAAAAACATGAATATTACGAATATTACACAAGCTAAAGATGAAATCACAATACCATAATATTCAATGAGTAGTCAGAATACGAAAAACAATCATCTTTAGACAAAAGAAGAAATATCCATTAAATGAACATTTAAAAAATAAAAAAATCAAAAGATATTTCAAATTTAGCATGATGAATAATCGTATAAGTCAAAAGATGACATAAATTAATCTATGCTATAGAATCTCATAATCGACAAGATAGATCAACATATGCTACCTGTTGTAAAAATATAAAGAGAGAATATTATCCATCAAATCTAAAATTCAAAATCCATCAGATAATAACTGCAACTAGATCTCAATAAATCTTTAGTTGATAAAGCATTGATCAATCTTGGGTTAGCTGTAGAGGTACTGTTCCAGCTAACGGAGGTTCACTGGGGAACACTTAAGTACCGCTTCGCTTCGACCGTAGTCGTGGTGACAGACAGACCTTTTGTAGGCTTGTACTCAAAATAAATCTCTTCTTTAATAACCAAAGATTTAAGAAGAATTAGTGCAATATGAAATAAATTATATTCTATGGACTTAAAAAAATCTTAGAATAATGTAGCATATAGTATAAGATGTATCAATTATATTTATCCATATGTGCTACTAAATCATTGGTAACAATAAAATATAAAACATTTGTAAATCAAAATGTAGGATCTAGATACGCTGATGTATTTTGGAACCTAGGGGACTGGGTTCAGTACCTTGGATCCAGAACTAGACGATAGTTGCAAGTACACCTTAATAAATCTTAAGTCTATAAAGTATTGATCACTTCGAGTTAGCTGTAGGGGCCAGTTTCCAGCTAGCGGTAGTCCGAAGACTAGTGCACCATGTCACTTCAGGCTATTTACACCTGTATGACAGAAGGACCCTTTCGGCTTGTTCCCAAAATAATTTCTACTCTTAAGAACTTAGATTCAAAGAAATATATGTAATATCATCGAACAACATCGAAATCCAGAATCCTTAAATATAAAAGAAGTAAATACCCAAATAATGGTTTATCATGATCAATATATTAAAAAATATTTTAATAAGAGTCGTGTATCTAAAATGTCAACCAAAAAGCCAAGAAAAACATCATTAAAAGAGGCTTTGAGGAAGAAGCTAATGAAGATAAGAACATAAATTTGTTCAAAGTAATCAATAGCTTAAGTATGAGATAAGCACAAGTTTAAAAACTACTTTTCAAAATAATATAGAACTTGAACCTAACTCATATATCCCCATAAAGATATTTATACAAAAATATAAGAAACATGAGTAATATATAAATGAAAATGAATTATTCATGTATCCTTAATAAGCATAAAAAAACAATTATCACAAGATCAAAAACATGCATAAATAAACTTTATCAGACAAAGATGTAATTGATTCATAAGAAGTTAATCAAAATAAAATATGAGAACCAATAGTGAATATATTATGCAAGCACAAGGTTAACATAAAAGTATATGTATATACTTTTCAAGTAAATAAGAGACTTGTGCTAAACATACATACTCACAAAATACTGATCAAAGTAAATACGATATGTTAAAGACAAATCAATAAGAAGTGACCATTAAAATATATTAAAGACGAAGAGTCAAAACATTTATTCACCAAAACAAAATTAAGCTCCTATGCATGCTTCAAAAAAATATTAACAATAAATAGAATACATATACAAATGTGTCACACTAATGGAAAGTGAGTAAAATACTGTATAGTATGAATTAAACATTTAAGCTAAACAGCTAGTCATGCTAGGATTATATCTCACATTAATTCAAATGATAAACACTTAAAAAGATATAAATGGGAGCTAGCAGCAAGACATCAAAAAGAACATGCATGATATTAAAAACTATTTAGAAAGCATGTTACCGAAGTGGTTCTAGTGACCACACTTATGTTGGTGCAATTGCTTGGAAGATGACCTTTGTAGCTTTGCAATCACCAACATGTTCCATGGTTCTATTTGATATGAGAAGCTTCACCTGCAATATTAGGTGAAGACTTTGGTATCTAATACTTGGATCCACATTTGTTAGCTTTTGGAACCCATTTGCACAAGTTCATATCAACAAGTTTTCTAATCTGACAACGATTAGAAACGTGTCCATTCAAACCACAATAATGACAGAAAGAATTAACATTAGTACTATGTGTAGCAGTATGAGAACGTACAGTAGTGTGATATGATGTGCATGGATATTTGTAATAGAAAGCATGGTTATGTGAAGCTTTAGCTTTGCTTGCTTCCTTTCTAGATGATATGTCGTGTGTGACTTTGTGATGTGCTAAGTGTCTTATGTTAGACTGAGTCGTAGGTTGTACTACCTGCTTTCCCAGTCTAATCTCTAACTTTTTAGAGTTAGCACAGATCTCATCATACTTAGCAGAAAGAGCATCAATTCTACATGAAGCAATAAAATACTTCTTCTTTTCTGATTCTAATTCCTCCTTAAGTTTAGCATTTTCTTGAGTGCTTTTCTCAATGCAATCAGATGCCTCATGCAATCTAAACTCAAGTATGGAAATCTCAGTAGAATTATCAGAAGCTGAAGTATCTATAGCATCATTCAATAAGCAAGTAAGCTTTTCATTCTCACGCTTGTAGGATAGAATATCCTTTCTAGCTTGCTTATACTTATCTAATACTTTTTTGTGTTCATCTAACAGATCACTGAAAGCATCAGATAAATCATCATAAGAAAATTTACTATCTTCAGAAAAAGAATTACTTTGTACCTCGTTAGATAATACAATTGAGCATAAATTTGCAGCTTGATGAGGTCTCTCTTCTTCTTCTTCTTCTTCAGAATCTGTTGCTTCGCTTTCATACCATATGCTCGTGCTAATGTACTTGTGAGACGATGATCTTCCTTAATTTGATTGTTCGTAGTGACTCTTCTTTCTAGTAGTAGTACAATCTTCTTGGATGTGGTCTATCTTCTTGTAATTGTCATATACAAGCTCTTCTTCGTATAGGGGATTGTGTTGTACCTTAAATCCCAATTTTGTCATGTACATATTTGCATCATTAAGAAGATTATCCTTCTCTCTGGAGTTGCTAGCTTTCCTTTTATACCTGCACTCATAAGTAGCATCAAGAACTTTCCAAATTTTATGAGATGTTGTGCAAGTAGAAATAAGATTGAATACATTTGTGTCTACAGCACAATAAATAATATGCATAGCTTTTGCATCAAGGCTAGCTAACTTCTTTTCTTCCTCCGTGTAACTATAATAGGGCTTATTGATTATAGAGGATGTGAGAATAGAAGTGATAGTAGGCTTCTTATAGCCGGTGACAACAATTGACCATAAGTCAAAATCTAGAGACTTCAAGTAGAAGCTCATCCGTGTCTTCCAATAGCTATAGTTTGTTCCATCAAATAGTGGGAGTCTATTTGAGGATTGCTCTTCAGTTGTGAAGTACATACTTGACATATGTGATATAGTGATCTTATGTAACAGCAGTTATAAATAAGAATATAATAGCAATGTTACCTCGCTTTACCTGTATAGCCCGCTCTGATACCAATTGTAGGAACAATTAGATCAGAATATATTACCTCTAGTTGGAGAACCTGCTCTGATACCAATTGTAGGACCGATTGTAGGAACGAGTTGTAAAGCGTAATACTCTAGAGGGGGTGAATAGAGTAGGCAGCGGAAATTAACTATTTAAAAAATGTTAGTAACAAGATCACAGATATGTAAATGAAAAGTAGAGAGAAGAGAGCAAACACAAACACAAGGATGTATACTGGTTTTCCTCTTGTAAGGACTAGTCCAGTCGGAAGAACTCTAGCTTCCAGTTGAATCCACTATGGAAAATCACCACAAGTTTTCATCCGAAGTTCTTGCAACTTCTACAATGCGAGCTTTGATCCGAAGTACTCGACCAACTTCAATTGTGAAGTATACAACTTCAATCAAGCCTCTGATTACAACCACTCTGAAACTTCTAGACCGTACCGCACTGGCAAATCGACTAGAGGATTGTAACTGGCTTGGGATTTGAAAATGAATAGCTCAGAATACTTTGGAAGAAGTAGTAGGCTTATAGAGAAGAGATATGAAAGTGAATGAGTGAGTTGAAATGATCAAAATCCTTCTCTATTTATAGTTTTTTCAAAGGCAGAATTCTGACAGAATTCGGACAGAACTCTATGAAAAAATCTCGTTGGGATCCGTAACTGCAGGAAGACCAAGTTCAAAAAGCAACGTTCACTAACCGAACTCTGGCCGAACTCTGTCCAAGTTCTGTTGGAGTTCTGTCAGGGTTTTTGCAAATTAGTTTTGGGATTTTTGAAAAGTCAAACAGTTAGGAAGTAGTTTGGGCTTTTGTAAATGGGCTTGTTTTCAAAATGAAAGGGTATTTTGAAAACGTTTCTTGGGTAGCCTATTTGCCAGTACGATGCAGTGTACATCGTGTTCCTAGACTCAATAAATATGAAAAATACATTGATAAAATAGAAAAACCAAGAGCCCTTTGATGACGCCTTTCTTCAAATATTTGAGCAAACTTGAAGACGCCTTTTTCACTTGACGACGGTCATCCAAAGATAAACAGATCTGAAAATCTGAATACCTTTCGGTTCAGAGAAATCTTCTTGTATGACGCTGTCTTTGGTCCATCAATAATTCTCTATTGCATATGTCCTGGTTTGACAAAGCTTGATCATGCTTACTGCATGTCTATAAGAACATGTTAGACAAACAGAACAATATGATACAAGCATAGCAATATAATATAGAACATTTAGGACAATGCTAACATTAGGACAATGCTAAGTTTAAGTAGCAACATGATAGTGATTACATGAATATTAGTGACGTTATTATGTTAAACTCAATTGATTAGCCATATTCAAAAATATGATATAATTATTGGGCTAACAAGACGGTCATGTCAAGCCCATCTTGGACATGCTCATACAAGGAGACAGAATTCAGTTTCCTCTACCAAGATGGGAACCGCGGCAGGCAGACATGGAGAACCCAAAGTACTGCCATTACCACCGCTACGTCCACCATACCACACACGACTGCTACCAACTAAAATAGTTCATCCAAAACCTCATCGATTCGAACACTCTGGCCATCGATTTCGAAGAGGTAATAGTCGCAGCCAATATGGTGTCAGTACAATTCGGCAGCTTCCCTCCGACGGAAACTCAAGACGGTGTGGTCCCCATCCCTCTGGCACAATGGAGATTGCTAATCTTCCACCTCCCCGGGATTAGGCTGCTGGTCTAGTGCCCCTCACCACATCACGAGGGGAGGTCATGTGGGTCCATCCAGACTTAGTATCGAAAGTGACTCGGCCCACATCATCTTCCATCTGTAAGAAGAAAAGTGGAAAAGTCAGGTCCTGTCGCACAATCTCGATAAATATCGAAGAAGCTACAGCCGTCATCACGCGGTCTGGGGCACAATCCCAACCTGTGGCTGGCAATCCGGCTGAAGATCATCAGCCCGCTACAATGGACGCTCCGGGACCGGCTCAGCCTCCGACGACCGACAAGCCTAGGCCGAGGGAGACTCGCTTTGACAAATCCCTTCGAAAAGAGGCATCACAAGGGCTGGAGAAGCCCTACAACTTCAACATCTTAGCGCAATTGGCCAACACACCGGCCAAGTTGTCATTATACGAGCTTCTGAGACTCTCCAAGGATGTTCGTGCGGCTTTGAGCGATGCACTCCAAAATGCCGACGCATACCTGGCTCAAGTCAACCTCACGGGAGAAAACACGCCTGCAGATCTCCAAGATAGCGCCTGTACGGAAGCGATGCCCAACATTGTCTTCACTCCGCAGGACATGCTCATCAAAACCAACCTGCATGATCGCCCGCTATACTACACTGAATACATCGACGACGTAAAGGTGGATCGGATGCACATTGATCCTGGCTTATCCATAAGCATTATCCCGAAGGGTCTGCTACATCGTCTCCGCATCCCAATGCATCGTTTGACGCCTATAAGCACTGCCATCAGCGGTTTCAATTCGGGCAGGAGCTACCCAATTGGAAAGATTCGTCTGAAGTGTCAAATTGGCGATCTCCAATTAAAAGTCACCTGCTACGTCATAGATACAGACACTTCTTACAACATCCTCTTGGGGCGCCCGTGGATACACGATTATATGATCGTGCCTTTCATGCTGCACCAGTGCTTCAAATATGTCGACAAGCACGGCTTCGTGAGGACAGAATTTACTGATATCGATCCCTTCAAAGGGGTCGAATCCTACTACTCAGACTCCTGTCTGTACGAACAGTCGAAGAAGCATCTTGGTGAAGGAGATGTGCAAGCTCGTACCGAGACAGCCACAGGATCAGAAGAACCTCTGACGATCCACCTCCAAGCTCACAAACCTGGCAAGTCTACACCCCTTACCGCCACTCTGCGTAAGGATGCAATCAGCCTCTCGGCACAAAAAGAACAGATGATAATACGGCTACCAAGGTCTAGCCAAATGCCAAGACCCTCAACGGAGCCATTGACAATCAGTCTGCCGAGAGTCGGCCAGCCGCAAACGGAGAAGCTCAATCCCTCTGACTCAACCCATCCATATTTATAAACAAACCAAGGCGCTTCGATTCTCGTGCAGAACGAAAACTAACTCTTCGGTTATCGAAGCGAGCCGCCTAAAATGATGGCCAGACTCCTGGGATCCCGCCCCGAAAAGTGACCTCAAAACTGACAAAAATTCAACAGCATTTAATGCAAAAGATCTCTATACGTGGCAAGATGACGTGGCAGAAAGTCCCTGTGGCTGAGACATTTATGCGGCCCGAAAACTCCTGCGGCCTAGTCATCTATGCGGCCGAGACATCATATGCGGCCAGAAGAATATATGGCCATGCTTCTTATTTAAAGTATTTCAATTTTGCAAATTAAAAACTTTGAAGGGGGTCTTATAGAAGCATGGAAAAGAATAAAGAAGGATCCATGCGGCCAGAGAGCCCCCTGCGGCTCAGACAGTTCATACGGCTCAGAGAGTTCATGCGGCTCGAGCGTCTATGCGGCTTAAACAAGTCCTATGCGGCTCAAAGAGGAGCCACGTGGCCTACAAATAGCTCTCTCATGTTTGCAGTAAATGCCTTGACGGCTGACAGCTTTGACGAGGTGACAGTTCTGATACGATGATATCATTATGACTCCCTCATAATGACGAATTTCTTGGGAAGCGATGAAAATCTCTGACACAATCTTCCGAGATTCAGAAACGGTCATGTGGCTTTGACACGTGGACAGTTGTATGCGGCCCAAGCGGGGACTCTCCCATGCGGCTCATGAAGACCAGCCCCATGCGGCTCACAAAGACTAGCCCCATGCGGCTCACAAAGACTAGCTCCATGCGGCTCATGAAGGATAGCTCCATGCGGTCCACGAAGACCATCCCCATGCGGCTCACAAAGGCCATCTCGATGCGGTTCACTCATACTAATGTTCAGGGGGGCACTCTTAGGCATCCTGGACACGTGGCCAGCTTTATGCGGCCCAACTTTCCTGCGGCTCAGACACGTGGCGTGATAGCAGGGCACGTGGCATCAGATTGATCGAAATCTCTCAGCAAATCCCAATGAAATATTGGTATCAAATCAGATCATTTGCAAATAAGCCAATTAAAGACACATGTCGAGGAATCCGAGGTTGGCATGACAAATCAGGAGGATTTATGTCAATCAGTATTAATTATCCATAAAAAATTTGACGCAATCATATTTATTGCTCAAATCTCGATGAACGGCCCAGATTTAATGATCCTTAGCCGCCGACTTTCAAGAATGGGCAATCATTGTAAACCCTAATGATGCCCCCCACTCTTATAAATAGTAGGGTGCCATTCCCTTGCGAAGACAGACAGAGATACGGAGAGACACATATACACAGAGAGAGATACAGAGATAGACGTGCATAGAAAGCCAGGGAGCCTGAAAAGAGAGTATTTCTTCATCAACGCCAAGCAGTTCTTCCACAGAGCCAAAAAGCTGCACCCAATCGTCCAAGGAGTAAGGTAGAGCTGCCGTCGCTTTTCCGAGCCTCTATCGTCACCTCCCAGAATCTAAAATAAATAATTGTACTTAGACTGCTGTACCTAGGTTTTCGTCCCTAGGCTTTCTTTGTACAAGCGAGTTTGTATTGTGAAGTAACAGTCCAGTCCTCCGATAATTGTTCTGTTCTTTTATATTTCATGGCAAACAGCCGTGACCGTATAGCGAGGTGGGTTGTACTTCAATATACATAGCTGGCTGTGTCTGCCCCCGCTCTCCAGTATTCTGGTTCTGGGCGTGACATGTATCCCTTCCTGGAGCGGAAGAGACTCTTCATGCTTTCTTTCCGACGACCTCCACTGAAGATGACGAGATGGTCCAGGAAGTCATCAAAACTTTCAACTCTGTACTGAAAGTGAAGCTTCCTGGAGTCCTGAATCAGAACACTGCCTTTGGCCCTGTGAAGGCTGTTGCTGAATGCCAAATGGCGGCCCTTGAGAGCATTGTCGGCTATGAAGGGTGGGCCAATACTCTGAGGAAAGTTCTGAATGACCTGGAGGGTCAGGTGGCCAGGTTCCGGAATACCAAACAGCGGAGCCCGACGTCGCTATTCCATACAGAGGATGAGGCTTTGATGACGGCTCTTGCGGAGGAGAATACTACTTTCCAGGCAAGAAAGGACGCCCTTGTTTGAGAGATCGACGAATTGGCTGACCAGTATGGTCAGTTCAACGCTGCAAGTGAGGCGCGTGCCGCCTCAAAGAACAAACTGGCTGTACAGATCACCGAGAGGTATAATCACATCGCGCAGATCAAGAACGAGATCACCCAATTGGAAGCCGACTTGAGGGCGGCGGCATCTAAACAGGAGGATTATTTGTCTCAGGCTGCCATGAATGCCACCACTTCCGCCTATTTAGAAGAACAGTTGGCGAAGTTGGAGGGAGAGCATCTGAGTCTGATCCTTTTTGAGGATGAAGCTGCTCGTCAAGAAGAGGCGCACCGTCGAGCTACGCAAAGTCTGAAGCCGAAATCGCGGCTCTAAAGGACAACATCAATCGCCTATGTATCCCTTAGATTCTTTGTAACCTTTTTTTTCCAGCCGTCACGGCTCTTGTACCTTTTTTCCTTCTCTTGATAGACGTTCAAGTACAAAATAAAGAATCTTTTCAAAGTGAATGTGGCTTTGTGAAATATCGGTGCTATAGGTAATGTGGACGTAGCAAGAATATTTCTGGTGGATATTCCGCTGGAGAATTTTGATGTGGACCTATTATCCGTTTTATATTCAAGTTTATTCGAATATAGATAATAAGTTGAATGAAGCTGCTAGTAAAGGTAATATGGATGTAGTAGCTGAGGATGTTCTATATCTGACCAGAGATAATATGGATATGGAAAGATATATAATATTAGGTGGAAGTGGATAGTTCTGAGGTAATATGGACGTAATTATCCTTGATGAATGCTTTGCTCAGAGGTTATGTGGACATGGCAAAACATTTAATCATTCCACTGGAAAAATAATTATCGGAAAACAATTCAGAGGTGATAGGGATGTGACTTATTTTCGTCAAACCGAGTTTGGATAGGGTCAAAAACGGGAATGATTCCACTGGAGAAATTTTTAGAGGACCTATTATCCAGGGCGTATTCAAGACTCTTGAAATACGGATAATAGTTAGATAATTTTTTGAATCATATAAGCATCGCACAGTGTAATGACCATTGTTCGTATTACGTATATCGGTATACGTGTACGTATTTAGACCCGTCTTGCATGTCTCCTTGGTTGGTTCGGCCCAACTTGACTTGGTTCGGCTTGGTTTGCATGGTTCAGTTTTATGTGAACCACTCCCACCTACCACCACTTTCATTAAATAATCCCACCTGCCACCACCACTCTCATTAAATATCCCACTATCATTTCTCTCTCTTCATTACTTCTTCTTCTCCACCATTACTTCTTCAACCACCAGAGAGAGATAGAGAGAGTGGGAGAGCTTAGGCAAGTGCACCTTGCTTCATGGAGAAAGTCTATTTTATTGTTCCATTGTCTTTCTCATGTGTTTTTAAACCACTTTAGTACTTGTCGTTTTTCATTTCCATGGTTAAATTCGTAGATCTAGCTTTGTGGTATTTTTGGTTTCCAGGACTTTTGATCCATCACACTTGCATATTTTGCCAAATTGATGATATCATGATTGCAGGGAAGTCCGTTAGGTCCAATTTGACCTATGGGAATTTGCAAGAGCCGCATGGGCATCGTAGCAAAGAGCCGCATGGCCCTTGCACTTTTTTTTTATCTTGGCAGCATGCAATGTAAAAGACCAGTCAGGAATGCATTTATTGCATTATTCTAATAATGAGCCGCATATGGCTTGCTTCATGAAGGAGCCGCATAGGCTTTATCATGACTGCAATAAATGCGTCCACACTAAGGCATTCTAATGCATTAAATAATATAGCATTTCCAATCAATTAACAAGTGCTTGGAAAACCGAGCAGTAAGAATGGATACCTCCCAAGCATCCACGTGCCCCGGGCAATTAATGCCTTAACACCAATGTACTTGCTTGTGCCTTGCTTGGGCTACCAATGCCTAGCCGCATACAATAATTCCAAGCCGCATGCATTCTTTCCTGAATGCAATTTTGGCATGCAAAATTTTGCAGAGCCGCATGGCCCCTAGTGGATGAATGCACGTAGGCTTGTTTTCTCCTAGTGCAATCTTTTTTATTATTATTATTATTATTTATTGTCTTCTCCTGGAGAGGGAGCCGCATGCATACACTTAGTGCATTAATTCATGTTTGACTTTTCTTAATGTATTTTGCATTTTAGTCCTTACTTTAGGACTTACTTTAGGACTTTAGGACTTTTGCATTTAAGTCCACTAGCACCTAAGCCTCCAGCCGCATAAGAAATACTTAAATGCAACTTTTGCATTTAAGTCCATATGAATTAAAGACACTTTATGGATTCCTTTAATACTTTTATGCATTCAAGCCCATTAAATGCAATTTTGCGTTTAAGTCCAAAAGTCCATAAAGCATGAACCGCATATGGCATCAGCCACATAGAATGGATTAAATGCATATTTTGCATTTTAGTCCCCTTTATTACATTATATGCAATATAGGCTTGGTTAAAGCCTTTTGTCCTTATATGTAGTTTGTCCTTATAGGTAGTTTGTCCTTATATGCATTATATGGTTGGAAGCAAACCGCATATGCTTTATTATTTAAATGCTTAATTGTAATTAAGACCCCACTTTATTATTTAAATACTTATTTGCATTTAAGACCTTACATTATTACTTAATGCTTTTGTGATTAAGGCTTAAATAATTATGCTTAAGCCCGATTCCTTGGCACCGGCCGCATGGCCAAGTGGCTGCGGGCCGCATAAAGATTCCCGAGCGGCATGGGGTCTTCCACAGCCCTTGTCCCTTTTAATATTCAATTACTAAATGTGTACTTGTGCTAATTAATTGTTTTCTGACACGACGGTGACCCGTAGTGGTTCACTTTTGACATGACATGATAGTGGTCCGACGCGGCGCACTCCTAACAGTAAGCATGACATGACAAGGTTGAATGGGCTGGACACCGTGGATGATTGCGTTGGTACAAATAAACCGATAGTAGTTGCATCATGTCTAGGACAGGGATCCCTGAGTACCACGGTCAGGGGTACCTACTGTAAATGGCTAAGGCTAATAACTAGAATAATTCAGTAGTCATGAGAGATCTTCCCAGCTACAGGCAATCCCGTTATCCCGGCCACCATTGTGGGACTTGCAGCCTGCCGACGAGTAGGGCATAAGTCTAAATTTACTGATATGTGGAAAAGAACGATGCACTGTTTACTGAACCCAAGTCGCCTGGATAACCTGGATTAGCTGCAGGGCTTGTGGCTGGAGGAACATCTCACTGCATGTTGTGGCAATTTAGTTAGCTAATGTAGAAAGCCGTAGTCACTGATTGGCCGGGTTCGATTGTATGGTGTGGTATCAGTGCTCGAATATTGCAAGCTTGATCGCATGATTGTCACTCTTAACAATAAAAATCTGAGGCTAAGTTCGGTTCAGGCGAAGGGTTACAACCCCGGTCCTTGTTTGGTTTAAGCGTTGTAACCTGGCTCCCGGAGCAGTTCTAAGTCCTCTCTTCGTTTGTTGTATTATTGCACCCCACGTCATGCTTGTAATATTTTACCTTACCAACAGAGATTGGAGACGGAGTTCTATTCAGGTGAAGGGTTGCAACCCCGGTCCTTGTTTGGTTTAAGGGTTGTGACCTGGCTACTTGAATGGTTCTCTCGTACTCCATCATGACTGTTGTTATTCTTTTACTTTCAGTCCTTTTAACTGCTTTAAAAATGTATTTCTGATATGCTGGTTTTAGTTCTTAAGTGAAGCCTCCTTTGTGGCACTTGCTCTTTCTGGGATCTGACCCAGCTGGTTTTATGTGGCCAGATTTCGGAGCTACCTCAGAGGATCTACCGACCTTCCAGCCCGATGGTGACCATCAGGCGTGACCAGGGCAATGAGTGGGTTTATTTTTGCTCTCCTACTCTATTGTAAAAATTACATTTTGAGGCGTTTAGCCGGCGAGCACCTGTTAGCTCGTATTGTATACCTTATTATTGTCTGCCTACGGGCCGTAACATGATTGACAGATCCTAGGGTTGATCATGTATGACTAAACTCTTGCTAGTCCTCATATTTTGTAACGACTAGCTTCATGATCAGCTGAATATGTAATATTTGGGACGCCTTATTATTGTATATTTGGTGATCTTACGTCTTGTAACTTTACTTGCTTGCTTGAGATTGAGACATTTAGGCTTGTTATTGACCATAAGAGACTGATGGATTGTAGTTAAACCCTCATGTATCTAGACAGCCATGACCGTATAGTGGGATGGATTTCATTTTATTATACGTAGCTGGCTATGTATGCCCCCGCTCTCCAGTATTCTGGTTCTGGGGCATTACATGGTTTAAGTGGTGGCCCATGCAGGTCTTGTAAATCAAGATATGTGAGGGTTACCGAATAGATGTCTCGATCAGCACTCGCCTTTGATCTCTGCCCGACTTTTCTAAATCCCTGAGATTCTCGACCTGAACACATGCTTGTATCGTTGAATCTGTCTTGGTCCTTCCTTATTGTTCCCTATGTCGTCTTCTTCAGCGGCATTGTTCCTGGACCTGCCAATCAGCAAGGCGAAGCGCTTCCCGTGGGCCAGCAGCAACAAGAAGACCAGGCCCAGCACTCAGGAGCAGCCTCCCGGGCCATGCCTTCCGGAGATCCAGAACCTCCGGTACAGTCAGCCCAGCCTGCGAGGCAGGAGGATGGAGCCTTGGTAGGACTTATCAGGGAATTGCTTGCCTCGCAGGATCGTCGAAGAGATGCCTTACATCAGGCAGTGGCAGATGCTCTGGACAGAGGTGGACATCATGGAAACAGTGCAGCGAACAGTTTCAAGCGCCTGAACCCTCCATTCTTCGATGGCAGCGAAGATGCTATCGCTGCTGATGCGTGGCTTCAGGACACCGAGGTGATATTGGAAGCAGCGAAGATCCCAGAAGATGAGAAGGTGGTCGTGGTGCGCCTGCAGTTATTAGATCTAGCCCGCAGCTGGTGGGCGGCTCAGGCCATTGGATTGGTGGCGCCTATAGCCTGGGCAGTATTTCGAGAGAGGTTCCGGACCAAGTACTTCGATGCGGTGGCTCGGTACGATCTTCAGACCAAGTTCACCAATTTGAAGCAGATGGGCAGGACGGTCGATGGATATGCGGCCGAGTTTTCCAGGCTTAGTCGGTTTGCTCCCACCTTGGTGGCGATCGAGTTCGATAGAGCCCAGCGATTTCAACAGGGACTCCACCTGGAGATTTTGCTGGCAGTGGAGCAGTTCGAGCATCAGACTTTTGATGCGGTATTGAGGACAGCTAGGAGGCATGAGTACACCTCCCAGCGGATAGTGGACAGGACCGGAGGTCGAAAGCGATCTCACGGCCAGATGAATCAGTCGTCAGCCCCAGCCCCGGCAGCCAGGGCTTTGACTATTGGAGCTCCGAGAAGGGCAGCTTCAGTTACGTCGGTTCAGCAATCAACACCGACGCTCCCTCAGCAGCAGAAGCAGAAGCAGTCTTCCTCTATGGGCTGCTCTTATTGTGGGAAGGCTGGACATGTTGTTTCAGAGTGCCGCAAGGCTCGAGGATTGTGTTTACTTTGTGGAGCTCCAGACCACAAGGTAGGGTCCTGTCCGTTCAGGACTGACTCATCACCAGTCAGGACCAGTTCATCAGTGAGGGGACCGACCCCTGTACCAGTTCAGCAGCAGCAGTTTCTATCCCCGAGGCCATTGCCGACGCAGACCCAGGCTTTTCATCAGCAAAGTCCTCAGCAGTTTGCCCAGGCGCAAGCCCAGAATAGGCAGCAAGGATTCCAGCAGAGAGGGCCGGCACCCAGAGGACATGGTCAAGTGTTGGCTTTGACCATGGGAGAAGAAGGAGTGGCACCAGGTGAGATAGTGGCAGGTACTATTCTCGTCAACACATTCCCCGCTTCAGTATTATTTGATTCTGGTGCATCGCATTCATTCATGTCTGCACGATTTGCGACACGGATAGGATTGGAGCCCGAGTCGTTATCAGTAAGGCTTAATATACTTACTGGTAATGGTCTTGTGGGAGTAGATAGAGTGTTTTCCTCGTGTCGGATCGTGGTTAGCGGTAGAGAGTTTCCCGCTAGGCTGATAGAATTTCCGATGGCCGATTATGATGTGGTCTTAGGGATGGATTGGTTGAGAGACCAGTATGCTAGGATAGACTGCCATATAGGCAGAGTTCTTTTTAGCATTCCAGGCGAGCCGGAGTTCTCCTTTTCTCGAGGCGAAGTGGAACCTTCTCCTCCAGTATTGCGGATGGCCGTAGCAGCAGTACAGTTATCCCGGATAGTCAAAGAATTTCCAGATGTTTTCCCGGAAGAGCTTTCAGGGATGCCGCCAGAGCGGGAGATCGAGTTCACTATCGACTTGATTCCCGGGACAGCACCAGTGTCAGAGAGAGTCTACAGGATGGCACCGTCAGAATTGAAGGTATTGTACAAGATGATTGAAGAACTCAGAACCAAGGGATTCATTCGTGCAAGTGGATCGCCTTGGGGAGTCCCGATGCTTCTTGTGAAAAAGAAGGATGGTACGTCCAGATTATGTGTTGACTATCGTACCTTGAACTCAGTGACAGTCAAGAACAGGTATCCTCTCCCCAGGATAGATGACTTGTTTGATCAACTCAGAGGAGCGACAGTATTCTCGAAGATCGATTTGCGGTCAGGATACCACCAGATCAGAGTCAGAGAGCAGGACATCCCGAAGACAGCTTTCAGATCCAGATATGGGCATTGGGAGTTCCTTGTTATGCCTTTTGGAGCGACCAATGCGCCGGCAATATTTATGGACCTCATGAATCGTATCTTCATGCCTTATTTGGATCAGTTTATGATCGTGTTCATAGACGATATCCTGGTCTACAGCAAGAGTGAAGCAGAGCATGAGCAGCATCTCAGAGTTGTCCTCCAGATTCTTCGAAAACACCAATTGTATGCCAAGTTTAGTAAATGCGAGTTCTGGCTCGATCGCATTTCATACTTGGGTCATATCATCACCAAGGGTGGAGTGGAAGTGGATCCTCAGAAGATAGTGGCTATCGAAACCTGGCCAGTGCCCCGCACAGTTGCAGAAGTTCGTAGTTTTCTTAGATTAGCCGGCTATTACCGGAGATTTGTTTCGGACTTTGCTCGGATTTCAGCGCCATTGACGCAGTTGACCCGCAAGGATGTGCAGTTTGCTTGGACAGCAGAGTGTCAGGAATCTTTTGAGAAGCTGAAGCGAGGCTTGATGACGGCACCCGTTCTCACACTTCCAGATGGGACCGGAGGATTTTCAGTGTACTGTGACGCTTCAGGCAAGGGTTTAGGATGTGTTTTGATGCAACATGGAAAGGTAATAGCTTATGCGTCACGTCAACTTTGTGATCATGAGAGGAATTACCTAACCCATGACTTGGAGCTGGCAGCTGTAGTGTTTGCACTTAAGTTGTGGAGGCACTACTTGTATGGAGATAGGGTGGAGATATTCACCGACCACAAGAGTCTGAAGTATGTTTTCATCTAGAAGGACCTTAACATGCGTCAGAGAAGATGGCTAGAGCTACTTGTGGATTATGATGTCAACCTGCAGTATCACTCTGGGAAGGCCAACGTTGTTGCAGATGCATTGAGCAGAAGAGCCGGAGTTTACCTTCTGACAGCGCAACCAGAGTTGTTAGCAGATCTTCAGAAGATGGGTATAGAAGTTGTCCTTCCTACCAATGTGGCATTGATGGCCAGCATGCAAGTGCAGTCTAGTATAGTTGAGAGGATCAAGATAGCTCAGTCCTCCGATTCTAAGCTTCAGCGG
This sequence comes from Iris pallida, assembly GCA_029216955.1. Lineage (NCBI taxonomy): Eukaryota > Viridiplantae > Streptophyta > Magnoliopsida > Asparagales > Iridaceae > Iris > Iris pallida. Next base: position 31,106,183 of record JANAVB010001800.1, read on the forward strand.
CTTAGAGCAGAATGTGAAGCAGGACGACGACCAGAATTATACATTCATGAAGATGGTACACTTCGACATGGTAAGCGTCTTTGTGTACCCAGTGGAGATATCAGACAGGAGGTGATGGCGGAAGCCCACAGTTCTCAGTATTCAATTCATCCCGGTGGCACGAAGATGTACCGAGATATCCGTCAGCACTTTTGGTGGAATGGCATGAAGAGGGAGATAGCTCGGTTTGTCTCTCGGTGTTTGGTTTGCCAACAAGTCAAGGCTGAACACCAGAGGCCAGCTGGACTTCTTCAGCCCTTGCCGATTCCCGAATGGAAGTGGGAGCATACAACCATGGACTTCGTGACTGGATTACCTAGATCCCCAGCCGGTAGAGATGCTATTTGGGTTATAGTTGACAGGCTTACAAAGGTGGCTCACTTTCTTCCGTTCAGAGTGGGTCAATCGACAGCTCAGCTAGCAGAGATGTACCTCCGGCAGATTGTCAGATTCCACGGAGTACCAGTCAGTATCGCCTCAGACCGGGATTCAAGATTCACGTCCCACTTTTGGCGTAGCTTGCAAAAGAGTTTGGGAACTCGCCTCCAATTCAGCTCAGCTTATCACCCGCAGACAGATGGTCAGTCGGAGCGTACGATCCAGACTCTGGAGGATATGTTGAGATCTTGTACACTCGACTTCAGTGGTTCGTGGGAAGATCACCTGTACCTGGTAGAGTTCTCGTACAATAACAGTTTCCAAGCCAGTATCCAGATGGCTCCGTTCGAGGCGTTGTATGGAAGAAAGTGCAGATCCCCACTAGCATGGGACGATGTGGGAGAGAGGCAGATGCTTGGTCCAGAGATGATCGCTCAGACAGTTGGAGTGGTCAGGAGAGTAAGAGATCATCTTCGAGTTGCCCAAGATCGTCAACGCCATTGGACCGATTCTCATCGGCGTCCCCTTGAATTTTCGGTCGGCGACCATGTATTCCTGAGGATCTCGCCTAACCGTGGCGTCATTCGTTTCGGCGTACGGGGAAAGCTCAGTCCTAGGTATATAGGGCCGTTTGACATTCTGGAGTGAGTAGGAGACGTGTCCTATCGTCTCGCTCTTCCGCCGTCTCTGAGTGAGGTACATGACGTGTTCCACGTATCTCAGCTACGACGGTATATCCCAGACCCGAGTCACATCCTGGATCATTCGGAGTTGGTTGTAGGTACCAACCTTTCGTATGAGGAGAGGCCCGTATCCATATTGGACCAAAGAGAGAAGATACTCAAGAACAAGACTATCAAGTTAGTCCGTGTTGCTTGGGGTCATCACTCTTTGGGAGAGTCAACGTGGGAGCGTGAGGATGATATCCGATCGCGATATCCCGACCTGTTTGACTCGTGAGGTATAATATTCTTCCTATGCCTCATGTCTTCGATTCCTTGCTTGCATGAATGATTGTTTGATTGCTTAACTGGTATAGCTTGTATGTGTGTAGTATAGCCTGTCCTGGCATCTCTAGCCACTTGATTAAATTCCGAGGACGGAATTCTTTTAAGGTGGGTAGAGCTGTAATGACCATTGTTCGTATTACGTATATCGGTATACGTGTACGTATTTAGACCCGTCTTGCATGTCTCCTTGGTTGGTTCGGCCCAACTTGACTTGGTTCGGCTTGGTTTGCATGGTTCGGTTTTATGTGAACCACTCCCACCTACCACCACTTTCATTAAATAATCCCACCTGCCACCACCACTCTCATTAAATATCCCACTATCATTTCTCTCTCTTCATTACTTCTTCTTCTCCATCATTACTTCTTCAACCACCAGAGAGAGATAGAGAGAGTAGGAGAGCTTAGGCAAGTGCACCTTGCTTCATGGAGGAAGTCCATTTTATTGTTCTATTGTCTTCCTCATGTGTTTTTAAACCACTTTAGTACTTGTCGTTTTTCATTTCCATGGTTAAATTCGTAGATCTAGCTTTGTGGTATTTTTGGTTTCCAGGACTTTTGATCCATCACACTTGCATATTTTGCCAAATTGATGATATCATGATTGCAGGGAAGTCCGTTAGGTCCAATTTGACCTATGGGAATTTGCAAGAGCCGCATGGGCATCGTAGCAAAGAGCCGCATGGCCCTTGCACTTTTTTTTATCTTGGCAGCATGCAATGTAAAAGACCAGTCAGGAATGCATTTATTGCATTATTCTAATAATGAGCCGCATATGGCTTGCTTCATGAAGGAGCCGCATAGGCTTTATCATGACTGCAATAAATGCGTCCACACTAAGGCATTCTAATGCATTAAATAATATAGCATTTCCAATCAATTAACAAGTGCTTGGAAAACCGAGCAGTAAGAATGGATGCCTCCCAAGCATCCACGTGCCCCGGGCAATTAATGCCTTAACACCAATATACTTGCTTGTGCCTTGCTTGGGCTACCAATGCCTAGCCGCATACAATAATTCCAAGCCGCATGCATTCTTTCCTGAATGCAATTTTGGCATGCAAAATTTTGCAGAGCCGCATGGCCCCTAGTGGATGAATGCACGTAGGCTTGTTTTCTCCTAGTGCAATCTTTTTTTATTATTACTATTATTTATTGTCTTCTCCTGGAGAGGGAGCCGCATGCATACACTTAGTGCATTAATTCATGTTTGACTTTTCTTAATGTATTTTGCATTTTAGTCCTTACTTTAGGACTTACTTTAGGACTTTAGGACTTTTGCATTTAAGTCCACTAGCACCTAAGCCTCCAGCCGCATAAGAAATACTTAAATGCAACTTTTGCATTTAAGTCCATATGAATTAAAGACACTTTATGGATTCCTTTAATACTTTTATGCATTCAAGCCCATTAAATGCAATTTTGCGTTTAAGTCCAAAAGTCCATAAAGCATGAACCGCATATGGCATCAGCCACATAGAATGGATTAAATGCATATTTTGCATTTTAGTCCCCTTTATTACATTATATGCAATATAGGCTTGGTTAAAGCCTTTTGTCCTTATATGTAGTTTGTCCTTATAGGTAGTTTGTCCTTATATGCATTATATGGTTGGAAGCAAACCGCATATGCTTTATTATTTAAATGCTTAATTGTAATTAAGACCCCACTTTATTATTTAAATACTTATTTGCATTTAAGACCTTACATTATTACTTAATGCTTTTGTGATTAAGGCTTAAATAATTATGTTTAAGCCCGATTCCTTGGCACCGGCCGCATGGCCAAGTGGCTGCTGGCCGCATAAAGATTCCCGAGCGGCATGGGGTCTCCCACAGCCCTTGTCCCTTTTAATATTCAATTACTAAATGTGTACTTGTGCTAATTAATTGTTTTCTGACACGACGGTGACCCGTAGTGGTTCACTTTTGACATGACATGATAGTGGTCCGACGCGGCGCACTCCTAACAGTAAGCATGACATGACAAGGTTGAATGGGCTGGACACCGTGGATGATTGCGTTGGTACAAATAAACCGATAGTAGTTGCATCATGTCTAGGACAGGGATCCCTGAGTACCACGGTCAGGGGTACCTACTGTAAATGGCTAAGGCTAATAACTAGAATAATTCAGTAGTCATGAGAGATCTTCCTAGCTACAGGAAATCCCGTTATCCCGGCCACCATTGTGGGACTTGCAGCCTGCCGACGAGTAGGGCACAAGTCTAAATTCACTGATATGTGGAAAAGAACGATGCACTGTTTACTGAACCCAAGTCGCCTGGATAACCTGGATTAGCTGCAGGGCTTGTGGCTGGAGGAACATCTCACTGCATGTTGTGGCAATTTAGTTAGCTAATGTAGAAAGCCGTAGTCACTGATTGGCCGGGTTCGATTGTATGGTGTGGTATCAGTGCTCGAATATTGCAAGCTTGATCGCATGATTGTCACTCTTAACAATAAAAATCTGAGGCTAAGTTCGGTTCAGGCGAAAGGTTACAACCCCGGTCCTTGTTTGGTTTAAGGGTTGTAACCTGGCTCCCGGAGCAGTTCTAAGTCGTCTCTTCGTTTATTGTATTATTGCACCCCACGTCATGCTTGTAATGTTTTACCTTACCAACAGAGATTGGAGACGAAGTTCTATTCAGGTGAAGGGTTGCAACCCCGGTCCTTGTTTGGTTTAAGGGTTGTGACCTGGCTACTTGAATGGTTCTCTCGTACTCCATCATGACTGTTGTTATTCTTTTACTTTCAGTCCTTTTAACTGCTTTAAAAATGTATTTCTGATATGCTGGTTTTAGTTCTTAAGTGAAGCCTCCTTTGTGGCACTTGTTCTTTCTGGGATCTGACCCAGCTGGTTTTGTGTGGCCAGATTTCGGAGCTACCTCAGAGGATCTATCGACCTTCCAGCCCGATGGTGACCATCAGGCGTGACCAGGGCAACGAGTGGGTTTATTTTTGCTCTCCCACTCTATTGTAAAAATTATATTTTGAGGCGTTTAGCCGGCGAGCACCTGTTAGCTCGTATTATATACCTTATTATTGTCTGCCTACGGGCCGTAACATGATTGACAGATCCTAGGGTTGATCATGTATGACTAAACTCTTGCTAGTCCTCATATTTTGTAACGACTAGCTTCATGATCAGCTGAATATGTAATATTTGGTACGCCTTATTATTGTATATTTGGTGATCTTACGTCTTGTAACTTTACTTGCTTGCTTGAGATTGAGACATTTAGGCTTATTATTGACCATAAGAGACTGATGGATTGTAGTTAAACCCTCATGTATCTAGACAGCCGTGACCGTATAGTGGGATGGATTTTATTTCATTATACGTAGCTGGCTATGTATGCCCCCGCTCTCCAGTATTCTGGTTCTGGGGCGTTACATACAGTACATTTACATGACTGAACATATGTGAAAAAAGGTTATACATAGTATTTCTTCAGGAACTTGCCGTTGATAGGCATCATGAGCAAGTCACCATCGGACTTGGTTAGTCGATACGCACCGTTAGAATACACTGATTCTATGATGAAAGGACCTTCCCATTTAGGCTGTAATTTTCTTTTTGTTTTGTGCGTCATGACCATTGGTCTTCTCACTGCTAAGACTAGATCGCCGACTTGGAAGATTCTTTTCTTCACTTTTTTATTGAAGGCTCTGAAAAGGCGTGCTTGGTATAGCTCAATGTGCTGCTGAGCTAACAAGCATTTTTCGTCTAGCGCTTCGAGCTTCTGGAGTCGCAGACGGTAGTTTTCTTCGGTAGTCAGCTCGCTGGCTAGGGCTACTCGAAGAGAAAGAATCTAGATTTCTAGGGAAAGAACTGCTTCGCTCTCATAAACCAGAGAGAATGGCATACTAATTGTTGGAGTCTGGACCGTTGTACGATAGGCCCATAGACATTCGTCGAGCTTCTCATTCCAATCGCACTTGTTTGAAGACACAAACTTCTTGAGAAGTTTTATAATGGTTTTATTGAAGGCTTCTGCTAGCCCGTTAGCCGCTGGATTGTAGGCTGTAGAGGCTACGTTCTGGATTCGATTTCTATCACAGAACCGATAAAATGCATGGCTTGCGAACTATAGACCATTATCATGGATGATCCTACGATGTAGGCCGAAGCGGTAGATAACGTAATATTTGATGAAACTGATCACGTTTGATGTCTTCACTTCGGTGGGCGGTATAGCTTCTGCCCATTTGCAGAAGTAATCGGTTATGGCTAGGATGAACCGATGTCCTTTGGAGGATGGCGGGTTGATTGGTCCTATGGCGTCCATGCCCCAGGCTTCAAACGGCCAAGATGCTGCCGTCGGGTGAAGAAACTCCGAAGGTTGATGAATGAAATCGGCGTAGAACTGACAAGATCTATACTTCTTTGCATATTCAACAGCATCTGCTATCATTGTGGGCCAGTAATAAACCATTCGTTTGAGGCGATCTTGTAATTTGGGGCCTGGTTGATGTGCACCACAAACTCCGTCGAGAGCCTCCCGGAGTGCATGTTTGGCTTTTGTGTCTGATAAGCATCGTAATAGTAACCCGTCGTAAGAACGTCGGTACAACATCTTGGTAGCTGTGTCGTAGTAAAATCTGAGGGATCGCCTTTGGATAGACACTGCTTCCTTTGGGTCCTCGGGGAGGATTCCTCACACTCTGCTCTGAGTCGCTGAATCTTAGAATCCGTAGACTGTGCCATCCGAATTCTCTCGACTATGCTGGACTGAACCTGTAGACTGGCCATCAATGCCACGTTGGTAGGAAGAACCACTTCAATTCCCATCTTCTGAAGATCTGCCAATAACTCTGGTTGCGCGGCTAGGAAATAAACTCCGGCTCTCCTGTTCAATGCATCTGCTACAATGTTGGCTTTTCCTGGGTGATACTGCAAGTCCACATTATAGTCCACCAGTAGCTCGATCCATCTTCTCTGCCGCATGTTAAGGTCCTTCTGGATGAAAATATACTTCAGGCTCTTGTGATCAGTAAATATCTCCACTCTGTCCCCGTACAAGTAGTGCCGCCAAAGCTTAAGCGCAAACACTATTGCCGCCAGTTCCAAGTCGTGGGTCGGGTAATTCTTCTTATGATCACGAAGTTGTCGTGACGCATAAGCAATTACCTTCTCATGCTGCATCAGAACACATCCTAAACCTCTGCCCGAAGCATTACAATACACTGAGAATCCTCCGGTTCCATCTGGAAGTGTGAGAATAGGAGCCGTCATCAAGCCTCGCTTCAACCTCTCAAAAGAATCCTGGCACTCTGCTGTCCAAGCAAACTGCACATCCTAGCGGGTCAACTGGGTCAATGGCGCTGAAATCCGAGCAAAGTCTGAAATAAATCTGTCACGACCCGCTACCCAAATTGTTGGGCCCGACCGAGTTATACCCAGCCTACGTTTGAGATAAAACGTAGTAAGCTGTTCTAAAGACAACAGGATAAGACTAAATGTGCTAACAGTTCTATAAGTGAATAAAAGTCATAAATGCTCCAAACACAAAAGTCGTCTCATAGATAGAAATAAGTCCAAAGTATATGTGATCTGAAATGTAAAACTGGATACATGTCCAGTTACAAAATATGTAGCCTAATACATGACTACTCTCAAAAGTCTAAAGCAAAAAGACAACTAGGCGAGGTTTCCCGCAGGAACATCCTCGTAAAGCAAAGCCGGGTCCTCGGCAGTATCTCCATAATATGTGTCGCAGAGTAACTCCTCCTCAGTAAGGACACCTACAACGTTATCCTGTCAGGACGGGAGCAAGTACTAAATCTAACAAACATATAATACTGATCATGTGATGAAAGGGAATGACATATCATGTTTGTTCAGTTTTAGGTACATTTTATCATGGCAATAGATATACATTTTAAAGTTTAAAACTGTAGTAGGTGAGTGATCAGTCAATAGGTAATCAGGATGTACAAAGGTACATATCAATTTTCTGATGTGCACGTACGTACACATAATGGCATCGGTGTATATCCATACACAAACGCGGGACCTGACATACGACACGGATACATATAGAATGTAACGGTGCTCGGTAAATACATACGGAGAAGGGGGTCATGATCACGTACACTACTAGCAGTTTTCCCTTAACCCGTTATTTAAGCATGTGAGAGATATGAGATACGGTATAAACATGGTAGAGACTGAAAGTAATACAATATATAAAGTTCTAACTTGCTACCCCAAGGATCAGCATTTAACATGGTTGGTAAATCACAGTTTATTGTTATAGCAGTATGTAAAGTTCGTAGAAAGTACTTGCCTCTAGCAAAGCAAAACAAGCTGCGATAAAAGTGCTATAGAAGTCCGGTAACTCGTCACTGTAGAAATAAATGCAATAACTTAGTTTTTACACTAAGCTAAAATTAGGGCTGTGCACAATAAAGTCAAACCGACCAAATCGAACCAAGCCAAACCGAATCGATTGGTTTTAAACCGAATCGATGGTTCAGTTGGTTTGGTTCGACTTCAATTTTTTCAAAACCGACCGATTCGGTTCGGTTCACGGTTTGGTTATGCCAAAAATCGACTAAATTGAACCGAACCGAACCAAATTCTTATTAAATAATTAGGGTTGGCCGGTTGGGTATGGGTTCATTAGGTTGTATTATACCGATTTGGTTCATTTATTCACATTACAACCATTTATCAAGTTGAAGTTGAAAGAGCTCTCTCTCTCTCTAGTCTCAAAGAGGAGTGCTTGTGCCTCCTATTCATTTCTAATTGCTCTTGTGCACATGAAATGGATTTTTGGTTGAATGTATATGATTTTTTTATATGTATAATTGGCATTTTTCTCCACCTGCAAAGCGCAAGTTGAATTGAAGCTGCTGAATTGTATTTACTGTTGCAAAGTACAAGTTGACTGAGGTTTCACAAAAAAAATATACAGTCTATTTTTTTTATGTGATCAAAACCGACCAAGTCGAACCAATCCAAACCGAACCAAGTCGGTCGGTTTCAAAACCGAACCGACCATTTGGTTGGTTTGGTTCGGTTTTGTTTATTTTCAAACCGATTAACTTCGGTTCGACTTCGATTGGGACCAAATAGGTCGACCACCGACCGATGCACACCCCTAGCTAAAATGCTAAGACACTAATTGGTGAAACACGACTTGTGACTGGGCACCTAGCCAAAATGATGACTCTGGCATAGGAGACCAATGTGGGGGTGACACACTACTTTAACTAACTTTCCAGGGCCTTTATACTAGTGAGGGGTGAGGTCCAATACGGCTAAAACTCAAGATAACATAAAAAGTTACAAGTCGTAATTAATCAATAAATAAATCAAGTGATCATTGTGTTCTAACAATTTTTAAGATAGACAAAAAAGCTTAATTTTTACATAAAACAAAGTACCAAAATGATCCTTGCTAATTGTAGAAATTTATTATAATTTTTCTGGAACTTATTAACCAGTACAAGTATTTTATAAAAATCAGTTTTCCTAAGTATACAGAAAATGAGTTTTGGTTTCATATGCCAAACTAGTGGCAAAACTGTAAATTAAATACTATAAAAATTATACTAAATTAGCTAAATTAACATAGTATCTAAATACTATTTTTCTAGAATTTTAACAGTACTTTAAGTACTTTTAGAAAATCAAAAACAGCATTGCACACAATTAAATAATTAATTAATTATCTGCGTATTTTGTCCATGTACATAATTTGAACCAAAGTTCAAATACAAGACCTAAGGCTATGAATCAAGTCCAATATGACTTGTACAGGTCTTGAATGTGTGAAAACACATTTGGACCCAAAAATCCATGCTAGGCTTGGACACCAAATGGTTGCAGTAATTTAAATATACGAAAATACAAATTGGTAAAAAGTGCAAATTAAATATTAACATTTGATAAGGTAAAATTATGCATAGTGAATATATACATACATATGTAAAAAGTACATATATATATGTATAAGGAAATACTTAATTTATAAAGTATATATATATATATATATACAAATATATATATATAAGGAAACACTTAATTATAAAGTATATATAATAATATATATACACATAAAAATATATACATATATACATATACATTATATAAAAGTACTAAATATAACATATATATATATATATATATATATATATATATATATATATATATATATATATATATATATATATATGTACTGTATTTATATATATATATATATATATATATATATATATATATATATATATATATATATATATATATATATATAATACAGTATAATAATACAGTAAAAAAAAAACAAAAAACAAAAAAAAACAAAAAACAAAAAACAAAAAAAAACAAAACAAAAAATATATATATATAATACAGTATAATAATACATATATATATATACAAATATATGTATATACATATATATATAAATATATATATATAACAGAAAAGAAAAGAAAAAAAAAAGAAAAGAAACAGAAACAGAAGAAGGGGGCTCGAACCCGAGCCAGAGCGCGCGGGGGTTTAGGCTAGGTCGGGCTGGCCAGGGGGTCTGCCCGTTCGTTGTGTTAGGGTTAGGATTAGATTTGTTTTATTTCTGTTTTAGTTAAAAATAACAGTAGCCCGAAATATCACTCTGTGTCCTGACAATTTGGGACACAGAGTCTACGTGTCCGTGCTATGCACGACACGTATGGGTCTAGTCCTTCGTGTCCAGACTGTCCTTCATGCTCGCCAGGACACGGCGAGTCGTATACACGTGCACGAGACATGCACGACTCAGCTCAAGGTCTGTTACCTGTGTGTCCGACTTCGGAGGAAGTTTTCGAAGGCGGAGACGGCGGTTAGGGGCGTCGGGACGGTGGCGCTTGGGCGGCGATCGACCCAGCTCGTCGTGGCGAACTGAATGGTGGTGGTGGATGGGGCTGTTGGTCGCTGTGGGGGTGGCGTAGGGGATCGTCGGAGTTAGGGTTTGGGGCTTAGGGTTTTGGGGAAGAACGGGGCGGTTGTAGACGAAGATAGGTCGTAATGGTGGTGGTGGTCGGCTGAGGGAAGAGAGAGGGTTATTTATAGGGGCTTAGGGTCGGTCGAACGAGGCTTAGTCGGCCGGAAATGGCGCGGGGGGGGGGGGGGGGCAGCTGGCCAGTCGTCGGCAGCTGGCCAGTCGTCGGGGGTGGATAGGATAGGAAATTAGCACTTAGGTCCCCCTAGATTAGGTTATTACACTAAGGTCCTATCAGAGTCTATGTGCAAATAAGGATTTGCACTCCACACTTTAAAACAATTTAATAATTGCAAACTGATATAAAAACAATTTTAAAAATTACAAAACCATATTAAAACAATTTTAATATTTATAAAATAATATTTAAACAATCTAATTATTTACAAAAGTCAATTAAAATATTTTAGAAAATTACAAATTAATATTTTAATATATAAAACTCATTTAAAAATCATTTAAAAATTCTAGAAAAATTTATAAAAATCCTAATAATCATTTTAAGGCTAAAAATGACATTAAAAATTAATTAACACTAATTAAAATAAAATTTGAAAAATAGGGGCTTACAAGTCTTCCTTCTTGAAAAATTTCGTCCTCGAAATTCACAAGGATTAAAGACCCTACAATATTCTAACATAGCAAGCAATGCAACAAAATGACTAAGGCTGCGATCGAAACTAACCTCTAAGGTATCAAGCGGGAACGGGTGGTTTTCTCGCAGCGGTTGGATCGAACAAGTAAGGGTATCTCTCCCTCATGTCCGACTCCCTCTCCCAAGTAGATTCACCTGGAGAGTGACGGCTCCAAGCTACTCGTACTAAGGGTATAACCTTGTTCCTCAGCCTCTTCTCTCTCCTGTCTAATATCTCTACTGGCTGCTCAGAAACTGTAAGGCTCGGTCCGACCTCCAACTCTGAATGATCTAGCACATGACTGGGGTCTGGAACATATCTCCTCAGCTGAGATACGTGAAAGACATCGTGAACTCCTACTAGGTTGGGTGGAAGTGCAACCCTGTAAGCTACCTCTCCATTCCTGCCAAGTACCTCGAATGGCCCGTTGTATCTGGGGCTCAGCTTCCCTCCTCGTCCGAATCGAATCGTCCCTCTAGTAGGTGATATCTTCACTAGCACCATATCACCGTCTGCGAACTCCATCGGTCTGCGACTAGCATCAGCCCAGTGTTTCTGCCTATCCTGAGCTACTCTGAGCCTGTCTCTGATCATCCCGACTTTCTCTGCTGGATCCGTGATCATCTCTGGCCCAAGCATAACTCTGTCTCCAACATCATCCCAAAAGAGCGGTGTGCGACATCGTCGTCCATATAGCGCCTCGAAAGGAGATATACTGATACTGGCTTGGTAGATGTTGTTGTATAAAAACTCTACCAAGTGCAGATGGCTCTTCCATGATCCTCCGAAGTCCAGCATGCAGGTCCTCAGCATATCCTTCAGTGTCTGTATCGTCCTCTCGGACTGCCCATCTGTCTACGGGTGGTACGCTGTACTGAATTTGAACCTACTGCCCAACTCCTCCTGCAAGCTCCTCCAGTAGTGGGATATGAATCTGCTGTCTCTGTCTGACACGATGCTCACCGGCACTCCGTGTAGGCGAACTATCTGTTGCATGTATAGCTCCGCCAACTTCTCGATGGAAAGCCCTACCTTGAAGGGCATGAAGTGCGCACACTTCGTCAGCCTGTCCACGATGACCCAAATGGCATCCTTCCCTCCTTGGGAATGAGGAAGCCCTGAGACGAAGTCCATCGTAATATGTTCCCACTTCCACTCGGAAATGGGTAACGGCTGCAACAAACCAGCTGGCCTCTGGCGCTCCGCCTTGACCTGCTGGCAAACTAGGCATCTCGAGATGAAACGTGATACATCCCTCTTCATCCCGTACCACCAAAGATGTTCTCGCAAGTCACGGTACATCTTGTTAGCACCAGGGTGAATAGAATATCTCGATCGGTGCGCCTCCTGCAAGACTGCCTCTACCAGCTCTCCCTTTGGCACGTACAACCGGCTGCCATGCCTTAAGGATCCATCCTCTGCTATAGTAAAGTCATCCAGCAATCCTGCTAACGCCTGGGCTTGAAGTCTGCGAAGGCTCTCATCTGTAGACTGTGCCTTCCGGATCTGCTCCATCAAATCTGACTGAATGTCAAGCGCCATCATCTATATCACTGATCCTGGTCGAACTAGCTCGATACCGAGCTTCTCCAGATCCTTCCGCAAATGTCGATCAATCATCAGGTACCATGCCATCGGATGCCTGCTCAGCGTATCCGCCACCACATTTGCCTTTCCAGGGTGATACTGTAAATCGATGTTGAAGTCTTTCATCAACTCCAACCATCGTCTTTGCCTCATCTTCAGCTCTTTCTGCGTGAACACATACTTCAAGCTTTTGTGGTCAGTAAAGATCTCCACACGCTCTCTGTATAAGTAATGTTTCCATAACTTGAGTGCAAAGATCACCGCAGCTAACTCTTGGTCATGGGTAGGACAATTCCTCTCATGAGTCCGCAATTGCCGAGATGCATAAGCAATCACTTTCCCATGCTGCTGTAGGACACATCCTAGCCCTTTTCCAGAAGCATCGCTGTAAATGGTAAAACCTCCAGAACCTGAAGGTAACGTCAGAACTGGAGCGGTCGTCAGCCTCCTCTTCAGCTCCTCAAACGCTGCCTGGCAGTCCTCTGACCAGATGTACTCTGCGTCCTTCCACGTCAGCTTCGTCATGGGTTCAGCTATCCTAGCAAAGTCCTGGACGAACTTTCTATAATAGCCTGCTAAACCCAGAATGCTCCTGATCTCTAAAACTGACGTCGGAGTCTTCCATGTCTCAACTGCAGTAATCTTCCTGGGATCTACCGAGATTCCATCTCCAGTAACTACATGGCCGAAAAACTCCACTCGATCTAAAAAGAACTCGCACTTCGGCAATTTGGCAAACAATCTCTCCTGCCTCAGAATCCCCAAAACTATCCGCAAGTGCTCTGCATGCTCCTCTGGCGTCTTCGAGTATATCAGGATGTCGTCAATAAATACTACGACAAACTTATCCAGATACTGGTGAAATGTCTTATTCATCAGATTCATAAAGACAGCTGGCGCATTTGTGAGACTAAATGGCATCACCAGAAACTCGTACTGCCCGTACTTCGTGTTGAACGCCGTCTTCTGGATGTCTGCTGCCCTAACCTTCACCTGGTGGTACCCGGATCTTAAGTCTATCCTGGAAAACACCTTCGCCCCGCTCAACTGGTCGAACAAATCATCTATCCTGGGCAGAGGATATTTGTTCTTGATGGTGACGGCATTCAAGGCCCGGTAGTCAATACACAACCGGACTGTACCATCCTTCTTAGGCACAAAGAGCACTGGTGCTCCCCATGGAGAAGCACTGGATCGAATGAAACCCTTTTTCAACAGGTCATCAATCTGCTCTTTCATCTCTACTGCCTCCTTGGGATTCACTCTATAGCAAGCCCGGGATACTGGTGATGAACCCGACACTAAATCTATAGTGAACTCCACATCTCTGTCAGACGGAAGCCCTAGAAGATCCTCTGGGAATACATCCATAAACTCTCTAATGATAGGGTGTGGCGCTGCTGCGTCCCCAACTGTCGCACAACAGTTCGGCTCTAGGCTGATCTCCGGCCCTGTCCTCCTGACACTGAATGGTGCTGTGCCTGGGGGACTGAACAAAATACTACCCTCATGACAATCTATAGATGCATGGGCATAGCTAAGCCAGTCCATCTCCAATATGATATCATAACCGGGGAGTGGCATCACAAAGAATCGTTCCCTGAACTCTCTCCCGGCTATAAAAATAGAACATCTATAGATAGATCTAATAGGCACTGGTCCTCCTCCCGTCATCACTCTACTAATCTTCGCAGTAGGTGTAGCTACTAGATGGTGTTTATGCATAAATTCTAATGATAGGAAGCTATGAGATGCACCAGAATCAAACAAACATACAGCTAGAAAAGTATGCAAATGAACATGATCTGTGATGACGTCAGCTAAGTAATCTGGCTCTGAAACCTGCTTTGGCTCCGGCTCAAGGGCTAGGCTATAAGTCTTCCCCTGAGGTCCCTTCTGCTGCTGCAGATGCTGTCCAAACCTCTGCTGCTGGGTCGGGAGTGGTCCTCTAGGTATCCTGGCTGCTGGGCACTCTCGAAGCTGGTGGGTGGCAGACCAACAAGCCAAACACTGCCCCAACTTCTTCCTGCAGATGGAAGCGTCGTGGCCTACCTTCTTGCAGAATGCACAAAAACCTCCCTTCGGCTGCTGTCGGGATCCCGAGGCTCTAACTGGCGGGGTCGGGTGATGTGATGTAGGGGGACGGTAAGTCTGCTGGGGCGGCGTCGGTGCTATCTGCTGGAAAGCCTGACACTTGGACGGTCCCTCATGATGTACAGAAGCCGGCCTCTTGCATGACAAAACACGCTCCTCGATGCTCCGGGCAAACTCTAGGCTCTGGTAGTAGTCAGTCGTACCGTTCGCCACTATAAGAATGCCAATGTCTGGAACTAGACCATGGCAAAACCTACGGGTCATCTCCTCTGGATCTACAACCAGACTAGGAGCAAAACGGCTCAGGCGACTAAACTCTGCCGCATACTCGTCAACAGAACGGTTTCCTTGCTGGATGTTCTGGAATCGTAGCCCCATGGCTACTCTAGCAGTGGTCGAGAATAATTTCTTCTTGAACTTGGTCTTGAACTGATCCCAAGTGGCTCTCCCTCTCGCAAATAATGGCTCATTCCGGAACCAGACTCCTGCCAAGTCTATCAGCCAAAATCCTGCTGCCTCGACCTGGAGGTCACCCGGCATCCTGACTCCTAGGAGCTTCCTCTCTACCGAATCTAGCCAGTCATCTGCTACTACGATGCCCTCAGTCCCTGAGAACTCCTTGGGATTCAGACCCATAAAGTCCTTGATCGTCCCCGCTCTCTGCCGTGGCTCTACAGGTGGTGGGACCACGAGACGTCCCTCAGAACGCTCCATGCTCTGGCGGAGTAGGGCAGTCTGCTCCTGATGGGTTGTTAGAAAGCCCTGGATCATAGTGAGCAGCTGGTTCCCGTCGAGATTGACGGAAGCCTGGATAGGTATGATGATAGGGGGTGGTGGAAGTATCGGGGCCTGCTGGGACTGGGATGTGGAAGGTGGTGGAGGCATCTGGGTCTGTGGATCTGTGGAGTGGGGGAGTGTGGTAGGTGGAGGTGGGGGTGTATCAGTCAACTGGTCAGCTGACTGGATAGGGAGTGCACCATTCTCAGGTGTAACATACTGGGACGAACGAGTAAGCACCATCTAATAAAAAATAAAAGGACTTATAAGGACTTGTTTAAAGTAAGCAATCATAAGCAAGAAAATCTAATTATAATAGCAAGCATGTGACGTATTTCCTATGTTGCAATCCTAGCATTCCTCTAAGTGTTCTAAGCATCATTTCCAATGTTGTCTAATTACCTTAAGTTTCTAATTGCAGGCATGCTTGGTACAATAACGTAACCAAACAATTTAGTCAAGACCTGCGTGGGCCACCACTAAAAACATGTCACGACCTGCTACCCAAATTGTTGGGCCCGACCGAGCTACGTTTGAGATAAAACGTAATAAGCTGTTCTAAAGACAACAGGATAAGACTAAATGTGCTAACAGTTCTATAAGTGAATAAAAGTCATAAATGCTCCAAACACAAAAGTCGTCTCATAGATAGAAATAAGTCCAAAGTATAAGTGATCTGAAATGTAAAACTGGATACATGTCCAGTTACAAAATATGTAGCCTAATACATGACTACTCTCAAAAGTCTAAAGCAAAAAGACAACTAGGCGAGGTTTCCCGCAGGAACATCCTCGTAAAGCAAAGCCGGGTCCTCGGCAGTATCTCCATAATATGTGTCGCAGAGTAACTCCTCCTCAGTAAGGACACCTACAACGTTATCCTGTCAGGATGGAAGCAAGTACTAAATCTAACAAACATATAATACTGATCATGTGATGAAAGGGAATGACATATCATGTTTGTTCAGTTTTAGGTACATTTTATCATGGCAATAGATATACATTTTAAAGTTTAAAACTGTAGTAGGTGAGTGATCAGTCAATAGGTAATCAGGATGTACAGCGGTACATATCAATTTTCTGATGTGTACATACGTACACATAATGGCATCGGTGTATATCCATACATAAATGCGGGACCAGACATACGACACAGATACACATAGAATGTAACGGTGCTCGGTAAATACATACGGAGAAGAGGGTCATGATCACGAACATTACTAGCAGTTTCCCCTTAACCCGTTATTTAAGCATGTGAGAGATATAAGATACGGTATAAACATGGTAGAGACTGAAAGTAATAAAACATGTAAAGTTCTAACTTGCTACCCCAAGGATCAGCATTTAACATGGTTGGTAAATCACAGTTTATTGTTATAGCAGTATGTAAAGTTCGTAGAAAGTACTTGCCTCTAGCAAAGCAAAACAAGCTGCGATAAAAGTGCTATAGATGTTCGGTAACTCGTCACTGTAGAAATAAATACAATAACTTAGTTTTTACACTAAGCTAAAACGCTAAGACACTAACTGGTGAAACACGACTTGTGACTGGGCACCTAGCCAAAATGATGACTCTGGCATAGGAGACCAATGTGGGGTGACACACTACTTTAACTAACTTTCCAGGGTCTTTACACTAGTAAGGGGTGAGGTCCAATACGGCTAAAACTCAAGATAACACAAAAAGTTACAAGTCGTAATTAATCAATAAATAAATCAAGTGATCATTGTGTTCTAACAATTTTTAAGATACACAAAAAGCTTAATTTTTACATAAAACAAAGTACCAAAATGATCCTTGCTAATTGTAGAAATTTATTATAATTTTTCTGGAACTTATTAACCAGTACAAGTATTTTATAAAAATCAGTTTTCCTAAGTATACTGAAAATGAGTTTTGGTTTCATATGCCAAACTAGTGGCAAAACTGTAAATTAAATACTATAAAAATTATACTAAATTAGCTAAATTAACATAGTATCTAAATACTATTTTTTCAGAATTTTAACAATACTTTAAGTATTTTTAGAAAATCAAAAACAGCATTGCACACAATTAAATAATTAATTAATTATCTGCGTATTTTGTCCATGTACATAATTTGAACCAAAGTTCAAATACAGGACCTAAGGCTATGAATCAAGTCCAATATGACTTGTACAGGTCTTGAATGTGTGAAAACACATTTGGGCCCAAAAACCCATGCTAGGCTTGGACACCAAATGGTTGCAGTAATTTAAATATACAAAAATACAAATTGGTAAAAAGTGCAAATTAAATATTAACATTTGATAAGGTAAAATTATGCATAGTGAATATATACATACATATGTAAAAAGTACGTATATATATGTATAAGGAAATACTTAATTTATAAAGTATATATATATATATATATATATATATATATATATATATATATATATATATATATATATATATATATATATATAAGGAAACACTTAATTATAAAGTATATATATAATAGTATATATACACATAAAAATATATACATATATACATATACATTATATAAAAGTACTAAATATAACATATATATATATATATATATATATATATATATATATATATATATATATATATATATATATATATATTTTACTTAATTTATAAAGTATATATATATATATATATATATATATATATATATATATATATATATATATATATATATATATATATATATATATATATATATATAAATACAGTACATATATATATATATATAATACATATATATATATATACAAATATATGTATATACATATATATATATATATATATATATATATATATATATATATATATATATATATATATATATATAACAGAAAAGAAAAAGAAAAAGAAAAAGAAAAAGAAACAGAAAAAGAAACAGAAGAAGGGGGGCTCCAACCCGAGCCAGAGCGCGCACGGGTTTAGGCTAGGTCAGGCTGGCCAGGGGGTCAGCCCGTTCGTTGTGTTAGGGTTAGGATTAGATTTGTTTTATTTTTTTTTTAGTTAAAAATAACAGTAGCCCGAAATATCACTCTGTGTCCTGACAGTTTGGGACACAGAGTCTACGTGTCCGTACTATGCACGACACGTATGGGTCTAGTCCTTCGTGTCCAGACTGTCCCTCATGCTCGCCAGGACACGGCGAGTCGTATCCACGTGCAGGAGACACGCACGACTCAGCTCAGGGTCTGTTACCTGTGTGTCCGACTTCGGGAAAAGTTTTCGAAGGCGGAGACGGCGGCTAGGGGCGTCGGGACGGTGGCGCTTGGGCGGCGATCGACCCAGCTCGTCGTGGCGAACTGAATGGTGGTGGTGGATGGGGCTGTTGGTCGCTGTGGGGGTGGCGTAGGGGATCGTCGGAGTTAGGGTTTGGGGCTTAGGGTTTTGGGGAAGAACTGGGCGGTTGTAGGCGGAGATAGGTCGTAATGGTGGTGGTGGTCGGCTGAGGGGAGAGAGGGGGTTATTTATAGGGGCTTAGGGTCGATCGAACGAGGCTTAGTCGGCCGAAAATGGCGGGGGGGGCAGCTGGCCAGTCGTCGGCAGCTGGCCAGTCATCGGGGTTGGGTAGGATAGGAAATTAGCACTTAGGTCCCCCTAGATTAGGTTATTACACTAAGGTCCTATCAGAGTCTAAGTGCAAATAAGGATTTGCACTCCACATTTTAAAATAATTTAATAATTACAAACTGATATAAAAATAATTTTAAAAATTACAAAACCATATTAAAATAATTTTAATATTTACAAAATGATATTTAAACAATCTAATTAATAACAAAAGTCAATTAAAATATTTTAAAAAATTGCAAATTAATATTTTAATATATAAAACTTATTTAAAAATCATTTAAAAATTCTAGAAAAATTCCTAAAAATCCTAATAATCATTTTAAGGCTAAAAATGACATTAAAAATTAATTAACACTAATTAAATTAAAATTTGAAAAACAGGGGCTTACAAAATCGCCGGTAGTAGCCGGTCAATCCAAGAAAACTGTGAACTTCTGCGACTGTGCTGGGTACTGGCCATGTTTCGATAGCCACGATCTTCTAGGGATCCACTTTCACTCCCCCTCTGGTGATGATATGACCCAAGTATGAAATGCTATCGAGCCAGAACTCACATTTACTGAACTTGGCATACAACTGGTGCTTTCGGAGAATCTGGAGGATAACTCTGAGATGCTGCTCATGCTCCGCTTCACTTTTACTGTAGACCAGGATATCGTCTATGAACACGATCACGAACTGATCCAAATAAGGTATAAAGATACGATTCATGAGGTCCATGAATACGGCCGACGCATTGGTCGCTCCAAAGGGCATAACAAGGAACTCCCAATGTCCATATCTAGATCGGAAAGCTGTCTTCGGGATGTCCTGCTCTCTGACTCTGATCTGGTGGTATCCTGACCGCAAGTCGATCTTCGAGAATACTGCCGCTCCTCTGAGTTGATCAAATAAGTCATCTATCCTCAGGAGAGGGTATCTGTTCTTGATTGTCACTGAGTTCAAGGTACGATAATCTACACATAATCTGGACGTACCATCCTTCTTCTTCACAAGAAGCATCGGGGCTCTCCAAGGCGATCCACTTGCACGAATGAATCCCTTGGTCCTGAGTTCTTCAATCATCTTGTACAAAATCTCCAACTCTGAAGACGCCATCCTGTAGACTCGCTCTGATACTGGCGCTGTCCCGGGGATCAAGTCTATAGTGAACTCGATCTCTTTTTCTGGCAGCATTCGTGGAAGTTTCTCTGGGAAGACATCTGGAAACTCTTCATCTATTCGGGGTAACTGTACTGCTGCTACTGCCATCCGCAATACTGGGGAAGATGGTTCCACTGCGCCTCTGGAAAATAAAAACTCTAGCTTACCCGGAATACTAAAGACAACCCTGCCAACATGGCAGTCTATCCTAGCATACTGGTTCCTCAACCAATCTATGCCTAAGACTACATCACAGTCTGCCATAGGAAACTCTATAAATCTAGCGGGGAACTCTCTACCATTAACTACGATCCGACACGAGAAAAACACTCGATCTACTCCCACAAGACCATTACCAGTAAGTATATTGAGCCTCACTGATAATGACTTGGGCTCCAATCCTATCCGTGTTACGAATCGTGGAGACATGAATGAATGCGATGCACCAGAATCAAATAATATCGATGCTGGAGAGGAGTTGACGAGAATAGTACCTGCCACTACCTCACCTGGTGCAACCTCTTCTTCCATAGTCATCATCATTGCCTGACCTTGCCTCTGGCTGCGGGTCCCCTCTGCTGGAAACCTCTCTGCCTGTTCTGCACTTGAGCCTGGGTATACTGCTGCTGGTTCTGCTGCTGAAATGCCTGGGCTTGAGGCAACAATGGCCTCGGGTACTGCTGTTGCGGCATAGGTGCTGGTCCCCAAACCGATGGACTGGTTAGGTTGGAAGAGGACGAACTACCCCTATTCAGGCAGGCTCCTATCTTGTGATCTGCCACTCCGCAAGCCAGGCACAATCCCTGTGCCCTGCGACAATCTGCCACCACGTGCCCTGGCTTCCCGTAATGAGAACATCCCATCGCGGAAGTCTGCTTCTGCTTCTGCTGCTGCTGGTACGTCGGGGTTGAATGTTGAACCGACGTCACTGAGGTTGTCTGCCTCGGAGTTCCAATGGTCAAACCCCTTACTGCCTAGGCTGGAGCTGATGATTGGTGCATCTGATTGTGGGACCGCTTCCTATCTCCGGTCCTATCCACGATCCTCTGGGAGGTGTACTCATGCCTCCTAGCTGCTCTCAATACTGCATCGAACGTCTGGTGCTCGAACTGCTCAACTGCCAACAAGATCTCCCAATGTAGCCCTTGCTGGAACCGCTGGACCCTATCAAACTCGGTTGCCACCAAGGTGGGGGCAAACCTACTGAGTCTAGAAAACTCAGATGCATAACCGTCGACCGTCCTGCCTCCTTGCTTTAAGTTGGTAAACCTCGTCTACAGGTCGTACCGAGCTACAGCATTAAAATACTTCGTCTGGAATCTTTCTCTAAATACCGCCCAAGTAACCGAAGCCGCTAATCCCACGGCCTGTGCCGCCCACCAACTGCGAGCCAAGTCTAGCAACTGTAGGCATACCACCACCACTTTCTCATTCTCAGGTGTCCTAGCTGCTTCCAGAACTACCTCGATATCCTGAAGCCAAGCGTCCGCGGCAATCGCATCTTCGCTGCCGTCGAAGAAAGGAGGGTTCAAGCGCTTGAAGCTTTTGGCCGCTATTATCTACTGTAAGGGTACGAGTATGTAACAGCGCCCAGCCTACGCCGCAGTGTCGGCGGTAGAACGCTGTTCTAAGTCTCTAACTAATCATCAACTCATGCAATATATAATGTACTCATCATGATCAACTCTGAACGGAGGACAAGTATAAGATATGGTGTAACTCAATCACAGTCTAAACACGATAAGATAACACAGAAGATTAAAACAAAGACTAATAACAGAAATAAATCCAACAACTAAAATAATATAAACTCAGACAATCTCAACTACAATCTCAACTTATGTACAACTCCAGTTCTAAAACATGAAAGTTAAACAAAATGACTAGCTAGTCTCCCGATAACTCCTGAGTGTCGGAGCCATAGGTAGTTAAGTCATCTCCTGCTCCAGGGCAAGTAGGGCAAATGTCCTCAGGGCAGTCATCTGTAATATTTTCAACAGGTCCAGTCAGGACAGGAACGAGTACAACTCATCAAGAAATCCCAATTAAATGACAGAGAACTATAAAGCAGTTATAGACAGTTTTATTGATGAATATGACAGTTTATATACAGGTGATGGTATGGAGAACAGATAAGATACAAGGAAAGTAAGTAACTAAAACAAGAGAAGAATGAGGGCAATGAAGACTGTAAAATAAATCTAGCTGAACTAAAGTAACATAATAAGTCCAGAATGTAAATGTAAACAAGTGCAAAACCCAAATAAATCTAGACAACATGAATCTGATACCAGGTGGTTCCAGTACAAGATGAGTCCGGTATAAGGTGAGTCCAGTTGGTGATCAAAGGTTCCAGGGTGAGTCCAGCCTATACTCTAACAGTATATTTTAAAATATCGGGATCGACATGTGAACGGCTGTAGGTAATACGGCACATCACATACCTGGCCGAGTGTGAGATGGCTATAATTCTAGTATAATTCCAAGGGAGTGGTTCCAGTATTTGGGTATATTCACATGCCTATTCCAATATTTCCCCGTCCACAAGTACAAGTGAATCCAGAAAATGACACGAGAATCGAGATGAGTCCAGCCAAACATAATGATACTAGCAAAAGATTCCAGAGTGATTCCAGTAGGTGATGCCAGTAGTGGTTCCAGAAGGGGATGCCAGTAGTGGTTCCAGAAATAGAGGCCAGACAGATGGTATGTGTGTCACATACATGAATCCAGAAATATCCATACGTGTTATAAGAATCACATAAAACTAACTAGAACTGAAGTATAGTAATTGACAAGTAAATGAAAGAACTATCAGAGAATGTACTCGCTTGCTACTCTGAAAAGAGTAGTGTAATATCAGATGTCTGCACCGGAGTCACAATATCCTAAATAGAGCAGTACCGGTTATAACATGTTTAAAAATAAGGTAAATGAAGTCTACGATGTAATCTACATGAATTCTAGGTCAAACTAGGTCAAAGTCAACTCTAAGTCAAACCTGGTCAACTGTCTAGGTCAAACTAGGTCAATCTTAATCTAGTCAAGTCTCACTAGGCCTAACCAAGCCTAGACTAGCAAGCACACCCAATTTCTAGGCTATACAAGCCAACCACACCCACACTGGCATTCAAGCCATATACATAGGCTGTATCACATAGGGTACATCCCATAGGCTATGTGCCATGTAGGCCAAATATATATATATATTAACATATAATGCTAAAGAGAGGATACAAGTTTATGTGTATGGGGGTTTATGTGTATAGAACATTGTATGAATGTGGGATCTTGAATTGGGAGGATAGTGTGAATGTGTGACAATGTATTTAAGACTTAGATTGAAAATGTGTGTGGACACATAGAAGACAGTGTAATGTATTAGTGTGTGTGGCATACAATGATACTTGCATCTCATATTTCACTACATTGTATTATCTAACATGCATACCTATATTGCATTATATATATTACATTCACAATTTATATATATAAATTCATACACTACATGTATTCATATATGCATACTTGCATACATTACATCATTACATATATTATATTACGTATATGCAAAATAGGAAGGGGAAATGAGAAAACAGTGAGGAAGAGGGGGACACAACCAACACACAAAAAAAGACTGAGAATATTGTCAAGACAAAACCTGACAATAGGTGAGCCCCAAGTATAAAACCTGAAATGAAATCCTAAGGAAATCAGAGAACAACATAACAGTGTAACAATTAATCATTACCAAAAGAAAACTTAGAACTATTTCATCCCAAGGATGATTTTGAAATCAAGCTACTAACCCAAAGCCATCAATCCTTCTCTAATTCATTTCTCATTTGAAAACCCATGTAATCACAATATCAAGAATTGGAAAACATCAACACACATACATATATTCTCAGGAATTAGCTCCACATGACAGTTAGTGTAATAGGGTGTCAAGGTGACTGGGTGTGTGAGTTTGTGTTTGCAATGAATGTAGTGACAGGAATAGATAGGGGAAGGCAATGTACATACAAGGGAAGTGCAGGGAATGTGTGTGCATAATCTCAGTTCTCAGGAATTTAGTGAAGTGCCAGTTTGTGTATATTAGTTCAATCATCAAAATCTATTTCAAAATCCTATCACCCAACCTCCAACACAAATCACAAACTATCCTTAACTCAGAAATTTATATCAAATCCTAATTATCCTTACAACAGTGAAGGGAACATTACTGTGTGTGTCCTGTGACAGTCTAGTTTAGGTTGTGTGTGTGTGTGTATATGTGAATTCTCAGGATTTAGTTTACTAATTTATCAGACAAATGTGTGTGCAAACTCAGGATTTGATATATAAGAATTAAACATATGTCATGTATTAACATTTCATGAAATCAAAACCTATTTCAGTTTCACTGAAATCTCAGGTATCTCATTGATTTAAGATCACTGAAATCTCAGGTATCACTGAAATATCAGGATTGACAATGAAACTCATTTCAGTTTAGCAAAACTCAGGTTTTATTAAAGGAAACTTGTTAGTTAACCAAGAAGGTAATACCATTCAAAGGATCTCAGGTTAACAGGAATTATGCCATTCAATACAGGGGTATAGGTAAATCAGTTTGAACAAACCAATCTCAGGTTAACAGAGATTTGAATCTCAGGATACATAGCTGTCTCAGGAATTCAGGTTTCTTCATAACTCAGGAATTCTTATTTCAGTTTTTTAAAACAACATTTCATTTTACATGTGAATCCTTCTAAATCTCAGGTTCCAACTATTAACAGTGAATCTCAGTTTTAGTTGACAGTTCAAACCTACAAAATCACAGGTTTAAGTCTCAGTTAGCCCAATTTAAATTCTCAGGAAAACAACAGTTCAAAATCATGAATCCAAAGATACATTGACAGTTCACAAGATACCCAAAACCAAATTGAAAAACTAAAATCTCAAACACAAACTTAAACCATTATTAACAGTAAACTATACAAGTATAATGAATTTAACATGGCAATTAAAATCTTTGAAAACCAGTTCAACTGAAATTAATCTAGCATCTAAACTAACAGTGCAAAAATCTCAGAAAGTATCAGTGAACATGATGTTCTCAAATTTCTGTTAAAACAAAACCAAAACCCAATTTCGAAATGTAAACCACATCCAACCCAAAACAACTTCTACAGTGTGTCCCCCACATATACATGTGTCATGGGGGTCAACTTCGTGTCCAGAAATTAGGACACAACCGTGTTAAAACACAGAAAAACAATGTCTCAGTAAACAACATTACTAATCCTCGTGCACGCGTGTTGGTCGACCCAGGACACGACACACGACACCAGTGTCCTCGTGCACGTGTCCCTGTGTTCGCCCAGAGTAGGGCTACACACTCAAGTGCCTAAAACGTGTCCAAGTGAGTCGTGTCGAGAGAAATCACAGCGTATCAGTACGGATTTTCCCGTGTGCACAGTGTGTGCATGATCCGTGCGAGATCGAGAACTCCCTCGATACTCGATCATATCACGTGAAACTTTGTGTGTGGTATGTCAGTCTTTGCCCCTAGGTATTGACAAAAAATGGTGGTGTCTCGTGTCGTGTCCAGTGAGAACTGGACACGGGGTAGCAGGACAGTGTGTGTGGGTGTGCACAGCGTGTTCGTGTCCAATTTGGACACGGACACGACACAGTTTCGTGCTCAGTCCTAGGGTTTTGTGATCTACACTTAAAAACCTATTTTTCTATTCAATTAGTTTTTGAAAATACCACCTTTTAATTCTCATAAGCATTTCAACAAACACGTTCTATACAACACTGATACGTGTCCAAAAAGGACACGAAAGGGCACAAAATTTTAGGGATTCCTATTCCTACAGTTAGGTTAGGGCTAGGACATCCTAGAAATGCAATTAAACAGAAATTTCATGGGTTAGAATAGATTATACCTATTGATGTGCAAAGCTCACAAAAGCCCCAAATGGAATGGTTCTCCAAGCCACAAAAACTCCCACAAATTGATCCTACTCTGAAATATTCTTACACAAACAGAAAGAACAGAAGAATTAGGTTCTAATGCAATTGATTTGAAGGAAAATGGAGTTGAAATGGATTTTCTATGATTTTAGAAAGATGGAGACTCACCTCTTCCAAAACTTGCACAAATCCCAATGGAGGCTAGCCCTAAATTCTAGGAGGGGATTAAATAGGGGGAAAGGATCAATAGTGACTGCCATGGGCTGATTAGGGTTAGGTTTGGTTCATGGTGTGGGCCTATGGGCTATAAGTCAAGTCATTAATCATGACTTATGAAGTCATAAGCCATATTAGTCAAATCAACTCCAAAACTCTCCAAACAAGTTCCAATGACTTAAACTTCACTAAAGTAGGTCAAACCAAGTTTACTTAACCTAACCAAGGGGTCTTAACCTAGGTTAGTCACTAGGTTAGTCTTCTAGTCAACACTAGTCAAAGTCAACTATAGGCCCAAAATTAATTCTACTAAAAATAACTAAAAATTACTAAAAATTATAATATGAAATAAATATCAATAATAATTATATAATTACAAAATTTCAAAAATACTCTCATTCCAGAAACTGGGTGTTACACATCTCCGCGACGATCCTGGGAAGCTAATAGGGACCTGATGAGACCCACCAAAGTGCCATCATCAGGCTCTACAAGCTAGACGGGCTGAATTGGTGGTACTCCTCCGGTAGGCACGACTCTGGAGGCTACTCCTGAATGCTGGGCTTGATCTCCAGGTTACGGCTGGTCCACGGGAGGTGCTCCGCCTTGCTGATCGGCAGGTCCAAGAACAATGTCGCTGAAGAAGACGACATAGGGAACAATAAGGAAGCACCAGGACAGATCAACGATACAAGCATGTGATCAGGTCAAGATTCTCAGGGATTTGAAGATACGAGCAGAGATCAAGGGCGAATACTGATTGAGACATCTATTCGGTAAACCCCCACCTATCTTGATTTACAAGACCTGCATGGGCCACCACTTAAACCATGTAATACCCAGAACCAGAATACTGAAGAGCGGGGGCGTATATAGCCAGCTACGTATATTGAAATGGAATCCACCTCGGTATACGATCACGGCTGTCTAGATATGAGAGTTTACTACAAGCCAACAGTCTCTTAAGGTCAAGCCTATTGTCTTAATCTCAAGCAAGTTATATAATTACAAGATGTTAGACCACCAAATATACAATAAAAGGCGTCCCAAATATTACATATTCAGCTGATCATGAAGCTATTCATACAAAATGCGAGGACTAGCAAGAGTTTAGTCATACATGATCAATCCTAGGATTTGTTAATCATGTTTACAGCCCGTAGGCAGACAGTAAGTAAATATGCATCGAGCTAACAGGTGCTCGTCGGCTAAACGCCTCAAAAGAATAATTTTACAATGTAGTGAGCAAAACAAATAGAAAACCCACTCGTGGCCCGGGTTCCGTCTAGTTGTCACCATTGGGCTGGATGTTCGGTAGATCCTCGGGAGCTGCTCCGAAATCTGGCCACACAAAACCAGCTGGGTCAAACCCCAGAAAGAGCAAGAGGCACAAAGGGGCCACGAAATAAGAACAAAAGCCAGCATATCAGAACATAAGGAATAGAAGAAAAGTACAAGTAATAAAGAGTACAACAGGACAATAAACGACTAGGGACGTGGAACCATTCCGGGAGCCAGGTTGCAACCCTTAAACCAAACAAGGACAGGGGTTTTAGCCCTTCGCCTGAACAGCACCTTGTCTCTACCCATTTATTATTAAAGATAAAAAAAACAAACATGTTCAGGAGAAACCAGGTACAGGGACTAGACGAGACTTAGACAAGGCTGGACACCATCCATTCACAAGCGGCCAAGCAAATACTACGGCTTACTACTTAACTAACTAGGGTTATCACAGGCCTAATTACTAACAAGATGCGAATGAGAATTTTCCAGTCCCAAGTCCTGCAGACTATCCAGTTATCCTTCCGCGGGTTGAGAGTATGGTTGGGTACATCGCCCGGGAGACAATGTACCCTTAGGTGACTTAGAGGGTGCAACACATGACGGTGTGCTGGAAATGTGCCCTACTCGTCGGCAGGCTTCAAGTGCATTAAAGCGCCCAGATAACGAGATCGCCTGTGACGGGGAATTCTCCATGAACTATAGTTTGATCTAGTTATTAGCCTAATCCATATTCAGTGTGAATCCATGACCGTGGTAACCAGGGAGTCACGTCCTAGACATGATGCAAGACAAGACAAGACAAGTGGATTGCACAAAGCAGCAAGAATGAACACCCACGGTGTCAGAGTTGGTTATATGAGTCAAGTTAGCCATCGCAACAGCATCAATTATCAAGTCAAGTTACAAGTCAGGAGTGCGCCGCCACGGACCACTATCAAGTTATCCAGTTACAGAGATTAATTATGAATCACATGTTACAAGTTAAGTGCGCACCCCATTGGGTCATTACTAAGAAGATCAGAAGTACTAGGATCATAAATCACAGAAATCACGAAAACCGTACTAGTCATAAGCAAAACACCAAAAACTGTACCAAGTCGTGTTGGGTCAAGATAATCGTGTTGTGTGGAACAAGATCTCAGAAACTCCAATCAACAAAAGAGAAGCCAAGCCCAAAGAAAATAAAAACCAAGCCACCATGGGCAAGTAGGTTGCGCTGGGGTTCCTGGGGGTCGGGTTGCGCCAGCAACGGCCAAGCTAAGAGGCGCTAGCCCAAGAAGCGCTGGGTGGACCAGGTCAAGTGGGGCCTAAGGGCGCCAAGCAAAACCGAACCAAGGTGCGCCCGACAAGTGAGCGGCGACTGGCGCTGGCCAAGTTGCGGCAGCCAGGCCGCGCCAGAGCCAAGCGCGCCAAGGGCGGGGAGGCGCTGGAGCTAAAGAGCGTCAGCGAAGAAGGGGGCGCGGTTCGAGAAAGGGCGCCGGCCGCGAGCGCGAGTCAGTCCAGCGCTAAAGAGCGCTGGCCGAGGGGACTGGCGCGGTTCAGTCCAGCGCTAAAGAGCGCTGGCTGAGGGGACTGGCGCGGTTCAGCCCAGCGCTAAAAAGCGTTGGCCGAGGGGACTGACGCGGTTTGCCAAAGGGCGCCGGCCACAGGTCATCTTCTCCAGCAAGCTGAGAGGAGAACCCAAGAACACCAAAAACTTCAAACCTCATAACTTAGCCAAATCAAAACGAAATTTAGATTTTCAAAGTTCTATCTTGTGTAAAATTAAATTCTCTACAACATGGAAGCATCAAAACAAGCAAAATCAAAGTTTAATATATCAAAACCAAGAAATCTGAAAATGGGTAAAACTTAGATCTAGAAAAATGTAAGCTCCAAATCACAAAATGCCAAGTTCTAATATGGTTCACCATGGCCTAATCTAGCTAATGGACAATTAAAATAGGGTTCCTATTTGGTGGCAAGGTGCACTTGCCTATGGAGGTTGGGTGTTGTGTGGAGGAAGGAAGAAGAAGATGGAGAAAATAAATGGAAGAGTAATGAAGAGAGAGAAAAGTTAGGTAGGGTTTAATGAGGGAGGGTGTGTTGTGTTGAGGGTGGAGGTTAACTAATGGTAGTCCAGTACAAACCAAACCACACCAAACCAAATCCTTCTCCACAAGGAATAAAACCACGCCAGGTCAAAAACCCAATTTACGAAAAAACCAAAATCCGCAAGTCAAGCCAAAATACAATTACAGGCCAAAATCCGAGAAAATAAAATACAGGTCCGAAATACATATAAGCCTAATCAAAATACGTATTCCGAAATACGGGCGTTACAACTCTACCCACCTTAAAAGAATTCCGTCCTCGGAATTTAAATCAAGATGCTTAGAGATGTAAGAGCCAGCTATACTAACCACAAATAAGCTACACTAAGCAAACAATCAAACAATCATACATGCAAGCAAGGGATGGAAAGCATAAGGCATAAGGAAGACATTATACCTTACGAGTCAAACAAGTCGGGATATCGCGATCGGATGTCGTCCTCACGCTCCCACGTTGACTCACCTAGAGAGTGATGATCCCAAGCAACACGGACTAAGCTAATAGTCTTGTTCTTGAGCATCTTTTCTCTCTGGTCCAATATAGACACGGGCCTCTCCTCATACGAAAGGTTGGTACCAACAACCAATTCTGAATGGTCCAGGATATGACTCGGGTCCGGGATATACCATCGTAATTGGGACACATGGAATACATCATGCACCTCACTTAGCGACGGTGGAAGAGCGAGATAATAGGATACATCTCCTACTCGCTCCAGGATATCGAACGGCCCTATATACCTAGGACTAAGCTTTTCCCGTACGGCAAAGCGAATGACGCTGCGGTTAGGTGAAATCCTAAGGAATACATGGTCGCCGATAGCAAACTCTAAAGGACGCCGATGAGCATCGGCCCAATGGAGCTGGCGATCTTGGGCCACTCAAAGGCGATCTCTGACTTTCCTGACCACCTCGATAGCCTGGGTAATTATTTTTGGGCCAAGCATCTGCCTCTCTTCGATGTCGTCCCACGCTAGCGGGGATCTGTACTTCCTGCCATATAAGGCCTCGAAAGGTGTTATCTGGATACTGGCCTGGTAACTATTGTTGTAGGAGAATTCTACCAGGTGCAGGTGATCCTTCCATGAATCACCGAAGTCAAGGGTACAAGATCTCAACATATCTTCCAAGGTCTGAATTGTGCGCTCTGACTGACCATCTGTCTGCGGATGATAAGCTGAGCTAAACTGAAGGTGAGTCCCCAAACTTTCGTAAAGACTACACCAAAAGTGTGATGTGAATCTTAAATCTCTGTCCGAGGTGATACTGATCAGCACCCCATGAAGCCTGACGATCCGCCTGAGATACATTTCTGCGAACTGCGCCGTAGACTGCCCAACTCTGAACGAGAGAAATTGAGCCACCTTCGTGAGCCGATCTATTATAACCCATACCGCATCCTTGCCAGTCGGAGATCTTGGTAACCCAGTTACGAAGTCCATGGTTATGTGTTCCCATTTCCATTCTGGGATCGGTAAGGGTTGAAGAAGTCCAGCTGGCCTCTGATGTTCAGCCTTGACTTGTTGACAAACCAAACACCGAGAGACAAACCGGGCTATCTCCTCTTCATGCCATTCCACCAAAAATGCTGACTAATGTCTCTATACATCTTCGTGCCACCAGGATGAATAGAATACTGTGAACTGTGAGCTTCTGCCATGACCTCATGTCTGATATCTCTACTGGATACACAAAGATGAGTGCCATATCAAAGTGTACCATCTTTATGAATGCATAACTCTGGCCTTCTTCCTGTCTCACACTCTGCTCTGAGTCGCTGAATCTTGGAATCCGTAGACTGTGCCACCCGGATCCTCTCGACTATGCTGGACTGAACCTGTAGACTGGCCATCAATGCCACGTTGGTAGGAAGAACCACTTCAATTTCCATCTTCTGAAGATCTGCCAATAACTCTGGTTGCGCGGTTAGGAAATAAACTCCGGCTCTCCTGCTCAATGCATCTGCTACAACGTTGGCCTTCCCTGGATGAAAATATACTTCAGGCTCTTGTGATCAGTAAATATCTCCACTCTGTCCCCGTACAAGTAATGCCGCCAAAGCTTAAGCGCAAACACTACTGCCGCCAGTTCCAAGTCGTGGGTTGGGTAATTCTTCTCATGATCACGAAGTTGTCGTGACGCATAAGCTATTATCTTCCCATGCTGTATCAGAATACATCCTAAACCTCTGCCCGAAGTATCACAATACACTGAGAATGCTCCGGTTCCATCTGGAAGCGTGAGAATAGGAGCCATCATCCCTCGCTTCAACCTCTTAAAAGAATCCTGGCACTCTGCTGTCCAAGAAAACTGCACATCCTTGCGGGTCAACTGGGTCAATGGCGCTAAAATTTGAGCAAAGTCTGAAACAAATCGTCGGTAGTAGCCGGCCAATCCAAGAAAACTGCGAACTTATACGACTGTGCTGGGTACTGGCCATGTTTCGATAGCCACGATCTTCTGGGGATCCACTTCCACTCCCCCTCTGGTGATGATATGACCCAAGTATGAAATGAAATCGAGCCAGAACTCGCATTTACGGAACTTGGCATACAACTGGTGCTCTCGGAGAATCTGGAGGATAACTCTGAGATGCTTCTCATGCTCCGCTTCACTCTTGCTGTAGACCAGGATATCGTCTATGAACACGATCACGAACTGATCCAAATAAGGCATAAAGATACGATTCATGAGGTCCATAAATACGGCCGACGCATTGGTCGCTCCAAAGGGTATAACAAGGAACTCCTAATGTCCATATCTAGATCGGAAAGCTGTCTTCGGGATGTCCTGCTCTTTGACTCTGATCTGGTGGTATCCTGACTGCAAGTCGATCTTCGAAAATACTGCCGCTCCTCTGAGTTGATCAAACAAGTCATCTATCCTCGAAAAAGGGTATCTGTTCTTGATTGTCACTGAGTTCAAGGTACGATAATCTATACATAATCTGGACGTACCATCCTTCTTCTTCACAAGAAGCATCGGAGCTCCCCAAGGCGATCCACTTGCACGAATGAATTCCTTGGTCCTGAGTTCTTCAATCATCTTGTACAAAATCTCCAACTCTGAAGGTACCATCCTGTAGACTCACTCTGATACTGGCGCTGTCCCGGGGATCAAGTCTATAGTGAACTCGATCTCTCTTTTTGGCGGCATTCCTGGATGTTCCTCTGGGAAGACATCTGGAAACTCTTCAACTATTCGGGGTAACTGTACTGCTGCTACTGCCATCCGTAATACTGGGAAAGATGGTTCCACTGTGCCTCTGGAAAATAAAAACTCTAGCTCGCCCAGAATACTAAAGACAACCCTGCCAACATGGCAGTCTATCCTAGCATACTGGTTCCTCAACCAATCCATGCCTAAGACTACATCATAGTCTGCCATAGAAAACTCTATAAAT
Organism: Iris pallida; assembly: GCA_029216955.1. Lineage (NCBI taxonomy): Eukaryota > Viridiplantae > Streptophyta > Magnoliopsida > Asparagales > Iridaceae > Iris > Iris pallida. Next base: position 31,139,387 of record JANAVB010001800.1, read on the forward strand.
CTAGCGGAGAACTCTCTACCGCTAACTACGATCCAACACGAGAAAAATACTCGATCTACTCCCACAAGACCATTACCAGTAAGTATATTGAGCCTCACTGATAATGACTCGGGCTCCAATCCTATCCGTGTTGCGAATCGTGCAGACATGAATGAATGCGATGCACCAGAATCAAATAATACCGATGCTGGAGAGGAGTTGACGAGAATAGTACCTGCCACTACCTCACCTGGTGCAACCTCTTCTTCCATAGTCATCATCATTGCCTGACCCTGTCCTCTGGCTGCGGGTCCCCTCTGCTGGAAACCTCTCTGCCTGTTCTGCACTTGTGCCTGGGTGTACTGCTGCTGGTTCTGCTGCTAAAATGCCTGGGCCTGAGGCAACAATGGCCTCGGGTACTGCTGTTGCGGCATAGGTGCTGGTCCCCTAACCGACGGACTAGTTAGGTTGGAAGAGTGTAGTGCCCCGTCCCGCTCAGTCAATCGGAGGAATCGAAACGCCGACGGCGTTCAGACTTAGCCTTACAACGGCGACTCTAAGACATCTCGGTCAAGGCGACCGCTCGCTCAAGTGGGGTAGTTTCAGTGAACTTGCCTCATCTTTGCCTTCACATAATAATACATATGTTTTCAACTTGCACAAGTAGGCTTAATAATAAAAGAGATGAATCCACATAGCTAAGGGAATAATCCCGACGGGTCAAAATGAGTTAGAACATGGAAAAATATCCAACGGTCGGCTTAGAGTTGGTGCACGTCGTGCTTGAAAATGACACTCGATCCTTCGTCCCGTGGCTTGGGAGAAGGAAAGTTGGTCTTTGACACAAAGTTATGAAATAGCCTAAGTCATAGGCGTCGCCTGCGTGAATGCTTGTTAAAGCATGCACGTTTCCATAATGCAAGTCTTGGCATAGCCTTTGCTCGTCCCTTAAGTCAAGTTATAGGCTCGATTAAGTTAGGCAAAGTTACGCCGATCGACCTAAGTCATTTCTAGTGCTGTCCCGCTCTTTCTGCGGTTGTCAAGTTAAATAGTCCCACGATCCCAAGGCCCGTCATATGAAGTATGACTTGGGCGATAGCGTCGCATAGATCGAAAGTCGGTTTGAGACACGATGGCACGGTCCTAGAGTTTTAAGGCACTAGCCACGGTTGATTCATTGAGTTTGGAAAGTGTTGTGAATAGTTGTTCTTGAGTTGAGTAAAATGGTAGGGTAAGAAAGAAGTATGCTCGCGGCTACATGTCGGCGAGACCTCGCAGCTACATGTCGGCGAGGCGGTCTCATAAGAAAGAAGTATGCTCGCGGCTACATGTCGGCGAGGCGGTCTCATAAGAAAGAAATAGTGATACTAGAGGTAGCATGACTGTGTGAGACATCAGTTTGAGTCGAATCTTGCATGGTCATTGGACAACTTGTCGACAAAGTGAGAGTTTCCCCGCACGGCAACCCGAGGCCTCGGGACCGCTGCGGGCATTGGGAAACAAACAACTTATCAACAAGGTGAGAGTTTCCCTGCACGACAACCCGAGGCCACGGAATCGATGCGGGCATTGGGAAACAATTAATTTAGCTGTGCTTTTGGCACGGGTTAGGTGGGGACTTGCAGCGGTGCTAGCTACCTTGCGCTGAAAGGGACGCCCGTCTAACAAAAGCTAAGAGAAGTCCACGATGGCTCTAGGAGTCAGTGACCAAATCATATAGATGAGTCGGCATGGCGGCTAACCGCGTGTATGCCTTTGGATTGAGTTGAGTTGATGAATGTGGGTACAAGTTAGAATACAATGTTTGGGCTTAAGAATGAATACAACATAGGCGATGTGCTTCGGCACGAGATGTGGCATCGAGTTCTGAGTTGTCGGCGTATAAGTTTGCATAAGTTGGTTGAGTCGTTTGAGTTTAAGTCGGGAAACCGCCGCAAGGCAAAGTTGGTTGAGTGACACTAACATTCAAAAGTCTTGATTCGGTCAGTTGGAAGTCAAAGTAGTAAGGGCCGCGAGGCGGCGATATGGTTAAGTCTCACTGAATTGCGAGGCATGGTCTCAATATGGATTTCGTAGCACGGTCACATGAAAAAGGAGTCTATCGTGTAGCTGCGTCTCTGATTTTGGCCGTAAGGCAAACACGACTCGATAGGTTAACGTTGTTGGCACGAGAAGTGGTCTAGGGACAAAGTATGAGTTAACGTTGACATTGCAAGCACGGGATGGTTCCGATACACAAGTTGCGCTAAGGCGCCGGTCCTAAAATTGATCCTAAGGCAAGAGTAGAAAGACAACCATAAAGGGGACCATGTTGCACAAAGTAAAGTAAACGTGTTGGTTTTGTATGGGTGGGCGAGGAGCTCATTCCACCAGTACAGTTGAGTACTGACACCCACATAGTTTACATGTGCAGGCACAGGTAGAAGCTCGTGGCATGGGGCTCGCTTGGATGCGTCCAGGCATGGAGTTCCTTGGCGACTCGAAGAGTGCAGCCGCATAAAGCAAAGACTTATACAGGACATAATATATGGACATCGCCTTCCGAAGCTTCCGCTGGATCAAGACTTGTAATTGAGAAACGAGAGAGAGCTGAGTGAACTTGTAAAATATGAGAAGAGTGAGCTTGAGTGATTGTAATATTAGCCTTGCGCCCCAATGTAACCTTTGTTCAATATCAATAAAGAGCTTCTTTGAATGACTTGTGTTTTGTTCTAAATTTCGCTGCTATTATTCAATGTCTCTGCTCGGGACTTCTGTGCGACGACCCCGTCGCAGCCGCTGAAATCGGCCGTTATGGAACCCGCCTTGCACGAGCGCAATCTAGGCTCGTGCGGCATCACGCCTTAGCGAGGACGATCGCTCCTACGGGAGCGGGGCATGACATAATGGTATCAGATCACGGCTTTACGTCCTTGGATAACCGATTGAATTCTTTAACTCGTTGTTTCTGTGAACTCTATTGCTTCCGCAAGTTGATATCGTTGGTGCGCTCTCTCTCAATTGTCCCACGGGATGTCCATACAATAAGTCTATCTATTTTGTAAAACGTAGGAGAACAGTTTTTGACAACAAAACAAAAAGATGGTTCGCGTAAGCACGGTTGGCTAAGTCGGGCTGGGCATATACACCAAAGTTGCGTCGACCTTAGAAAAGTCGAGTGCGGGAATTGAAAAGTTCGAGTCAGAATGAGTTGAACTCGATTGAGTAAATATGGGATGACTATCGATAGGGGTACTATCGAGCGACGATAACGTCGATGCGATATAGATGAGCGTGCTTGGAATTCGAGGAATGGTTCGAACGGGATTGGAAGTGGATTTTGATTCGAATAATAAGTTGAGGATTTGTTGAATGACTTCATCCCTGAGTGGTGTATGCGATAGCCTCAGGGATGTCGATCAATTGATTAAGAAAATTGATGTTGTGAATGATTCGAAGGATAATGATCAAACTTGAATTGAGTGTCGAGCAGATTATCCGGTCAGACAATAGCATCATACGCACGACTCAGAATTCGTTGCAAACGAAGATCGTCAAGTTACGTATATCGTCGATGGTATTGAGGCGTATCAAAGATGATATGCGATAACTCGGGGGTACTCTGACTCGGCAAATGACGATCGTGCAAGTGTTATTGTTTGGTTGGATACAATACTTAGGATTTTGACCGAGATGAGTGTTGGATGAAAATGATTGTGTCTTGATGGTTACGCAGAAAACCACAACGTCGACGATCTTGTCTTGCGCGAGCGTAACTTTAGCCTCGTCCATGCGTTGCGTCAGGTTTGGGGCGATCGTTCCGCGTGAGCGCTGACATGGTGATTCATGTCGCGGGAATGATCAAACTCGGAAAATCAGGACGTAGCAACGTTGATTGTCCCGACTTGTTGGCTTGACGCGAAGGTGAATTCGAGGATTTGTAAGACTTGCGATTGATGATTGAATAAACTTGAGGATGGAGTAAGTCCAATCCGCGCATCGAAAATGAATTAGTCTAGACACAAAACAAGAGTTACGTCCCGATGAGAATGATTATCTCGCGGGAGCGTGCATGGTGATTCGTGCCCGCCGTGGATAATCTGACTCGCGTGAGATCGGGGCACAACGTATTGTTAAGTCAGATGACCTCGTGATCGAATACGTGAATTGGGATGAATGACTTAGGAAATATGAAATGTAAATTATGGTTTAGAAATGAATCGTATCTTAGCGTACTTAACTTGGAAGGATTGATAGGCGAATTATGTCGAACGTGTTCGAAGAGATAGTCTATGCAAAATGGTTTGTTGAACGAGCGATATCGATACGTCGTGAAATTTAGTTGAACGTAAGTTGAAGTAGGATGGCTTTGCTGAATGACTCAGACCCCGTGCGACGAATGTTGGGATGTGCGTAGGGAATCGATGCTCGATGTTTAGAAATCAGAGTGATGCGAGCTTGGGTAGAAAACTCGTACTATCAACTTGGTTTGACCTTAGGATGGGGTCTGTGTTGATATTATTGTTTGGGAACTATGATTCCAATGCTGACGAATAACCTTAGCCAAAAAGACATAGTCTAACGGTTAGGCAGACGTCCGAGCGTGAAGCGATAGGAGTTATGGAGGCACCACTCGTGAGTCTCGGTTGACATGCATGTATATCATGGGCGCCCGAATATGTGCACGATCCGACTCGAGTGGTGATGGTGGATTCTCTATCACGAGGCTTGGTTGAAATGCATGTATTTTGGGGACGCCTAAGATATGTGCATGATCCAACTAAGTGATATATTGAATCAAGTGAGACTTGAGGAACGGGAAAGTGTCGAGAATTTTGAGATCGTGAGTTTTGAAGAAAAGATTGAGGATAGTGCGAGCGTGGCTCGGACTGAGGAAACGCATAGGCGTAGTGTGTGCGAGAGTTCTTGAACATTGAGTAAAAGTGATAAGTCAATAAGTGTACTCAGTTAGTTTCGAGGACAAAACTTTTTCTGAGTGGTGTATGATGTAGTGCCCCGTCCCGCTCAGTCAATCGGAGGAATCGAAATGCCGACGACGTTCGGACTTAGCCTTACAACGGCGACTCTAAGACATCTCGGTCAAGGCGACCGCTCGCTCAGGTGGGGTAGTTTCGGTGAACTTGCCTCATCTTTGCCTTCACATAATAATACATATGTTTTCAACTTGCACAAGTAGGCTTAATAATAAAAGAGATGAATCCACATAGCTAAGGGAATAATCCCGACGGGTCAAAATGAGTTAGAACATGGAAAAATATCCAACGGTCGGCTTAGATTTGGTACACGTCGTGCTTGAAAATGATACTCGATCCTTCGTCCCGTGGCTTGGAAGAAGGAAAGTTGGTCTTTGACACAAAGTTATGAAATAGCCTAAGTCATAGGCGTCGCCTGCATGAATGCTCGTTAAAGCATGCACGTTTCCATAATGCAAGTCTTGGCATAGCCTTTGCTCGTCCCTTGAGTCAAGCTATAGGCTCGATTAAGTTAGGCAAAGTTACACCGATCGACCTAAGTCATTTCTAGTGCTGTCCCGCTCTTTCTGCGGTTGTCAAGTTAAATAGTCCCACGATCCCAAGGCCCGTCATATGAAGTATGACTTGGGCGATAGCGTCGCGTAGATCGAAAGTCGGTTTGAGACACGATGGCACGGTCCTAGAGTTTTAAGGCACTGGCCACGGTTGATTCATTGAGTTTGGAAAGTGTTGTGAATAGTTGTTCTTGAGTTGAGTAAAATGGTAGGGCAAGAAAGAAGTATGCTCGCGGCTACATGTCGGCGAGACCTCGCGGCTACATGTCGGCGAGGCGGTCTCATAAGAAAGAAGTATGCTCGCGACTACATGTCGGCGAGGCGGTCTCATAAGAAAGAAATAGTGATACTAGAGGTAGCATGACTGTGTGAGACGTCAGTTTGAGTCGAGTCTTGCATGGTCATTGGACAACTTGTCGACAAAGTGAGAGTTTCCCCGTACGGCAACCCGAGGCCTCGGGACCGCTGCGGGCATTGGGAAACAAACAACTTATCAACAAGGTGAGAGTTTCCCCGTACGACAACCCGAGGCCACGGGATCGATGCGGGCATTGGGAAACAATTAATTTAGCTGTGCTTTTGGCACGGGTTAGGCAGGGACTTGCAGCGGGGCTAGCTACCTTGCGCTGAAAGGGACGCACGTCTAACAAAAGCTAAGAGAAGTCCACGATGGCTCTAGGAGTCAGTAACCAAATCATATAGATGAGTCGGCATGGCGGCTAACCGCGTGTATGCCTTTGGATTGAGTTGAGTTGCTGAATGTGGGTACAAGTTAGAATACAATGTTTGGGCTTAAGAATGAATACAACATAGGCGACGTGCTTCGGCACGAGATGTGGCATCGAGTTCTGAGTTGTCGGCGTATAAGTTTGCATAAGTTGGTTGAGTCATTTGAGTTTAAGTCGGGAAACCGCCGCAAGGCAAAGTTGGTTGAGTGACACTAACATTCAAAAGTCTTGATTGGGTCAGTTGGAAGTCAAAGTAGTAAGGGCCGCGAGGCGGCGATATGGTTAAGTCTCACTGAATTGCGAGGCATGGTCTCAATATGGATTTCGAAGCACGGTCACATGGAAAAGGAGTCTATCGTGTAGCTGCATCTCTGATTTTAGCCGTAAGGCAAACACGACTCGATAGGTTAACGTTGTTGGCACGAGAAGTGGTCTAGGGATAAAGTATGAGTTAACGTTGACATTGCAAGCACGGGATGGTTCCGATACACAAGTTGCGCTAAGGCGCCGGTCCTAAAACTGATCCTAAGACAAGAGTAGAAAGACAACCATAAAGGGGACCATGTTGCACAAAGTAAAGTAAACGTGTTGGTTTTGTATGGGTGGGCGAGGAGCTCATTCCACCAGTACAGTTGAGTACTGACACCCACATAGTTTACATGTGCAGGTACAGGTAGAAGCTCGTGGCGCGGGGCTCGCTTGGATGCGTCCAGGCATGGAGTTCCTTGGCGACTCGAAGAGTGCAGCCGCATGAAGCAAAGACTTATACGGGACATAATGTATGGACATCGCCTTCCGAAGCTTCCGCTGGATCAAGACTTGTAATTGAGAAACGAGAGAGTGCTGAGTGAACTTGTAAAATGTGAGAAGAGTGAGCTTGAGTGATTGTAATATTAGCCTTGCGCCCCAATGTAACCTTTGTTCAATATCAATAAAGAGCTTCTTTGAATGACTTGTGTTTTGTTCTAAATTCCGCTGCTATTATTCAATGTCTCTGCTCGGGACTTCTGTGCGACGACCCCGTCGCAGCCGCTAAAATCGGCCGTTATGGAACCCGCCTTGCACGAGCGCAATCTAGGCTCGTGCGGCATCACCCCTTAGCGAGGATGATCACTCCTACGGGAGCGGGGCGTGACAAAGAGGACGAACTACCCCTATTCGGGCAGGCTCGTATCTTGTGATCTGCCGCTCCACAAGCCAGGCATAATTCCTGCGTCCTGCGATAATCTGCCACCACGTGCCCTGGCTTCCTGCAATGAGAACATCCCATCGCGGAAGTCTGCTTCTGCTTTTGCTGCTGCGGGTACGTCGGGGTTGAATGTTGAACCGACGTCACTGAGGTCGCCCGCCTCGAAGTTCCAATGGTCAAACCCCTTGCTGCCGGGGCTGGAGCTGATGATTGGTGCATCTGATTGTGGGACTGCTTCCTACCTACGGTCCTATCCACGATCCTCTGGGAGGTGTACTCGTGCCTCCTAGCTGCTCTCAATACTGCATCGAACTTCTGGTGCTCGAACTGCTCAACTGCCAACAAGATCTCCAAATGCAGCCCCTGCTGGAACTGCTGGGCCCTATCAAACCCGGTTGCCACCAAGGTGGGGGCAAACCTACTGAGTCTAGAAAACTCAGATGTATAACCGTCGACCGTCCTGCCTCCTTGCTTCAAGTTGGTAAACCTCGTCTGCAGGTCGTATCGAGCTACAACATCAAAATACTTCGTCTAGAATCTTTCTCTAAACCCCACCCAAGTAACCGGCACCGCTAATACCACGGCCTGCGTCGCCCACCAACTGCGAGCCAAGTCTAGCAACTGTAGGCGTACCACCGCCACTTTCTCATTCTCAGGTGTCCTAACTACTTCAGAATCACCTCGATATTCTGAAGCCAAGCGTCCACGGCAATCGCATCTTCGCTGCCGTCGAAGAATGGAGGGTTCAAGCGCATGAAGCTGTTGGCCGTGCTATTACCCTGATGACCTCCTCTGGTCAAAGCATTTGCCACTGCCTGGTGTAAAGTATCTCCGCGACGATCCTGGGAAGCTAATAGGGACCTGATGAGACCCACCAAAGTGCCATCATCAGGCTCTGCAGGCTGGACGGGCTGAATTGGTGGTTCTCCTCCGGTAGGCACGACTCTGGAGGCTACTCCTGAATGCTGGGCTTGATCTCCAGGTTGCGGCTGGTCCACGGGAGGTGCTCTGCCTTGCTGATCGTAAGGTCCAGGAACAATGCCACTGAAGAAGACGATATAGGGAACAATAAGGAAGGACCAGGACAGATCAACGATACAAGCATGTAATCAGGTCAAGATTCTCAGGAATTTGAAGATACGAGCAGAGATCAAGGGCGAATACTGATTGAGACATCTATTCGATAAACCCCCACCTATCTTGATTTACAAGACCTGCATGGGCCACCACTTAAACCATGTAACGCCCTAGAACCAGAATACTGAAGAGCGGGGCGTACATAGCTAGCTACGTATTTTGAAATGGAATCCACCACGCTATACGGTCACGGTTGTCTAGATATGAGGGTTTACTACAAGCCAACAGTCTCTTAAGGTCAAGCCTATTGTCTCAATCTCAAGCAAGTTATATAATTACAAGATATTAGACCACCAAATATACAATAAAAGGCGTCCTAAATATTACATATTCAGCTGATCATGAAGCTAGTCATACAAAATGCAAGGACTAGCAAGAGTTTAGTCATACATGATCAACCCTAGGATTTGTCAATCATGTTTACAGCCCGTAGGCAGACAGTAAGTAAATATGTATCGAGCTAACAGGTGCTCGTCGGCTAAACGTCTCAAAAGAATAATTTTACAATATAGTGAGCAAAACAAAATGGAAAACCTACTCGTGTCCCGGGTTCCGTCTAGTTGTCACCATTGGGCTGGAGGTTCGGTAGATCCTCGGGAGCTGCTCCGAAATCTGGCCACACAAAACTAGCTGGGTCAAACCCCAGAAAGTGCAAGTGCCACAAAGGGGGCCACGAAATAAGAACAAAAGTCAGCATATCAGAACATAAGTAATAGAAGAAAAGTACAAGTAATAAAGAGTACAACAGGATAATAAACGACTAGGGACGTGGAACCATTCCGAGAGCCAGGTTGCAACCCTTAAACCAAACAAGGATCGGAGTTTTAGCCCTTCGCCTGAACAGCACCTTGTCTCTACCCATTTATTGTTAAATATAAGAAAAAAAACATGTTCAGGAGAAACCAGGTACAGGGACTAGACGAGACTTAGACAAGACTGGACACCATCCATTCACAAGCGGCCAAGCAAATACTACGGCTTACTACTTAACTAACTAGGGTTATCACAAGCCTAATTACTAACAAGATGCGAATGAGAATTTTCCAGTCCCAAGCCCTGCAAACTATCTAGTTATCCTTTCGCGGGTTGAGAGTATGGTTGGGTACATCGCCCGAGAGACAATGTACCCTTAGGTGACTTAGAGGGTGCAACACATGACGGTGTGCCGGAAATGTGCCCTACTCGTCGGCAAACTACAAGTCCATTAAAGCGCCCAGATAACGAGATCGTCTGTGACGGGGAATTCTCTATAAACTATAGTTTGATCTAGTCATTAGCCTAATCCATATTCAGTATGAATCCCTGACCGTGGTAACCAGGGAGTCACGTCCTAGACATGATGCAAGACAAGACAAGACAAGTGGATTGCACAAAACAGCAAGAATGAACACCCACGGTGTCAGAGTTGGTTATATGAGTCAAGTTAGCCATCGCAACAGCATCAATTATCAAGTCAAGTTACAAGTCAGGAGTACGCCGCCACGGGTCACTATCAAGTTATCCAGTTACAGAGATTAATTATAAATCAAATGTTACAAGTTAAGTGCGCACCCCATTGGGTCACTACTAAGAAGATTAGAAGTACTAGGATCATAAATCACAGAAATCACGAAAACCGTACTAGTCATAAGCAAAACACCGAAAACCATACCAGGTCGTGTTGGGTCAAGACAATCGTGTTGTGTGGAACAAGATCTCAGAAACTCTAATCAACAAAAGAGAAGCCAAGCCCAAAGAAAATAAAAACCAAACCACCATGGACAAGTAGGTTGCGCTGGGGTTCTTGGGGATCCGGTTGCGCCAGCAACGGCCAAGCCAAGAGGCGCTGGCCCAAGAAGCACTGGGTGGACCAGGTCAAGTGGGGTCGAAGTGCGCCAAGCAAAACCGAGCCAAGGCGCGCCAGGCAAGTGAGCGGCGACTGGCGCTGGCCAAGTTGCGGCAGCCAGGCCACGCCAGAGCCAAGCGCGCCAAGGGCAGGGAGGCGCTGGAGCTAAAGAGCGCCAGCGAAGAAGGGAGGGCGCGGTTCGCCAAAGGGCGCCGGCCGCGAGCGCGGGTCAGCCCAGCGCTAAAGAGCGCTGGCCGAGGAAGTTGGCTCAGGTCAGCCCAGCGCTAAAGAGCGCTGGCCGAGGGGACTGGCGCGGTTCAGCCCAGCGCTAAAGAGCGCTGGCCGAGGGGACTGGCGCGGTTTGCCAAAGGGCACCGGCCACAGGTCATCTTCTCCAGCAAGCTGAGAGGAGAACCCAAGAACACCAAAAACTCCAAACCTCATAACATAGCCAAATCAAAACGAAATTTAGATTTTCAAAGTTCTATCTTGTGTAAAACTGAATTCTCTACAACATGGAAGCATCAAAACAAGCAAAATCAAAGTTTAATATATCAAAACCAAGAAATTCGAAAATGGATAAAACTTAGATCTTGAAAAATGGAAGCTCCAAATCACAAAATGCCAAGTTCTAATGTGGTTCACCATGACCTAATCTAGCTAATGGACAATTAAAATAGGGTTCTTATTTGGTGGCAAGGTGCGCTTGCCTAAGGAGGTTGGGTGTTGTGTGGAGGAAGGAAGAAGAAGATGGAGAAAATAAATAGAAGAGTAATGAGGAGAGAGAAAAGTTAGGTGGGGTTTAATGAGGGAGGGTGTGTTGTTTTGAGGGTGGAGGTTAACTAAGGGTAGTCCAATGCAAACCAAATCACACCAAACCAAATCCTTCTCCACAAGGAATAAAACCACGCCAGATCAAAAACCCAATTTACGAAAAAACCAAAATCTCCAAGTCGAGCCAAAATACAATTACAGGCCAAAATTCGAGAAAATAAAATACAGGTCCAAAATACATATAAGCCTAATCAAAATACGTATTCCGAAATACGGGCGTTACAAAGGCATTCCTTCTCCACCGGTGTGTATCTGTGTTCGGCACCCACCATTGTGCGGCTGAGGTAGTAGATTGCATGTTCATGGCCGCCTTAATTCTTCTGAGCTAAGAGGGGGCCAAGAGAATGGTCCATAGCGCGGACATATAGTAAGAAAGGCTTTCCCTTTTGTAGCTCCCCTCCCCGGGAATTTTGAAATATTTTATTTTTGTTAATTATTTTATTTAAATGGTGATTATTAGACTGTACATAACGGGTATATACACCACTATAGATCTATTGTATTTTGATTACTATTATTTATTATTAAGTTATTAATATGATTATTATATAATATTAGTATTATTATTGGTTATGGTGTTTTGTTGTTATTTATATTATTACTAATATTTTGGTTATGGAATATATCTATACATATAGATATGTATTAATTGCTATAAGGATATAAATATAGATATATATGTGTACGTGTATATATAGATATATACATATATACATAATATATGTGTGTATAATATATAAGAATATATATTATATATGTGAATATATATATAAATATATAGGCGTATATGGTATGTTTATATAAATATACATATATATAAGTGGGTATACATAATATATTTTTGTGTGTATATATATATGTATACACACAAAAATATATATATATATATATATATATATATATATATATATATATATATATATATATATATATATATATATATTATTATATATATATATATATATATATATATATATATATATATATATATATATATAATATATATATATATATATATATATATATATATATATATATAAAATATATATATATATATATATATATATATATATATATATATATATATAGAAAAAGAAAAAAAAATATATATAGAAAAGAAAAAAAAAAAAAAACCAAAATAGCCCGGCCCGCATGCCTTAAAACCAGCCTAGCCCGAGAAGGACTCAGTTGGTTAGGGTCTCATTTATGATACACCACTTGGTCTAAATCTGTATTGAGTATTGTTTTAGTTTTGGTTTAGTTTTGATAAATAACAAAACAAGAGATTTACGTTTTGGAAACGGAAGAAAAAGCCTTGTTCACCAAAACTGATGAGTAAATTAATAAAGTTGTATAAACTCATCACAGCCCAAAACCCATCTCCACCCGAGCTGAACCCACCTACCTAATCCCCACCTAAACCCCTACAGCAGCTGCTCGGCCCACAACCTAGCAGCACCAACCGAGCACAGCCTAAGAACCCGAGCCGACCCCGACATCAACAGCATATATACGAAATCAAACGAAAGAAAAGATTAACAAAACCCTAGCCGAGCTCCTCCAACAGCCGACCCCCTTTCCATGGGCGTGCCCCGTGCGCGAGCGCCACCGAGGGCACCGCCGGCCGGCCGGAGCAGGCCGGACACGCGTGCAGTGCTCGGTGATGATGCAGCAGCAGTAGTACGAAGAGGCCGACTTCGCGATAGCTTTTCGTCGCGCTCGGTCGACCAATGGTCGAACCGTCTTCGCAGGTATTTCGACAACCTATACCCCTTAGTTTTCCTTCAGGTAGTTTATTTTAATTCGCCTTGTATGCGACGGAAAACGAGTCCCAAAACCGAGAAAAACCTCGATTTTCGGAATTTAGAAACTGTCCCGAAACCCAAAGTTGACGGTCGATTTACGACCAGAATATTGTAAAACTTGGAAAACCGCTTGAACAGCCTTTTAGATAACATAACTGAGATGGAGACCCTATTTTTAGTTTAATTTCTAGTTGGTTATTTTCTGTTAAAAGTCAATTCGAAAAACCAGGAAAAACTGATAAAAACTGTTTTGAAAACTTGAAAAACCATCCACACAACGTGCGTCCCGCCATTTTGGGCGACGTGGTCACGAACCGAAAGCATCAAAAGCTGCATAACAGCTTCGTGGTCGTGTGGGCTTTGACGGAATTCAAATTGGTCACGTGTGCGCGACGAATTTGATGCGTATCCGTCGAAATTCACCGTATCGTGCACTTTGTAAATTCTCCAATTACTTTGTACACGCTCGTCAGATCGAGACGAAACTTGTGCCAACAGGACCGTATCCTTTTTCTGGTCCTGTATGCCAAGTTTGGTCCAATTCTGAGACAGTTGAATCGTACGTCGTTTTGCGGGCCCCACGGTCCTACTCAACGGGCGATTTTGTGCACGGCCCGCCGGAATCCAACTCTGGACATACGGTTGGGTTCGTATCAGAAAACTGGATCCATAGACATATAGTTTGATGACTTTAGAGACCATTGGCTCTGGCACGCTTTTCGGTACAAAGCGGGTCCAACGGCGGATATCGTTTTTTGTTCGAAATTACTGTTTTGCCTCTGTGTCCAGAATTGGACTTAAGGACAGGCAATCCTAGCTAATTTGACTATTCTAAGAACGTTGGTAATGTTTATTTCAGCATCCGGAGACTTCTACATGTATTGACTGATTGTGGCTCATTGAGTGGTATAGTATTATTGGTTTCTCCAGCTAAGGACGTCAGGCAAGTGTACTTTCTGATTACTTTCCGATTTATAGTAGTGTTTTCATTTCATGTCTATACATATATCTTGCTGCTTGTTGACACGCTCGTCACACGGAGTAGTCGGAAGGGAAAATATCTTAGTAGACATGTGGACTACCCAGAACTACCCATGATGTCTATTCGTGAACAATAGCACCTGTACACGACACGTGCAGGTGCCGGATTTATCCCCTAGTCGTGCACATGTCGAAAAGGATATTTCACACCACATAGGTAGATGTATTTTATTTTTCTTTTACTTCTCTATCGTGCTATGTCATCAGTTATCTTCCAGTTTTCATAACTCTTATGTTATTTTCATGTCTTGTTAATTCTATTGTATTTTTGCATTGTCGTCAGTTTGTGTACTTGTTCCATTCCTGACTGGAAACCAACATTTTTCAGGTTTAGCCACGATCACTCTTAGCACTGGGAAGACATGGGTATGCTGAGGCCGACCTAGAAATAGATAGCAGTTGTACTCAATTTTATTAATTGTAAAATCTTGGATTTCTTTAATTTTAGATATTGTAAATGTTGTAATAAATTTAGAAATATGAATGAGCAGCAATTGTTTTATTTTGAGCATTTATTTCTTGCGGGCTTGACAGTATTCTACCGCCAACTCTGCGGCGTAGGCTGGCTTGGACACGTCTCGTATCCGAAAAAGAGGGTGCGGGTCGTGACAAGTTTTGTGGTGGCCCATGCAGGTCAGTCTTCGCAAATTATGCGAACTCGCAGTAGTACCATATTAGTCGTACTGCTGCGAGCCTGCGCCCAGGAAATGCTCATTCACAATTAGGATAAAATAAATTAGGAGAATAACTAGGACTAGGAGTCCCTTGTTTAAATTGACCGTTGGGTAGTTAAGGTTATTAGATAGGCCATGCAATTTAGATAGCTTGCTAGATCCCTATAGGTACACTATACTTTTGATATGACAATGTGATCCAATGTAGATATACTATTCACTTGGTATGTTAGACTTGCCTAGAATTGAGGCGTTAATTTTGATAAACTGTTTAATTTTCTTTTGCTGTATTAGATATAAATCTTATATCATAAATTAGAATTGCTTATTTTAAATTCTATTTTGCTGTAAGGAACTAGTTTATAATTTTTGATTCTGTTATTCGTGTACGAATCTCGAGTTAGATTTTGATTCTCACAAAACTCGAACTACTTGTGCCTCCTTTCCAAAAATCTCGCATATTTATATTTTGACTCTCTTGACCAACGCTGCAATTACAGCCTAGTTTTGCAAGCTTGCCCTTTTATCGAGCTTGATTCAAGATATATGTTTATTGGGGACGCCCGCTAACATATTGTCTAATCAGAATCATTGTATTACGGTCTGATCAACCATGATGCATTTGGTTCGCTCTTCATCTAATTACCCTACGTGGATTGAGATATAGATGTCTCTAGGATCTCATCCACGATTGCTTTGACAATTCCTCTTGAATTAAACATTCGCCCTTGAATCACGTAATTGTGTTCAGTGACATCTCCCTTGAACCCTATTATTTTGTCTTTCACTGATTTGGAAAGACGAAAGCTTATAATTGGTAGAGAGATATCGTGTATCCCCATGGCTACGATAGTGGTATACACAAGTGTAGTTACCATCGGCCAGCCCAGTGATAGGGACCTTGCCTTGAGTTACTCGTTCTTCTCTCGACCCTCAAGCTACTATCGGGATCCTCCTAACCACATCATTCCTAAAACCATGTCCTAGTTTCTAAGGTGGGTAGACTAAGCTCTCTAAAATTTTGGGGTATACGAAGATTACCGATGGACTAGAGTGATTTTCCACTAGGATGATAATTAGTGCCCCATGGACTCCCACTTTCCATTGAGATTATTTTGTGCCCCCGGCCGTGCCATTAATATTCGGAGCACGAGACCAGCTGTTACCTTCCAACAAATTTTATATGCAAGATCTAGACGAGTCCACCTTCACCTAGGTATATCATGTCCCACTCAAAACCGTCCCCTTGTACTCTATTCTTGTGCTACGACTTTTAGGTTAAAAGGACTAGCTATAACCCTTACCATAATACCGGTATACTTTTCGACTCCCACTAGAGCCACAACTTTGACTCATTTACTTCGACCAAATATATGTTTGTGACCTACTCGAAGCCACTATGCACGTGCCACTAGTATGCCACCCAATTGAGGCCTCATGTGCTACTTAAACACAAAAGTCACTGAAGGCGCATTTGGGCTTATGGACCTTGCAAACCAACCCGACTAGCAACTAGCTCAACCACTTGAAAGAAACCCTATTCTAGGTTACCCTAACCTAGTAGACATAATTTTATCTTGGGATCTTGTTCAGTCCATATAGATTGAGATCCTAGGTTCATCCAACCAACGAGTGATATCCAAATAGGAAAACCATTAAGGCCCAGTAAAACCCCTCCAGACAAACCCCATAGTTGATCTATAAAATTGAACTGTTTGAAATAGGTCCCCATACCTATTATGTAGTCTCCACCTCTTAGAATACGAAGTCATCCGTAACCCTTATTTTCAACTACCTGGAAATTGCGATCCGATCTTATATTGCAGTATATCCCTTGCTCGTGTGTTTAAATAAACACGGAAAAGGTCACAATCTTGACTTCTCAAATTCCGTTCCATTATGAAATCTTATTCAGATAACATTTTAAGAACGAAATTTATGTATTACATGGATTACAAGCCCTCTAGGAAACGAAGAGACCTTCGATTTAGCAAGTGACTAGACTAGAGTAGCCCAATCTAGCGAATAAGACTATAAGTTCATAAATACTCCTTCCATCTGTATTATTGTATACTCTCTACCACTCTCTAAATTTCATATTTGCTCTTGATTTGTTCTTCCTTATCTTCCTGTCCCTTCTATTGCAGAGAGACGAAGGTCATACTTATTAGAATTCACCAATATTTCTTAGCTACCTGTGTAAATTTGTTGCTTGTTAAGATTTTGGATTGCCTGATAGATACGAGAGAAAATAGGTGCCATATGCGGTAGATACGTATTGGTAGAAAGTTTAGCAATTGGTTGGAAGATTATAAAGTTTTAGCGACAAGAGATCTGATAGAGTAGTGTGACCAAAGGTGGGTAGCAGTCCTCAAGTATTCAGAGTTATAGAATAGCTAGAAAGGGTTATAAAATATTTTGAGGAATTAAATTGAGAAGGTTAAGGTTAAGCTAGACTTTTTTTGAATTTAAGAATAGTTATGAATTAGAATTTCGAGGACGGAATTATTTTAAGGTGGGTAGATTTGTAGCTCCCCTCCGCGGAAATTTTGAAAGATTTTATTTTTATTAATTATTTTATTTAAATGGTGATTATTAGACTGTACATAAAGGGTATATACACCACTATAGATCTATTGTATTTTGATTACTATTATTTATTATTAAGTTATTAATGTGACTATTATATAATATTAGTATTATTATTGGTTATGGTGTTTTGTTGTTATTTATATTATTACTAATATTTTGGTTATGGAATATATCTATACATATAGATATGTATTAATTGCTATAAGGATTTAAACATAGATATATATATGTGTACGTGTATATATAGATATATACATATATACATAATATATGTGTGTATAATATATAAGAATATATATTATATATGTGAATATATATATAAATATATAGGCGTATATGGTATGTGTATATAAATATACATATATATAAGTGGGTATACATAATATATTTATGTGTGTATATATATATGTATAAAGGTACATATATATTTATGTACATATATATATATATATATATATATATATATATATATATATATATATATATAGAAAAAGAAAATAAAGAAATAAAAACCAAAATAGCCCGGCCCGCATGCCTTAAAACCAGCCTAGCCCGAGAAGGACTCAGTTGGTTAGGGTCTCATTTATGATACACCACTTGGTCTAAATCTGTATTGAGTATTGTTTTGGTTTTGGTTTAGTTTTTATAAATAACAAAACAAGAGATTTACGTTTTGGAAACGGAAGAAAAAGCCTTGTTCACCAAAACTGGTCAGTAAATTAATAAAGTTGTAAAAACTCATCACAGCCCAAAACCCATCTCCACCCGAGCTGAACCCACCTACCTAATCCCCACCTAAACCCCTACAGCAGCTGCTCGGCCCACAACCTAGCAGCACCAACCGAGCACAACCCAAGAACCCGAGCCGACCCCGACATCAACAGCATATATACGAAATCGAACGAAAGAAAAGATTAACAAAACCCTAGCCGAGCTCCTCCAACCTGTAGCTCCCCTTCCCGGAATTTTTTTTTGAAATATTTATTTATTTGATTTAAATGGGGATTTTAGAATTTTTTGTAAATATTTATTTAGTTAATTATTGCGGTAGATGATTTTAGCCATGGTTGAGTTTTGAAGTACTAGACGACTAGGATTTGTGGCATGGGAGATGTAGCAGTGTGCCTTGACTAGTGTACTAGCCATGTCCGAGAAAACCTAGCCATAGGGATCCCTAACTAGAAAAACCAGGCCAAGTTGCGACTTAACCTTTCTGGATGTTTAATTATTTATTAATTAAATTATTGACTTGCAGAAGACCCGGTTGTACTCAACTAGTCGGACTTGATCCGAGCCAAACCCGAATCCATGTAGACAGGTAGTGCGACCAGAGACGTTCTTGTAGGGGTATATTTATTTTTATATATACATATTCGTATTTTATTTTAAGGTACTAACAAATATTTTTCCTAAATAATTGTTATATATAAGTGTCATTGATATTAAAATATGATGAGTATTTCCTTAAAATGCTATTTTAGATTTGGGATTTTTGTGTATATAATAGTATATTCAAGTATATGAATAATAGTCTTTATAAATAAATTATTTTCTAATTAACTATTATATATATATTTAATATCAATTTACTGATATTGTTTGAATATTAAATATAATATATGTTATTTTGCTATTTAAATTATCTTGGATATATATATTTATATATATATATATATATATATATATATATATATATATATATATATATATATATATATATATATATGTGTATATGTGTATTTATATATATATATATTATATATATACGTATATGTGCTTATATATGTATGTATACATATACATACATATTTATGTGTATATATATCTATATATAAATATATATGTATATATATATATAAATAATAAATAGAAAAAGGAAAAAGAAAAAAAACAATTAGAAAACAAAACATCCAAGCCCAGGCCTCACAGGCCCGGCCTGGCCCAGCCAGCCCCAGGCCCGCTCAGGTGAGTCCAGGCCCAGCCTGGCTTGGCTTAAACCCCAGCCGAACAACAGGTCTCCCAAACCCCAGGCCGAGCTAATATGTGACCCCTCTGTTTCAGACTTTATTCGTTTATATACGAATGTATATAAACCGTCAGAGGGACGAGATCCACGAAACCCTAACAACCATCGTGCCGCCACCCCAGCCATGGGCGAACCACCCCGACGCCTGTGCGCGCCCAGGACAGCCGCACGTGGCCGCGCGGGTCGTCGGAGCCGACCACGGTGCGGGAAGAACAGAGCATGGCTGCAGCAACTACCATCTGTGGGGCTGAGTTCGCAGCAACGGATTTCCACGATCGCTCAATGGTTTCGCGAACCATTTTCTCGGGTATGTCCCCAACCCATACGAGATTATCTCCCTTCAATTAGATCGGATTTATATGCTTTATATTGGCTAGAAGTTTGATTCAAAGTTTGAAGAAAACTGTTCAAAAGCAGAATATAAATCCAGTCCCAACGTCAGATTTGGAAGGCGATTTCTCGCCAAACCATCCACAGTTTACAAAATCCATTTAAACACAGTTATGAACAACATAACCGAGAAGGAAACCTCAATGTTAGAAATATTTTTAGTGTTTTGTACAACAAATAAAACCAGTTTGAAAATCGAAGAAAAACTAGAAATCTGTTTTTGAAAAAACTAGAAAAATCCTTCCACACGACGTACGTCCTGCCATTCCGAGCGACGTGGTCACGAACCGAAGGCATCGAAAGCTGCGTAACAGCTTCGTGGTCGTGTGGGCTTTGACGAAATTCAAATTGGTCGCGTGTGCGCGACGAATTTGATGCGTATCCGTCGAAATTCACCGTATCCTGCACTTTACAAATTCTCCAATTACTTGTGCACGCTCGTCAGATCGAGACAAAACTTGCGCCAACAGAATCGTATCGTTTTTCTGGTCATGCATGCCAAGTTTGGTCCGATTCTGAGACAGTTGGTAAAATCGCCGTTTTACGGGCCCCACGGTCCGACTCAACGGGTAATTTTGTACACGGCCCGCCGAAATCCAACTTTGGACATACGGTTGGGTTCGTATCGGAAAAACGAATCCGTAGACATATAGTTTGATGACTTTAGAGACCATTGACTCTGGCACGTTTTTCGGTACAAAGCGGGTCCAACGGCGGACATCGTTTTTGCACAAAATTACCGTTTTGCCCCTGTGTCCAGAATTGAACTTAAGGACAGACAATTCTAGCTAATTTGACTATTCTGAGAACGTTAGTAATGTTTGTTTCAGCTTTCGGAGACAGTTGTGATGACTTGGACTGTATGGCTTACCAGTTAACATTATTTTATTGGTTCTTCGCGCTGTCACCAGGCAAGTATACCTTGCCTCCCTCTACAATTTTATTACATGTATTTTATTTCAGTTTTCAGCTTTTGGATTATTTATGGACATGTGCTTTTCGTGTTTTATTCTTTTGAGTTGTTTTATTGCATATAGCCGTGTCCATGTTGGTCTTGTGGTTCACACTTGGAGTTTCTAGTCAGTACCTTGCTTGAGTCGTGTCATAGAACGAGTACGTGTAAGTGAACTGCTAAATCCTTGATATTGTTTCCTTGGCACCAGAGAGTCCACACTCGGGACGAGGGTGTTTTCCTTGATCTGTTTACATCCGTGAGTCCAAGCTAGGGACTAGGATGTCGATTATTTGCACCAGAGAGTCCACGCTCGGGACGAGGGTGTAGACTTGACTTGACTTGACTTGCACCAGAGAGTCCACACTCGGGATGAGGGTGTTTATATCAGAGAGTCCACACACGGGACGAGGATGTAGTATTTGCACCAGAGAGTCCACACTCGGGACGAGGGTGCCTTGCCGTGAACTAACCAGAGAGTCCACACTCGGGACGAGGGTTAGTGTTTAGTTCAAACCCGTGAGTCCACACTCGGGATGAGGGTTTGGTTTCTTCCATTGATCTCGTAATTATCGTTCATCCGGCAGTTCATTTATACGTAGTTGTTCTAGTGTTCGTGTTCGTGTTTGTGTTCGAGTTTGTGTTCGTGTTCGTAGTTTTTGTCGTGTTCCTGTTTCTTCTTGTTTATTTTCTCCCGCATGATTAAACGGTTAGATAGGCATGTATATTATGTATCTTGCTATGTCCTCTGAGGACATGTTGATCTCCTCAGGTTTAGCGATTGCATGGAGTTAGCTAGTAGTTCTGGATGGCAGAGGATTTGCGGTTCTTGCGGGATTCAGGTATCGTTATTGTGTTTATTATCCGCTCGTACTTTCATACCTTATCATGAGATATCCTGTTTCTTGATTTCGTTTTAGACTCTTGTTATTTCCTTTAGAGTCTTATCGGACATATATACTAGTAGGCTGCAGACCACGACCTATAGTGTTCATTCATGTTTTATATTCTTATTGTGGATTTAGATATAGATTTGTTTGCCATGATTTGGCAGTATACTATTGTAGCTCCCCTTCCTGGAATTTTGAAATATTTTTATTTTATTTATTTGATTTAAATGGGGTTTTACGATTTTTGTAAATAATTAAATAGTTAATTATTACGGTGGATGATTTTAGCCATAGTTAAGATTTGGAGTACAAGGTGACTAGGAATCATGGCACGGATAGCTCAGTGGCATGCCTTGACTAGTGTTTAGCCATGGTAGGAGAATGCAAAGCCATAGTGACTTCCTAACTAGAAAAAACAGACTAAGTTGCGGCTTAACCATTACCGAAGTTTTTATTTATTATTTAATTATATTATTGAGTTTTAGGGAACCCGGTTGTACCGAACCTACCCAGATTAGGTCCAAGTCAAACCCGAGCCCATGTAGTCATGTAGTGCGTCCAGAGACGTCCATGTAGAGGCATCTGGTGTATATGTGTATTGGTAATTTGTTTTAATGGTTTATTATTTATTTTCATAGATAATTGTTAATTATTATATAAAGGTTATTGATATTAGATGAATATTTAATATGGAAAAACTTTTCCTAATTTATTGGAAATATTTTCTATTTAAGATTTTGTATAATAAATTTTGGGTTTATTAATATTTCTTTATCATAGGATTTTAACATAGGATTTATCGTGAGCTAATAAATATTTTATAATCTATCAATATATATATGTTATGTATATATATATATATATATATATATATATATATATATATATATATATATATATATATATATATATATGTGTGTGTGTGTGTGTGTGTGTTTATGGGTATGAGTATATAAATATACATATATATGTGTGTGAATACAATAATAGATTTAATATATGTGTATATATGTATAAATATACATGTGTAGGTGTATATATAAATATATATAGGTATACGTATATTTGTATATATAAATATATATATACACTAGTTATTACAAATAGAATAAGAATAAGAAGCCAGGCCCACAGTGGCCCAGCCCGCTCAACTGAGCTGGCCATCCAAACCCAGTCTCCGGCCCAGGCAGCCTGGCCTGCCCCAGGTTTTCCCCAGCCAGAGAAGCCCGACCCTGTCCTGGGTTCGGTGCTGTAAACATACGTGAATGGATATATATATTTGCGAACATAGAATCGAGGAACCCTAAATCTCGAGCAAAACTCGACGCCACCACCACCCTCCCGACCCTGGCGACCAACCCCGCCGTTGCGCGAGCGCCGGAGCCGGCCGCGTGTGCACGCGAACGACTGAAACGGGACAGAGCAGTGGCAGCAGTACACGGCGCAACGTCAACTTCGCAGGTATCCCACGCTCTCATCTCGTCATGGTTTCTCGAACCAATTGGTTCAATAGGAAGACAACCTATACGACTCCCTATCCCTTCAAATAGTTTGAATTTAGGTACCCTAGGTTGCCCGATAAAGCGACACGAACATTGACGAAAAACTGATCCAAATCAGAACAGTTTTCTAGTTGAAACCTGAAATTGGAAGGCAATTCCTGATCAACCGGTTAGGAATTTTAGAAAACTATTTGAAGACACTTTTTGACAACATGTAGGGCTTCGAATCTCTTCTTACGGAATTTGAATTCATCGACAACTCGCCGAGAAATCAACTTTCAAAGTTTCCCAAAAATCTGTTTTCAAAACTAGAAAATTCGTCCACACGACGTGCGTCGCACCAATCCGGATGACGTGGTCGTGAATCGAAGGCATCAAAAGCTGCGTAACAGCTTCGTGGTCGTGTGGGCTTTGGCGGAATTCAAATTGGTCGCGTGTGCTCGACGAATTTGATGCGTATCCGTCGAAATTTACCGTATCGTGCACCTTGCAAATTCTCCAATTACTTTGTGCACGCTCGTCAGATCGAGACTAAACTTACGCCAACAGGACCGTATCGTTTTTTTGGTCCTGTATGCCAAATTTGGTCCGATTCTGAGACAGTTGACACAATCACCGTTTTGCGGGCCCTACGGTTCCACTCAACGGGTGATTTTTTGCACGGTCCGCCGAAATCCAACTTTGGACATATGGTTGGATTCGTATCGGAAAACTAGATCCGTAGACATGTAGTTTGATGACTTTAGAGATCATTGACCTTGGCACGTTTTTCGGTGCAAAGCGGGTCCAACGACGGACACCGTTTTTGCCCGAAATTATTGTTTTGCCCCTGTGTCCAGAATTGGACTTAAGGATAGGCAATCCTAGCTAATTTGACTATTCTGAGACTGTTGGCATTGTCTGTTTCAGCTTTCGGAGACAGTTGTGATGATTTGGACCTTATGGCTTAGCAGTGGACTAGATTGTTATTGGATCTGCGTGCAACCTCCAGGCAAGTATACCTTGCCTTCCTCTACAGTTTTACTTACATGTATTTCCTTTCGTTTTTCAGTCATTTGATTGTTTATGGACAAGTGCTTTTCGTGTTATTTTCTGTGAAGTTGTTTTTATTGTTTATAGCCATGTTCATGTTTTGGCCTTGTGTTTCACATTTGGAGTTCCTGTCAGTACCTTGCTTGATTTGTGTCATAGAACGGTTGCGTGTAGTGAACTGCCATAGCCTTGATTATCGTTGTACACAACTAGAGAGTCCATACTCGGGACGAGGGTTGTTTGGTGCACCAGAGAGTCCACACACGGGACGAGGGTGTTTGTCGTGATCAAATGGCACCAGAGAGTCCACACACGGGACGAGGGTTGACCATTTACACTAGAGAGTCCACACACAGGACGAGGGTGTCTTGCCGTGAGCTAGCCAGAGAGTCCACACTCGGGACGAGGGTTAGCGCTTAGTTCAAACCCGTGAGTCCACACTCGGGATGAGGGTTTGGTTCTTCCATTGATCTCGTGTATTCGTTCATCCGGCAGTTCATTTATACGTAGTTGTTCTAGTGTTCGTGTTCGTATCTGTGTTCGTATTCGTGTTCGTGTTCGTAGTCATTTGTCTTATTCTTGTTCTTTCTTGTTTATTTTCTTGCGCATGATAAAACTGTTAGATAGGCATGTATATTATGTATCTTGCTATGTCCTCTGAGGACCTGATGATCTCCTCAGGTTTAGCGATTGCATGGAGTTAGCTAGTAGTTCTGGATGGCAGAGGATTTGCAGTTCTTGCAGGATTCAGGTACCGTTATTGTGTTTATTATCCGCTCGTGCTTTTCATTCCTTATCATGAGATATCATGTTCCTTGTTTCAGTTGTAGACTCTTATTATATTCTTTAGAGTCTTATCGGACCTTTATGCTAGTGGGCTGCAGACCACGACCCATAGTGTTCATTCATGTTTTATATTCTTATTGTGGATTAAGATATAGATTGTATTGCCATGATTTGGCAGTAAACTATAGCCTTGACAGCGTTTACGTATTCGAGATGGGCTGGAGTCCGCTCGATGCGTAGCTGGGCTTGGATACGCTTCGTATCCGAAAAGCGGGTGTGGGTCGTGACAACCATAGCCTTGACAGGTTTACGTACTCGAGTCGGGCTGGAGTCCGTTCGATACGTAGCTGGGTTTGCTCACGCTCTCGCATCCGAAAAGTGGGTGCGGGTCGTGACAAGTTTTTTTTGGTGGCCCATGCAGGTCAGAGCATATCGTACCGGTTACGTAACTGTACTGGTACGAGCCTGCGACAATGACTAAACCTTAAAAAATCTCAATCCACTCTGCCTTGAAAATTCTCCTAGAAATTCCTCTACGTCCTTGAAAACTCCATATTTGCTCTTGATTATTCTTCCTTGCTTTCTGTACCATTGATTCTCGTCTCTTCCTATTCCGAGGTGACGAATGGTCGTGTTGTCTATGATTCATTAGAAATTCTTAAATTATAGTATAATATTGCTTGACTATTGAATGTTTGGTCGTTTATAGATATGAGGGAGTATAGATGCCATATACCTAGATATCTGTCGGTAGAATTGTAAGCAACTAGTTAGAAGACCATAAGACTTTAGTGACCGTATTTTGAGGAGTAATGTGACCAAAGGTGGGTAGAAGTCCTCGAATTTTCGTAGTTACGAAATGACTAGAGAAAGTTATAAGTATTTTTTTGAGAAATTAAATTTGGAGAGATTAAGGTAATAGTATCACGACCCGCACCCACTTTTCGGATACGAAGCGTGTCCAAGCCCAGCTACGCATCGAGCGGACTCCAGCCCATCTCGAATACGTAAACGCTGTCAAGGATATGGTTTACTGCCAAAGCATGGCAATGCAATCCATATCTCAATCCACAATAAGAATATGAAACATGAATGAACACTATAGGTCGTGGTCTGCAGTCCACTAGCATAAATGTCCGATAAGACTCTAAGGAATATAACAAGAGTCTACAACTGAAACAAGGAACATGATATCTCATGATAAGGAATGAAAAGCACGAGCGGATAATAAACTCAATAATAATACCTGAATCCCGCAATGTATCATCACGTCTGCCATCCAGAACTACTAGCTAACTCCATCCAACCGCTAAACCAGAAGAGATCATCAGGTCCTCAGAGGACTAGCAAGATACATAATATACATGCCTATCTAACAGTTTTATCATGCGCAAGGAAATAAACAAGAAAGAACAAGGACAAGACAAATGACTACGAACACAAACACAAACACGAATACGAACACTAGAACAACTACGTATAAATGAACTGCCGGATGAACGATAATCACGAGATCAATGGAAAAAACTAAACCCTCATCCCGAGTGAGGACTCACGGGTTTGAACTAAACACTAACCCTCGTCCCGAGTGTGGACTCTCTGGTTAGTATTAACCCTCGTCCCGAGTGTAGACTCTCGGGTTAGTTCACGGCAAGGCACCCTCGTCCCGAGTGTGGACTCTCTGGTGCAAATACTACATTCTCGTCCCGTGTATGGACTCTCTGATGTAAACACCCTCGTCCCGAGTGTGGACTCTCTGGTGCAAGTTAAGTCAAGTCTATACCCTCGTCCCGTGTGTGGACTCTCGGGTGCAAATAATCGACATCCTAGTCCCTAGCGTGGACTCACGGATGTAAACAGATCAAGGAAAACACCCTCGTCCCGAGTGTGGACTCTCTGGTGCCAAGGAAACAATGTCAAGGATTTAGCAGTTCACTTACATGTACTTGTTCTATGACACGACTCAAGCAAGGTACTGACGAGAACTCCAAATGTGAAACACAAGGCCAAAACATGAACATGGCTATAAACAATAAAAACAACTCCACAAAAAATAACACGAAAAGCACATGTTCATAAACAATCAAATAACTAAAATAATGAAAGAAAATGCATGTAAGTAAAACTGTAGAGGAAGGCAAGGTATACTTACCTGGAGGTTGCACGCAGATCCAATAATAATCTAGTCCACTGCTAAGCCATAAGGTCCAAATCATCACAACTGTCTCTGAAAGCTGAAACAAATAATGCCAACAGTCTCAGAATAGTTAAATTAGCTAGGATTGCCTGTTCTTAAGTCTAATTTTGGACACAGGGGCAAAACAATAATTTCGGGCAAAAACGGTGTCCGCCGTTGGACCCGCTTTGTACCGAAAAGCGTGCCAGAGTCAATAGTCTCTAAAGTCGTCAAACTATATGTCTACGGATCCGGTTTTTCGATACGAACCCAACCGTATGTCCAAATTTGGATTCCGGCAGGCCGTGCACAAAATCGCCCGTTGAGTGGGACCGTGGGGCCCGCAAAACGACAATTTTATCAACGGTCTCAGAATCGGACCAAACTTGGCATACAGGATCAGAAAAACGATACGGTCCTGTTGGCACAAGTTTTGTCTCGATCTGACGAGCGTGCACAAAGTAATTGGAGAATTTACAAAGTACACGATACGGTAAATTTCGACGGATACGCATCAAATTTGTTGTGCACACGCAACCAATTCGAATTCC
Source organism: Iris pallida (assembly GCA_029216955.1). Classification (NCBI taxonomy): domain Eukaryota; kingdom Viridiplantae; phylum Streptophyta; class Magnoliopsida; order Asparagales; family Iridaceae; genus Iris; species Iris pallida. Next base: position 31,167,023 of record JANAVB010001800.1, read on the forward strand.
GTCAAAGCCCACACGACCACGAAACCGTTACACAGCTTTCGATGCTTTCGGTTCGTGACCAGGACGCCCGGAATGGCGGGACGCACGTCGTGTGGAAGGATTTTCTAATTTTCGAAAACAGTTTTTTTGTCAAACTTTGAAACGGTTTTAACAGGGATTTAATTAATGAAAAATAAAAGTAAAAGAGAGGTTTCGAACTCGTATATGTTGTATAAAACTGTCTTCAAATAGAATCTCAAAATCGTGCACGGATTGGAAGAAAACTGTCCGGGAACTAGAGTCCTTGGACTGGTTTTACTGTCCTGTTTCGACAGATTTTTGTCGAACTTTGGTTCGATCTATCGGACAACGTAGTGCGTCTAAATTCAAAGTAATTTATGGCATTTTGAGTCCTATATGTTGCGAACATACCAGCGAAAGAAAATCGTGAAACGGTTCGGCGAGCGCTGCACACGGTTGCGACGAAGTAGGGTCGTCGGTTGCCTTCGTTGCTGTTATGGTTTCCACGTCCTGTCGTGCGCGCGGGGTTTCAGTGTCGCCGCGGTAGCTCCGGCCGGCCGTGGCTCTCGGCGGCACGCGCACGTGCGCGTGGGGGTGAAGGTGCTTAGGGTTTTGAGGGTTTTTGTTTCGTTTCTGTTCGTTATATAAGCGCTACAAACAGTCGGGTTGGAGGAGTTGCCTTGTACTAGGCTCGGCTGTGGGGTTTATTCATCGGGCCTGGCGTGTGGCTCGAGCTGGGCTCGACTGGGCCGGGCCCGGCCTGGCTGTGGGGTTTTATTTCTTTGCTGCGATGGGTTTAGGCCAAGCCTGGGGTTGGCTTTGGATTTGTTCGGCTATTGGGCTGGTTTTGCTCGGTTTAGGGGTCTCTGGTGAGTTGGTTTTGGGCCTCGGGCTGGCAGGCCAAACTGGCTGCTAGGCCTTAGGATTAGTTATTTACATTCTATTTATATATATCTATATACATATATATGTATATACATACACATACCTACATAATATATTTATATGTATTCATACAAATATACACATAGGTAATATATTGATATATACATATAAATACACACATAGGTAATATATTTATTTATTCATATAAATACACACATATATAATATACATATATATATATATATATATATATATATATATATATAAAAAAAATATATATATATATATATATATATATATATATATATATATATATATATATATATATATATATATATTTATATATTTATATACATATTCACATATACACATATATATATATATATATTCACATATACATTTATATATCCAATTATTTACTCTATATATATATATACATCAATATATATATAATTTAGATAAATTACATAGAGTCGAAAATATTTGTTAAAGGAAATTATTTACTAAAATATCAATAAACATTATTTAATATCAAGAACTCATAATATATATATTTAACTACAATTTGGGAAAAACGTCTACTAGGTTACTGAATTAAAATACTACCACCCAATGCATGTCTACACGGTCGTTTTGGGATGCACTACATGACTACCTGGGCTTGGGCTTGGTTTGGGTCCAGCCTGGCCAATTTGGTTCAACCGGGTCACTCAACGTCAAATAATATAATAATAATAATAATAATAAATAATTAACTATTTATAATAGTCATGTCACAACTTGGCCTGGTTTTCCTAGTTAGGACATCCCTATGGCTAGGTTTTCCTGGACATGACTAGTATACTAGTCAAAGCACATTGCTACATCTCCCGTGCCACAAATCCTAGTCGTCTAGTACTTCAAGACTCAACTATGGCTAAAGTCATCTACCGTAATAATTAATCAAATAATTAATTCTAAAATTCTAAAATCACTATTTAAATCAAATAAATAATTATAAAAAAATTAAAAAAAATTCTCCGGGAAGGGAAGCTAAAATAGTAGACTTTGAATTTAAGGGATGGTCATGAATTGGAATTTCGAGGACGAAATTATTTTTAAGGTGGGTAGATTTGTAGCTCCCCTTCCCGAAATTTTTTTTGAAATATTTATTTATTTATTTATTTGATTTAAATGGGGATTTTAGAATTTTTTGTAAATATTTATTTAGTTAATTATTACGGTAGATAATTTTAGCCATGGTTGAGTTTTGAAGTACTAGACGACTAGGATTTATGGCACGGGAGATGTAGCAGTGTGCCTTGACTAGTGTACTAGCCATGCCCGGGGAAACCTAGCCATAGGGATGCCCTAACTAGGAAAACCAGGCTAAGTTGCGACTTAACCTTTCTAGATGTTTAATTATTTATTAATTAAATTATTGACTTGCAGAAGATCCGGTTGTACTCAACTAGTCGGACTTGACCCGAGCCAAACCCGAATCCATGTAGACAGGTAGTACGACCAGAGACGTTCTTGTAGGGGTATATTTATTTTTATATATACATATTCGTATTTTATTTTAAGGTACTAACAAATATTTTTCCTAAATATTGTTATATATAAGTGTCATTGATATTAAAATATGATGAGTATTTCCTTAAAATGCTACTTTAGATTTGGGATTTTTGTGTATATAATAGTATATTCAAGTATATGAATAATAGTCTTTATAAATAAATTATTTTCTAATTAACTGTTATATATATATTTATTATCAATTTACTGATATTGTTTGAATATTAAATATAATATATGTTATTTTGCTATTTAAATTATCCTGGATATATATATATATATATATATATATATATATATATATATATATATATATATATATATATGTGTGTGTGTGTGTGTGTGTGTGTGCATACGTATGTGTATATGTGTATTTATATATATACTATATATATACGTATATGCGTGTATATATGTATGTATACATATACATACGTATTTATGTGTATATATATTTATATATAAATATATATGTATATATATATATAAATAAGAAATAGAAAAAGGAAAAAGAAAAAAACAATTAGAAAACAAAACATCCAAGCCCAGGCCTCACAAGCCCGGCCTGGCCCAGCCAGCCCCAGGCCCGCTCAGGTGAGTCCAGGCCCAGCCTGGCTTGGCTTAAACCCCAGCCAAACAACAGGTCTCCCAAACCCCAGGCCGAGCTAATATGTGACCCCTCTGTTTCAGACTTTATTCGTTTATATACGAATGTATATAAACCGTCAGAGGGACGAGATCCACGAAACCCTAACAACCATCGTGCCGCCACCCCAGCCATGGGCGAACCACCCCGACGCCTGTGCGCGCCCAGGACCGCCGTGCGCGGCCGCGCGGGTCGTCGGAGCCGACCACGGCGCGGGAATAACAGAGCATGGCTGCAGCAACTACCATCTGTGGGGCTGAGTTCCCAGCAACGGATTTCCACGATCGCTCAATGGTTTCGCGAACCGTTTTCTCGGGTATGTCCCCAACCCATACGAGATTATCTCCCTTCAATTAGATCGGATTTATATGCTTTATATTGGCTAGAAGTTTGATTCAAAGTTTAAAGAAAACTGTTCAAAAGCAGAATATAAATCCAGTCCCAACGTCAGATTTTGAAGGCGATTTCTCGCCAAACCATCCACAGTTTACGAAATCCATTTAAACACAGTTATGAACAACATAACCGAGAAGGAAACCTCAATGATAGAAATATTTTTAGTGTTTTGTACAACAAATAAAACCAGTTTGAAAATCAGAGAAAAACTAGAAATCTGTTTTTGGAAAAACCAGAAAAATTCTTCCACACGACGTGCGTCCCGCCATTCCAGGCGACGTGGTCACGAACCGAAGGCATCGAAAGCTGCGTAACGGCTTCGTGGTCGGGTGGGCTTAGACGGAATTCAAATTGGTCGCGTATGCGCGACGAATTTGATGCGTATCCGTCGAAATTTACGGTATCGTGCACTTTACAAATTCTCTAATTACTTGTGCACGCTCGTCAGATCGAGACAAAACTTGCGCCAACAGAACCGTATCATTTTTCTGGTCCTGCATGCCAAGTTTGGTCCGATTCTGAGACAGTTGGTAAAATTGCCGTTTTGCGGGCCCCACGGTCCGACTCAACGGGTGACTTTGTGCACGGCCCACCGAAATCCAACTTTGGACATACGGTTGGATTCGTATCGGAAAAATGAATCCATAGACATGTAGTTTGACGACTTTAGAGACCATTGACTCTGGCACATTTTTTGGTGCAAAGCGGGTCCAACGGCGGACATCATTTTTACACGAAATTACCGTTTTGCCCCTGTGTCCAGAATTGAACTTAAGGACAGGCAATTCTAGCTAACTTGACTATTTTGAGAACGTTAGTAATGTTTGTTTCAGATTTTGGAGACAGTTGTGATGACTTGGACTGTATGGCTTACCAGTTGACATTATTTTATTGGTTCTTCGCGCTGCCACCAGGCAAGTATACCTTGCCTCCCTCTACAGTTTTATTACATGCATTTTATTTGAGTTTCCAATTTTTGGATTATTTATGGACATGTGCTTTTCGTGTTTTATTCTTTTGAGTTGTTTCATTGCATATAGCCGTGTCCATGTTGGTCTTGTGGTTCACAATTGGAGTTTCTAGTCAGTACCTTGCTTGAGTCGTGTCATAGAACGAGTACGTATAAGTGAACTGCCAAATCCTTGATATTGTTTCCTTAGCACCAGAGAGTCCACACTCGGGACGAGGGTGTTTTTCTTGATCTGTTTACATCCGTGAGTCCACGCTAGGGACTAGGATGTCGATTATTTGTACCAGAGAGTCCACGCTCGGGACGAGGGTGTAGACTTGACTTGACTTAACTTGTACCAGAGAGTCCACACTCGGGACGAGGGTGTTTACATCAGAGAGTCCACACACGGGACGAGGATGTAGTATTTGCACCAGAGAGTCCACACTCGGGACGAGGGTGTCTTGCCGTGAACTAACCAGAGAGTCCACACTCGGTACGAGGGTTAGTACTAACAAGAGAGTCCACACTCGGGACGAGGGTTAGTGTTTAGTTCAAACCCGTGAGTCCACACTCAGGATGAGGGTTTGGTTTCTTCCATTGATCTCGTGATTATCGTTCATCCGGCAGTTCATTTATACGTAGTTGTTCTAGTGTTCGTGTTCGTGTTCATGTTTGTGTTTGTGTTCGAGTTTATGTTCGTGTTCGTAGTTATTGTCGTGTTCATGTTTCTTCTTGTTTATTTTCTCCCGCATGATTAAACGGTTAGATAGGCATGTATATTATATATCTTGCTATGTCCTCTGAGGACCTGATGATCTCATCAGGTATAGCGATTGCATGGAGTTAGCTAGTAGTTCTGGATGGCAGAGGATTTGCGGTTTTTGCGGGATTCAGGTATCGTTATTGTGTTTATTATCCGCTCGTACTTTTATACCTTATCATGAGATATCATGTTTCTTGATTTCGTTTTAGACTCTTGTTATTTTCTTTAGAGTCTTATCGGACATATATGCTAGTGGGCTGCAGACCACGACCCATAGTGTTCATTCATATTTCATATTCTTATTGTGGATTCAGATGTAGATTTGTTTGCCATGATTTGGCAGTATACCATAGCCTTGACAGCGTTTACGTACTCGAGTCGGGCTGGAGTCCGTTCGATACTTAGCTGGGCTTGCTCACGCTCTCGCGTCCGAAAAGTGGGTATGGGTCGTGACACAACCGTCGACCCCCTTTCCCTGGGCGTGCCCCGTGCGCGAGCGCGCTACCGAGGGCAGCGCCGACCTGCCGGAGCAGGCCGGACACGTGCACAGCGCGCGGTGATGATGCAGCAGGAGTAGGCAAAGAGGCCGACTTCGCGATAGCTTTTCGTCGCGCTCGGTCGACCAATGGTCGAACCGTCTTCGCAGGTATTTCGACAACCTATACCCCTTCATTTTCCTTCAGGTAGTTCATTTTAATTCGCCTTGTATGCGACGGAAAATGAGTCCCAAAACCGAAAAAAACCTCGATTTTCGGAATTTAGAAACTGTTCCGAAACCCGGTCGATTTACGACTAGAATATTATAAAACTTGGAAAACCGCTTGAACAGCCTTTTAGATAACATAACCGAGATGGAGACCCTATTTTTAGTTTAATTTCTAGTTGGTTATTTTCTGTTAAAAGTCAATTCGAAAAATCAGGAAAAACTGATAAAAACTGTTTTAAAAACTTGAAAAACCATCCACACAACGTGCGTTCCGCCATTCCGGGCGACGTGGTCACGAACCGAAAGCATCGAAAGCTGCGTAACGGCTTCGTGGTCGTGTGGGCTTTGACGGAATTCAAATTGGTCACGTGTGCGCGACGAATTTGATACGTATCCGTCGAAATTCACCATATCGTGCACTTGGCAAATTCTCCAATTACTTTGTGCACGCTCGTCAGATCGAGATGAAACTTGTGCCAACAAGACCGTATCATTTTTCTGGTCATGTATGCCAAGTTTGGTCCAATTCTGAGACAGTTGAATCGTACGTCGTTTTGCGGGCCCCACGGTCCCACTCAACAGGCGATTTTGTGTACGGCCTGCCGGAATCCAACTCTGGACATACGGTTGGGTTTGTATCGGAAAACCAAATCTGTAGACATGTAGTTTAATGACTTTAGAGACCGTTGGCTCTGGCACGCTTTTCGGTGCAAAACGGGTCCAACGGCGGACATCATTTTTGCCTAAAATTACCGTTTTGCCCCTGTGTCCAGAATTGGACTTAAGGACAGACAATCCTAGCTAATTTGACTATTCTGGGAACGTTGGTAATGTTTATTTCAACATCCGGAGACTTCTACATGTATTGACTGATTGTGGCTCATTGAGTGGTATAGTATTATTGGTTTCTCCAGCTAAGGACCTCAGGCAAGTGCACTTTCTGATTACTTTCCGATTCATAGTAGTGTTTTCATTTCATGTCTATACATATATCTTGCTGCTTGTTGACACGCTCGTCACACGAAGTAGTCGAAAGGGAAAATATCTTAGTAGACATGTGGACTACCCAGAACTATTCCATGATGTCTATTCGTGAACAATAGCACCTGTACACGGCACGTGCAGGTGCCAAATTTACCCCCTAGCCGTTCACATGTCGAAAAGGATATTTCACACCACATAGGTAGATGTCTTTTATTTTTCTTTTACTTCTCTATCGTGCTATGTCATCAGTTATCTTCCAGTTTTCATAACTCTTATGTTAGTTTCATGTGTTGTTAATTCTATTGTGTTTTTGCATTATCGTCGGTTGGTGTACTTGTTCTATTCCTGACTGGAAACCAACATTTTTCAGGTTTAGCCGCGATAACTCTTAGCACTGGGAAGACATGGGTATGTTGAGGCCGACCTAGAAATAGATAGCAGTTGTACTCAATTTTATTAAATGTAAAATCATGTATTTCTTTCATTTTAAATATTGTAAATGTTGTAATAAATTTAGAAATGTGAATGAGCAGCAATTGTTTTATTTTGTGCATTTATTTCTTGCGGGCTTGACAGCGTTCTACCGCCGACTCTGCGGCGTGGGCTGGCTTGGACACGTCTTGTATCCGAAAAAGAGGGTACGGGTCATGATTGGAGCTACCAATAGTGGAGGGCTTGTGAGATACGCCTTGATGTCGTCAAATGTGCGTTGACATTGTTCAGTCCAGACGAAAGATACGCCTTTCTTTATGAGCTGAGTGAATGGTTGACACCTTCCAAAGAGGTTCGAAATGAATCATCTGATGTAGGCTAACCTTCCTTGAAGTCCGCATAGCTCTTTGAGGTAGGATGCATATCGAGGATAGCCTTCACTTTCTCCGAGTCCAGATGTATACCCTTTGAAGTGATGACGAAGCCAAAAAACTTGCCGCTGGAGACTCCCAGAAAAGACTTGGTTGGATTCATCTTGAGTTGGTGTGCACGCATTAGTTCGAACACCGTTCTCAAGTCTTGGAGGTGGTTGCCCTTGAGACGACTTTTAACTACAATATCGTCTACGTAGCACTCCATAGTTTTACGCAAATAATCGCAAAAAATTATGTTCATGGCTCGCTGGTATGTCGCCCCTGTATTCTTCAATCCGAAGGGCATCACCGTGTAGCAGTATACCCCCAACGTTGTTCGAAAAGATGTGTGCTTCTCGTCTTCGGGGAACATCTTGATCTGGTTGTAGCCTGAGAATCCATCCATGAAGGACATCCGCTCGAATCCGCAAGTATTGTCGATCATTACGTCGATGATCGGTAGAGGAAACTCGTCCTTCGGGCAGACAGAGTTCAAATTACGGTAATCGTTACAGACTCGAACTTTACCGTTCTTTTTTATGATTGGAATGATGTTGGCAACCCAGTCTGGGTGTTGTTCTTCGCGAATGAATCCACTGGCAATGAGCTTCTTGACTTCATTCTCGATGGCCTCCATGATGTCTGGTCGGAATCGTCGTTGTTGCTGCTTCACTGGCTTAGCTTTAGACGAAATATTCAGGTGGTGCATTACGACTTTAGGGTCCAAGCCTGGCATGTCTTCATAGCTCCATGCGAAGATGTCGATGTATTCTTTATAAGCTGTATAAGAGATTGGTGTTCATCGCCAGATAGACTTTTGCTGATGAAGATTGGTTTGAAAGATGATTCATCTCCTACATTGACTTGGATGACTTCGTCTTCGGTAGGTAGTTCACGTTGTTCGAAGTGCAGCTCCCACCTAGTATCTATCTTTTGAGCCCATTGTTCAAGCTCGATTGATTGGATATCGTCTGCAATTTGGTCAACGGAAACCATATTGACGGACAGAGTTGTCTTGAACATGTCGCCAATACTGGAGTCTGAGTCCCAGAGGAAGGAATCAGAAGAATGAGAACAACGATCTGCTTTATCATCTGATCTTTCGAGAGTTGTTGGAGGAGTAACATAACCCAAACCAACACCGCTTCGTTGATAGTAGTTCTCGGGTTTGCCGGGAGGAGCAAAGTGTCGTATTGGCAATCGTTGTCCTCGATCGTAATTTAGCCCCCGGTCGCTTTTGATGTCATATCCAATGTTCTGGATGATATTCTTGGCCTGCCAACTATACCGGAAAAGTTGTATTTTTTCAGAGTCATAGTTAGCTTCTGTGTTGTGCTTGGGAGAAGTAGAGTATGGAATGAACTTTCTCTCGCCAATTATACGACCGAAGATGATTAGTTCTTCATCCTTCTTTCTGGCTGGAACGATGAAGTAGAGGATATCTTCTGGGTAAACTTTTTTCTGCAGGTGAGGCGTCGTTACCGGCATGCAGAGGTGTGGTCATATGCCGTGCTCTAGAGCATATATCGTATCTATGTAGTGGTTTACAGATTGATAGACATCGGAGTAATTCAAAGATAAACCTTTACTAAGGAAATACGCAAGTTCTTCTTCAGGGATAACATCATCCGCTGAAGGTACATTATTATGAGTATTGATATACTCATTGAGAGGATCATCATCTGGAAGAGGAGCCAAAGTCTTGGCCGAGTTCACCATGTAGGGTAATTCTTTAGGATTGGGAGGACGGGCATCAGTAGGTTCCTCTCGGGGTGTCTTGCTGAGAGTGATGGTCAATGGTTTGACCTTGTCAGGGTTCTTCTTTTTTACCCAGATTGTGAGAGGCTTCGGAGTACTTTTTAGAGTGGTACGTCCTTTGACTTGAATGATCAGGGGACCATCATTGGAGGATGAACTTGCTTCAGCTTCATTTTTATCTTCGTTGCCGTCATCCTTGGGGGGCTGAGATTGGTAAAGTACCGAATCTCCATAGTAGGCTTCGATGCCCTTAAAAGGATCGACATAGGTAAACTCCATCTTTACGACACCGTCACTGTTGAAGCATTGGTGAAGTATGAAAGGAACGATTTTGTTTTTGTGTATCCATGGACGTCCTAACAAGACGTTATAGGATACATTGACATCGATCACATAGCAAGAAACCTCCGTTCGGAGATCACCGATCTGGCACTTGAGACGAATCTTACCCAGCGGGTGGCTTCGACCAACATTAAAAGCCATGATAGTTGTGTTGGTTGCAGATAGCTTATGCAGAAGGATTCCCAGAATTTGAAGTAAACTTCTAGAAATGATGCTGAGGGAGGATCTTGGATCGATGTGCATGCGGTCCACCTTGATCGCTCCGATATACCCTGTATAGTACAGGGGTCTATCATGACGATTATTTTTAAGTAGTATGTCCTCCTGTAAAAAGGTGATGTTGGGCACCACTTCCATAGTACTGTGGCAGTGGGGACAGGAGACGGAATCTTCAGTGGAGGCTTTGACTTCAGCGAGATAAGAGTCGGCATGTAGTAAAGCCTCACTTAAGGCCTTCAACATTTTTTGGAGAGTCGCAACAGATCGAACAGAGACAACCTGGCAGGTGTATTGGCTAGCTGTGCCAGTATGTCAAAGTTGTAGGGCCGATCCATGCCTTCGGGAGCTGGCACCTTCAGAGATTTGTCAAACCGCGTCTCCTGCTGCTTGGATGTGTCCGTAGTTGGAGGCTTAGACGGGCCGGCTTCTGAGCTTGTAGGGGCAGCAGGAGGTTGAGAAGGTACTGCTTCTTCTTGTGCGGGATCGTATGTCCGAAGATAAGTCTTCCTCGATCGCGTCTCGCCAGATAGAACCTCGTAGATGGGAGATGATACCATATGGCATGACTTGTATTTCTTGTCCCTTTTTGCTTTGGGAGGTACCATCCCCTGCGTCACTTCTTGCACAAGGTCCGGATGGACCCCCATGATCTTACCACGTTCAGTCGTAAGTGGCACCAAGGTAGAGTTGTGAGCTGGCGGTAGGTTGACGACATCCATTATTGCCTTGGGAATCGGGACCACGTCGTCTGGGACTTCTGTGGGAGAAAAGTCACCAAACTAAAGAGAGATCATGTTAAAAGATACGACCTTGTCTTCAGTTTCGAGGTTGATCACTTGGCTATCGATAAGCTGTTGTATCTTCTTTTTCAGGACGATGCAGTCCTTGGTGGAATGGTGCACGTACTGATGATAGAGACAGTACTTGGGATCGTTGAGCTGGCTTGCCTCTACAGGACGTCGTGGTGGAGGCAATGTCAGCTTATTACCCTTCGTCAATGTGTAAAAGTTGGTAATGACATCATCTTCGTCAAACGAGAAGGTCTCCTTAGGCTTGTCGGAGGCTCCCTGGGAATTGGAAGCTCCTTTGGAAGTGTCGACCTTCAGGACTTATTTTCCTTTATCCCCACGAATAGGGATAGTTTGAGGATGCTTGCCCTTGTCTTCGAATTTGGGTATTTTCAACCCTAGTAGTTCCAAGTTATGAACGTCATTTTCAGCAGTATCAGCGGCCCCAATGAAAGCGGGCCATGTATCATACTTATGTATACCCAGACAAAACTTTACCGTAGAAAGGAAGTTATGTTGACAAGTATCCTTAAGTTCTGAGTCTGGTATGCCGAAGGGCATCTTCAGTGCTAGCCGCCTGAAGCGTTCGATGAAGGCGATGACAGACTCAGTCCTCCTTTGCTTGGTCTCGATGAGGGTGGACATACTAACATGCATGCCACTCTCGTAAAACCTATTGAGGAACAACCTCTCCAAGTCTTTAAATGAATTGATACATCCGTCAGGCAGACTACAGAACCATTCAAAAGCTACCCCCTGCAAGGTACTAATAAACAGCTTCGACAAGAATGGATCGTCTCTGGGTAAGTGTAGAGTCTGCGTGTTGAAGTATGTCATGTGTTGACGAGGAGAAGTCAACCCGTCAAATAAATTCAGTGTCAGCGGCTTGTAGTTAGGAGGGCAAGTAGCATTCTTCCACTCAAGGGGATACGGTTGAGATATCCTCATCTTCTGAAGCTCGTCTTTGTGTGAGATGGTGTCGAGACGGGCGACGAGGGAATCAATTGTATCCTATTGATTGAGCAGGTATTGGGAAACGACTGCTGAACGGTTGTCAGGCGTCGTTGGCGATGGACCATCCCCAGCATTTGCAAGATTTGGAGGAGGCACAACGGAATGATAATCCTTTTGTAGTGAAGGAGGGTTGTTGCTATGAGCCGGACTAGCGTGGGCCGAGACATTTTTTGAGGTGGAGGAACAGCCCCAGCAGCTTGAACTGCCATGATACTGGTAAGCATATCAGTGATCTTGGCGAATGTTGTTTCAAGACCCTCTAGCTATTTGCAGGTCTGATCACTGGCTTCTTCAGTTCTTTCTCCGTCTGCCATGTATGTAGATAACATATGAGTATGAACAGAGGAAACAATACAACTGGTGCTGATACTGTCTGTCTCCGAGTAAACAAGTCCTTCATCTTCAGGTAGAGGAGGTAGATAGTCGCCATCAGATTCGGAGGGATCGTCATCCTCTGGAAGGCTACCTCCAGTGTGGAGGTCATCCGCTTCAGACTCTGAGGGAATACTACCTCCAGCTTGGGAGTCTTCGTCGTCCATACGAAATCTTGCCTTTGATCGAGTACCCATATAGACTCCTTCAGATGTGACAGCCTGCTGGCCATCTGTTGGTAGACTTCTTCTTCTTCTTACGAAACTGGGAGAGAAAGTTGGGTTCGTGGTCCACCGTCTTTGATTGGAGCTTCCGTAAGGGGGACCCCATGAAGCCATGTTGGATGAAACACGCAGTAGCTTTTCATTGTCAGAGAAATGCAGCCGTCGAAACACGGACTTTCTCTAAGGCACTCTTGTTGCTTTGGAGCAGCAACAGTTGATAACAATACTGGTGCACGGATGTGCACTATGAATTGTTATGTCCTCCCTCGCTTTACGCTTATAATTTATCATGTCGCGCAAGTCAGCAGAAGGAAGTTTTACCTTACAACCCATGTTGCATGCATCGCCGAGCTTTGCATGCGGGTTCGTAAGGAGAGTTGGCACATCCAGACTTAGTTCACGTGCAGGGGCAACCCCCACACCTAAGTTCTGTGATGTCCTTGAAGACAGCCCCGTGCTATACGCGTTGGGGCCTGTCTTTTTGCTGTGGGCGCATAGGCCTTGGAGGCTGGCCTTGGACGCATGCTCCTTGACAGCATGTCTGAGCCTCCTTGATGTGGGCACATAGTATGGATCCAGTGAGCCTGGGCGCATAGCCTTGGGCGCATGACCCTGGATGTCCAGTCTGTTGAAGACAGAAGCATTCTGGTTGGGGTTATGCACCCAAACATCTCCTTAGGCGCATGGCTTTGGGCGTATGCTTGGTGGAGCAGCGTTGTTTTCTTCCAGTTTTGCCTCCTTCGTTTGTGAGCCTCGCCGGGTTTGTCCAGAGTGTCGCACACCCCGATTCTTGGCATCGTAGTATTTTCCTTTGCCAAGTCTCGAGCGTCGAACACTCTATTGTTGGTTGTACAGGAAAGAAGTCACTGGGCTAGTAGAACCCGGAATGGTGTGAGCCTTCTCCATTTGGAGAACTTCTGTGGCAGAGTCATGCGTCCATGTGACAGAGTCCTCCAGTTGCATATCTGCTATGACACTAGCAGGATATGCACAGCGAGCCTTCGCAAGCCAAGTCTTGCGAGACTTGTTTGGCTTCGCTGATTTTGAGGGGGTAGAGCCATCCCTCAAGAGCATCTCTTCGAATGCTTGCTGATCGAACTTTACGATCAGCATCTTCTGAGTGCTCCCCACTTTGTCGGTATCAGATTGCGTCACCACCTTCTCGTCAGAGGAAAAGGTAGTCCCCAGCAGAGTTGCCATTTTTGTGGACACACATAAAAAGAAGAAGAAAATTCTATCTTTTCTTTATTGGCGCAAGGCACCACAAATCGAGTACACCTGAGAGATCCTGCGCTGAGGATCCCCGAATACAATTTTTTTTGGAGAATAGGACGATGGAGATCGAGCGGCAGTTGCTCCTTTACTCCGTTGAAACTCCGACTACAAAAATAGAAGAAAACCTAAGAAAATTGCTAACTCTCGGCTCACTGGCAAGAAGTACAGCAATTTGGCTCTTGAAAATGCTCTCCGTTCTGTGTTTTGAAGAGGGATGAGGCCCCCTTTTTATAGTCGTTCTTGAGCTGGGATGATGTTATGCGCCCACATGAGGAAAACACACTAGTTTTCATGTGGGCGCATAGTCCTGCCTTGGGCACATAGGGTGTAGGCGCATGTAGGCTGCAAGATCGTAGGTTGGTTGTGGTATTGACGTGGCCACATGCTTCGGTGCACGACTACTCGTGGAGACTGACGTGGCCGTGCGCTTCGGTGCATGTTTTGATCATGGCTTTGACCGAGTCAGGCTTGGGCGCATAGCCCTGTTTCAAGCTATGCGCCCTCCTTCACAGAGGGTGGCTTGGGCGCAGAGAGCTTCACAGGCTTGGGCGCCGCATAGAGCTTCGCAGGATGATGGGCGCATAGGAGCTTTACTGGGTGACTTGAGCACATAGGAGCTTCACTTGGGCACATATGTCCTCTTTTGGCTTGGGTACATAAGGCTTTATTTGCTGAAATTTTCATGCTTCTACAAACGTATCTTATTTGGATCCACTCTACCAGTCGGGGGCGGGGAGGATTAGTGTAGATGTGTGGTCATTATCTGCCTTATTTATTCTTCTAGACCTTGTGAATGCCAATCCTACACTCCATGTATGATTGGCTAGATCATTAGACCTTGTTCAGAGCCAAGCCGACCACATATCGAAGCTAGTATTCACACACCTAGATAGATGATTCTTGATTCTTGTACATGCTATGATCAATTTTACTTGTCTTGTTCTAGCTCTAGTTTACAGCTTACCTTGCCATGATACTTACATGTACATTTCCATTACTCTTGTATATACTCTCTATTTACAGTATCGTAGCATTTGTCATATCTTGTGAACTATTGTTAGTAGATTGTGCTCGTTCCATCCTGATTGGATAAGTTGACAAAATTTTACAGATGATGGCAAGGACGAGTGTCCTACCTATTATGGTCTACATGGCGTAGTGGGCGTAGACTAGGAGACTCTTGTCCAGCAGGGATTAGTTCTAGTCGATGAGACATTAGTGGTAGCTCTGCTAGATTAGTTTAGTACTGGACTTTGTCTCCAGATTACACTTGGGCTTGTTATTATTTAGTATTTGTATTTGAGATTGTCACCCCCACTTTTCTGAATAGGGCTAATATGGTCATCTATATTATTTTATTATTTTAATATTATTTAAATTATTATTGCTAGTGTTTTTATATTATTAGTTAAATAGATATTTAGTTGATATAGACATATACATGTTCAATAGAGTTTTATTTATAAAAATATTTAATATATTAAATAAATATAGAATATAAAATACTTGTTTTATTTATAAATAAATTAAGATTTTTGTACATATATATTTATTTGGTATTATTCTATTTATGGAGTTTCTATATATATATATATATATATATATATATATATATATATATATATATATATATATATATATATATATATATATATATATATATATATATATATATATATATATATATATATATATATATATTATTATTATTATTATTATTAATAATAAAATGTTTTATTAAAAAGGATAACCCAACTACACAGCACAAAACGCTGGGCCCACACAAACGGCCACAGTTCAAATTTGAAAAAACGTATGGAAATCGGAGGAGGGTGGCCACGTGGTCACGTGGAGGGGTCTGCCCGAGGAGGCTCGGGGACCGAGGGCCTTGGTCTACCCGAGGGGGAGCGGGGACCGAGGAGGGGGGGCGGGGCCCGAGGGGGGATGGGCAGTCCGCGAGGCGTCGAGTGCCGCAGAGGCGGCGGCCCGAGGCGGCCGGCGCGGGGGAGAGCCGCCAGGGAAGGGCGGGGACCGGGCTCCCAGGAGAAGGGGAGCGCGGTGCTGAACTACGGCGGGAGGCCCGCGGAGCGTCGCCGGGAGCGGGGATATGAAGGGCGGAGGTCGGGTCCTCCAGGGGCCAGACTGGGAGAGGGGATGCCGGCGAGGGAGGAGGAGAGGGACTCCACGGCAGAAGAGGACTCGAGGGGTAGCTGGGTAGGGCGGACCGACGAGGGGGAGGGGGAGCTGATCCGCAGGAGCCACGGGGGCCGGAGGCGGCCGGAAGGGATATGCGCTGCGGCCGGCGCACTGAGGCTGAGGCACCGCCTCCGGGAGCTCTAGAGGTAGCGCCTCGAACCTTGGAAGAGGGCGTACGCCGCCCACTGCGCGGCGGAGGAGGAGCCATAGTGGGTCGCGGCCGTCGGGGGTGGGGCGGAGACCGAGTACCACCTCATGGTGGAGGGATCTTGCCAGTAAGTCTCGGCCGAGGACGAGGGAGGTGGAGCTGAGGCAGAGGCGGGGAGAGGGGCGAGAGGGGGAGGCGTCGGGCGGGGGTTGGCTGACTGGGCGGTGGGCTCCTAGGCCGCCTGGGAAGGGACCCAGTAGCCCCGCTGGATGGAGGGGTCCTGCCAGTAGGCCCCGACCGAGGAGGAGGGAAGCAGAGCAGAGGAGACAGGCGGGGGAAGGGGATCTGCGACAGAGAAGGGGGGAGACGGCGGGTGGTGCGCTGCCGCAACAGCAAGGGCTTGGGCGTAGGCCTCAGCCATGAGGGAAGGAGGCACGGCGAGTTGGGACTCGGGATGGGGGAGGAAGTCCCCGGCCACGACAGTGGGCGCGGCTGGAAGGGAGTCGAGTTAGGGGAGGAGGACCTCGACCTGGACGGGAGGCGCCGAGAGGGGCATCGCTGATGAGGCGGGAGGAGGCGTGAGAGGAGGAGGGGGCGCGGAGATGCAGCCCGAAGCCGAAGCGGGGAGGGGATCGGGAGGAGTGGATGCCGGAGGGAGGGCGACTGCCAGGGCGTGGGGAGCCTGGGCTGGAGGAGCACCAGGGGCTGCCGGGGGAGGGGGTGGCGTTGCGGAAGGGCTGACGGCGCCGGGGAGCGGCGGGTCGGGGACAGGCCGCGCAGCGCGCGGGGCGCCGAGGAAGCCTGACGGAGGGCCTAGGAGGGACGGGGCTGGAGGCGGCCGAGGGCGCCGGGGACGGCGATTCCGGCGACGCCGAGGGCGACTGCGGCACCGAGGAATAGAGGGGAAGGGGTAAGGGCCGCCGCACGCCATGCATACGCCGGCCGCTGGAGGGGGCCAGAAGGACCCCGGCCGAGCGAATGGGCCAGGGAGGCCGGAGTAGGCGGGGGACACCCGGCGGGAAAGGGGACGGCCGAGGACGGACGGCCACCTGCCTAGACCGAGGGGCTGGGGAGCTCCTTCCTCCGGAAGCCAAACCCACATCGTATTATATATATATATATATATATATATATATATATATATATATATATATATATATATATATATATAGAAAGGGAATAAAATAGTTTTAAATAAATATAATATGTGTATGTATGTATGTATGTATGTATGTATGTATGTATGTATGTATGTATGTGTGTGTATGTGTGTGTGTGTGTGTGTGTGTGTGTGTGTGTGCGTGTGCGTGTATATATATATATGATTTATATTTATATAAAGTATAAAGGATTAATAAAAGTCAAAATAAATGAAAAGGTCAAAATTGAAATTAAAGGCAAACAAACACACACACACACACACACTAACACCAACACACACACAGCACACATGACAAAAACCCAACCCCCCTTTCAGCCCAAACCCGCGCGTGGACGACCACCTTTTATTTCGATTTTTGAGAGAGAAAGGGAGAGAGTTTTTATCAAAACCTTAACCTAAACTCTAGCCGCACACCCCGACATCGCCGTCAACCACCTGGACGACCACAGCGACCGCCAGAGCCACCATCGGTGGCCGGAACACGTGCGCGCACATGCGTGTTTGACAGCAGCAGCGAGCACCACGGAGCCGCCTTCGGAGCGACGTTTTGCCGCGCACGCTCGATCGATTTTCGATATGTTTCTTCCGGTATGATCCTAACCTATACACCTTTAATTTTCTTCAAATAGTTCATGCCGATTCGCAACATGTGCGATGAAAAACGAGTTCCAAAATCGAGAAAAATTGATTTATTGGACGTTAGAAACTGTCCCGAAACCCCAGCTTTGTGGACGATTTGCGACCAGCGTGTTGCTAGTTTTCAAAATCGGTCTAAAGAGACATATAGACAACATATAGGAGATCAAAATCCTTCTTGTAGATTTAATTTTTATGCATTATACAAAAAGTTATTGGTTTGTGAAATTGGAGAAAAAATTAATTTTCAAAGATGAATTTTTAGAAAAATTGTCCTGATACGCCGTCCGTTCCGTCAATCCGGGCGATGTGGTCGCAAACCGAAAGTATCGAAAGGTGCGTATTGACTTCGTGGACGTGTGGACTTTGTCGAAATTCAAATTGGTCGCTTGTGCACGACGAATTTGATACGTATCCGTCAAAATTTACCGTATCAGCTTTTTGTAAATTTGTCAATTACTTTGTGCACGCTCGTCATATCGAGGCAAAACTTGTGCCAACAAGACCGTATCATTTTTTTGGTCCTGTATGCCAAGTTTGGTCCGAATCTGAGAAGGTCGACGGGAACGCTATTTTGGCGGGCCCACGATCTGATCCAACAGGCGAATTTGTGCACGGCCCACCGGAATCCAACTTTGGATATACAATTGGGTACGTCTCGTCAAACCGGACCTATAGACATATAGTTTGATGAATTTAGAGACTGTAGGTTCTGGCATATTTTTCGGTGTAAAGTGGATCCAACGGCGGACACCATTTTGACCCAAAATTACCGTTTTGTTCCTGTATCCAGAATTGGAATTATGGATAGGCATTTCTAGCTAATTTGACCATTCTGAGAACGTTAGTAATATATGTTTCAGCATTAGGAGACAGTTGTGCGAGTTGACCGTTCGTGGCTCATTGAGTGGGTTGTAGTTTCGATTTTCTCAGCTCAGGACAACAAGCAAGTACATTCTCTGATAGTTTTCATTGCTTTGATATCTACTATATCTGATTCAGTTGTAGTGTTATACTTGATTCTCGACACGAGGATACACGGACTAGTATACGTGAATCTCGTCATGAGATGTCATTCCCGGATTACCTGGTATATGAGTACATTGTTCAATATTATTTTCTGTACTTGTATAGACACCAATTTAGGAGTGGGCTGGCCCCCTACTTTTCGAATCCCGTGTCATGACCTGTCATGTCTGGATTCATTATACTACTCGAAGATGGGGAGTTATTAGAGGTTATGTGATCATACCCCTACTTGTTTATTACTTGTGCATAGCTCCACCCTCACCACACGTAGGGTGTAGCCTGACCTTATACTACTTGTGCATAGCTTTCCATTTTGGCCGGCCTGATCCCTACACTATTATACTACTTGTGCATAGCCGATCAAATGGAACAGCTTGATCTTGACCTAAGCCGATCACATAACGCTCTAATATCTCATAGCACTTTATTTTTATGTTTACATCATACCTCATATTACTTTCCATTGTTTATATTTCAGTTTTATCTTATATCTCACACATGACATGATATCCAGTTCTCTTGTACTGTTTTACTTCCAGTCTTGACATTTTATCTTGTATTTCATTATAATTGTCTCTTATAGTATTTGTCAATTCACATGGAACTGCTGTTGGTATTTGTACTTGCTCATATCCTGACAGGATAACTCCCATTATTTTTCAGAGGATTTAGATGCAGACTGCCCGACCTACTACGGGTTTGGCATTGGAGTCTACGACCATGATCTTCCTGTGGACCCGGTGATCGTAGAGGACTCACCGCCTGTAGTGACTTAGTTAGCTAGATTTTGTCTGGACTATATTACAGCTTGATACTTTGAGACTTGTAGTATTTATTTGGGATCTTGTGATGTCTTTAAATTCTAAACTTGATTGTGGCTCAGCACTATTTTAGACTATTTACTTCATCTTTATCTTTATATTTATCATCGTGCTTATCTTCCTTAGATTATGTGATTGAGTGGTGATTATATTCCTCTGTGCTGATATGACATGTTATATTATTGTGTCTTAGATTCTATATATTCTAGATAACCTTTACAGTGTTCTACCGCCGATAATGTGACATAGGCTGGACGTACCCACGTGCTCGTGCCCCTAAACAGGATGCGGGTCGTGACTCGTTTTTATGGTGGCCCATGTAAGTAAGAGTCGCAACTAGTACGATTTCGTAATGGTGCTCGACTTAGAGTACTAATTACGAGCCTGCTCTTAGGATATAGGTTTTAGGTTATGATAGGAGTTATTCAATCACATATTAGGAAAATTCTAATCTTTTGATTATCAAGACAACTCTCCTTGCATTTCGAAATAAATTGTCCTTCCTTGACGATATCTTATCATGTGCCATATTGATCTCTTTGATTAGGACTTTTGAGAGATTCCTGTGACGATCCTTGAAAATCTTGTTTTAAACGTCAATTTAAAATCATTTCCTCTTGTTTTTCTTCATCCTTGCTCCTTGTTATTGAATTTAATATTGATGGATCATCATTGATTTTGATTGTCATATCGAGATAAATTTTATGGCCCGAGTTAAGATATATTTTGATAACATATGTTGACGGAATAACAGGGAAGGTAAAATGTCTACTTAGTTATGGAACCTGGAGTTTATTGCAGCTATATTAGCCGACGTGGTGGAAACGTAGAGACCTGACTTCGGATATACATATCTTGATCATGAGATTTGAGATTTCTCACAGCTATACTAGTCGGCGTGGCGAGGATTCCAGACGATATGATTATAGAGGTGCATACCTAGTTATGGAATCTACCGTTTATCGCAGCCTTGCTTACTGGCGTGGCGAGGATTCTGAGTATCATGATTTAGGACAGACGTGTATGATTATCAGATTGTATCTTGAGAAGGGTCCTAACATGCCATCTCTATCATTTCACTTCTGTTATTATAGATTCTGTTCCATCCTCAATTAGCTTAAGAGTAAGGATACTTTCGGTTCTTTAGTCCAGGTCCTTATAGATTCTTATTTCATTATAGGTTCTTCGTAGTGTGATGGCTTGGTGATTTATAATTGGTCTGTGTCCTTAAGTAAT
Organism: Iris pallida; assembly: GCA_029216955.1. Classification (NCBI taxonomy): domain Eukaryota; kingdom Viridiplantae; phylum Streptophyta; class Magnoliopsida; order Asparagales; family Iridaceae; genus Iris; species Iris pallida. The sequence goes on from JANAVB010001800.1 coordinate 31,187,977, forward strand.
TGTGTTAATAGTTTAGAGTATGGTTAGGAAGTATTGTATATGATTGTTGAAAATTAAATATAGATGAGAACCATAGAGTGATTAATAAGTGTTAAGGTAGGAGTTGCACCAGGTACCAAAATAGGAGGAGTATCCTAGTAGCTAGAGATGAAGTATTTCAAGTGTTATAGAAGTTTAAGCACCAACAGTTTAGTGTCTAGTTGGAGGAGAGACATGAACAACCTAGTATAGGGGTACCATCCAAGTATCATATAGATGAGTTAGTGCCTTGTGTAGACAGCGTCAAGACTTGGGTAGAAACCCTAGAGAGAGTATCCTAGATAGACGAATGTTCTTCCGTGATTTTGATTTCTGGAGCGTCAGAGGTGTCAATCTCTGGAAACTTCCTTCATGAGTTTGTAGTAGACAAGATTATTTTTATTTTGATATATCATGTCCCACTCAAACTCGTTCTCTTGTACTATCTTTGTATCGCACAACTTTCGGATCAATTTAGGCAATTGGCCATTCCCACTTTTATTTATGATTATCATATGCACATTGACATGACTTTTAATTTAGGAGCACAAGACTAGTTATTTTCTCAAAACCAACTTCATATGTATGTTCTAGACAAGACACCCTACGCCCATGACCTTCGTGTCCCACTCAGGCACACCATCTTATGCTTTATTTTATCACATGACTTTTCTGACACAAGGCCCAATCTTGATTCACCCCACGAAGTCACTTTTATTTCCGACTCGAATTGGGGGCACCATTTTGACCCAAACTTGTTGACCCAAAATATGGACACGACCCACATTAAGCCTACTACCCACAAGACACTTACGTCCCATTCAACTGAGCCCCGCATGCTACTTATTTACCCGCATTCATTTGAGGAAGACAATATAAGGTAGTATCCCATAAATGTAGTATAGTATCCTGGATAGAGTGTGGCAGTAAGTTGAGATCTTCACGGATCACAAGAACTTGAAGTACGTATTCACCCAGAAGGAATTGAACATGAGGCAGAGGAGGTGGCTTGAACTGATGAAGGACTTCGATATCTAGTTGTAGTACCATCCAGGAAAGGCCAACGTAGTTGCAGATGCCTTGAGCATGTATCCATTCGCTATGTATTTGGCGACAGATCATCATCTATTGGCTGATCTGGAAAGGTTGGGTATCGAGATGATCGTTCTGAGTATGGAGATTCATATGTGGGGTTTACAGATTCAGTCTACGTTGATGGACAAAGTCAGATCAGCACAGTTTGATGATGTGACCCTGAGAAGGACCAGGAAGCAGGTGCAGGCAGGATTACTAGACGATTTATCTATAGCCGAAGATGGGTCGTTGAGGCACGGTAGTAGATTGTGCATTCCGAGTGGAGAGCTTCGAAAGAAGATTTTGCAGGAAGCGCATCGTTCTCAGTACTCTATGCATCCTGGAGCCAACAAGATGTACAGAGACCTGAGGGAGCACGTATGGTCGTATGGCATGAAGCGAGAGGTAGCTCAGTTTGTATCTCGATGCTTAGTGTGCCAGCAGGTGAAAGCCGATAGACAGAGGCCAGATGGTCTGCTTCAGCCACTACCCATTCCAGAGTGGAAGTGGGAGCACATCACTATGGACTTTAGATCTGGACTTCCACGATATTCAGGAGGGAAAGACGCGATTTGGGTCATCATTGATAGATTGACCAAATCAGCCCTTTTTGCCTTTTAAGGTGGGACTATCTATGGAGAAGCTGGCAGAGATGTATGTGAGGCAGATAGTCAGATTGTACGGAGTTCCGGTGAGCATAGTCAGATCGGGATAGTCATTTTACTTCCCACTTTTGGAGGAGTTTGCATACTAGCTTGGGCACCCAACTCAAGTTCAGTACCGCGTATCACCCCCAGACGGACGGACAATCAGAGAGGACCATCCAGACACTCGAGGATATGCTTCGTACTTGTGTGTTAGACTGCAGGGGATCTTGGGAGGACCATATTCACTCGTAGAGTTTGCTTACAACAACAGCTATCAGGCCAGTATAGAGATGTCGCCATTCGAAGCTCTATATGGACGGATATCGCACTCCTTTGTCATGGGACGATGTCGGTGAGAGAGTTTTGCTTGGCCCGAAGATGGTGGTGGATGCAGCAGAGAAGGTTAAGTTGATCAGGGATAGACTTCGGGTGGCTCAGGATAGATAGCGGCATTGGGCCGATAGCCACCGGAGACCGTTAGAGTTCGAGGTTGGCGATATGGTGTTCCTGAGGATTTTTCCGACACGGGGCACGATTCTCTTTAGCCGAAGTGGGAAGCTTAGTCCGCGCTTCATCGGACCTTTCACTATTCTTGAAAGGGTCGGTGCAGTAGCCTATCGACTAGACTTGTCGCCTACGCTCGAGGGAGTTACAACGTGTTCCATGTGTCGCAGTTGAGGCGGTACGTGCAGACCCTAGTCACGTATTGGATCACTCCGAGTTAGAGGTGGGGCCTACTCTCCGCTATCCAGAGCAGCCTGTGGAGATTCTGGATCGTCGGAAGAAGGTGCTCCGGAACCAAGTTATTCCTTTGGTTCGTGTCGCATGGAGGCATCATCTCTCCAGGAGAGTCTACCTGGGAGAGGAGGACGAGATGCGGGAGCGTTACCCTTATCTTTTCGAGCCTTGAGGTATCTTTTTTTCTTTGTTCTTGCTACTGTTATTGTGCTAGTTTGCTCTAATTTCGAGGACGAAATTTTTTTTAGGAGGGTAGATTTGCAACCCCTACTTTCCTAAATAGGGCTAATATGGTCATTTACATTATTTTATTATTTAATATTATTGAAATTTATTGCTAGTGTTTTACATTATTAGGTTAGGTATTTTGTTGTATAGATATATACATGTTCAATAGAATTTTTATTTATAAAAATCTTTAAATATATTAAATAAAATAGAATATAAAATATTTGTTTTATTTATAAATAAATTAAGATTTTTGTATATTATATCTATATATATATATATAATATATAATATATATATATTACTTATATATAGAGAGGGAATAAAATA